>CM060922.1:898146869-898746869 GCA_030737875.1 Allium sativum | reverse complement strand
TTTATGTAGAAGAAAAACCTATGCCACACTTATCATATATTTGTGATTGGCTTGTGAGTATGTTAATTTAATCTATGTTGCCAAGTAACACATGTGTATGTTGATTTGCCTATGTTGCAAATTAACATATGTATATTGATTAGTTCATATTGCTAATTCTCATGTATGTATGTTAATATGGCCTATGTTAAAAATAGACATATATGTTGAATTAGCTTATAATTGCGAGTTCACACTTATGACACTATAATGTTCATAATGGTTATTTTGCAAGTTCACCCCTGTAATGTTCATGATGTCATTTTGCAAGTTCACCCTTGTAATGTCCATGATGTCATTTTGCAAGTTCACCCCTGTAATGTTCATGATGTCATTTTGCAAGTTCACCCCATTATGTTCACATTAATTATGCCATCAATGTCAAAATTATACCTTTGTCATGTTTATGATTGTGTATTTGTGTACATTAAATTAGGCTAAAATGATTAATTATAGGAAAACTTACCATAAATTGGTCATTTATCACATAAGTGATTTATGGCATAAAATGGTATTAATTATATACCTAATTTAATGAGATTGATTGGAAACAAATTGGGCAGTAATATGAATTTGAATAATTTACATAATTAATGTAAATTGGAAAATACGAATATGCTTAGCACGAGGTTGGATTGAGTTGTGATGTAAACCTGCCCGGACCCGCCCGGCTGTCCAGTAATCACAGCAATACCTATCCAATGTGGGAGGCTAAGCATTAGGCCCAATAAACACCCGAGGTTAGACTGAGTTGTGGCGTAAGACTGCCCGGACCCGACCGGCACACCGGCAGCCACAACAATATCTGTCTAATGTGAGAGGTTGGTACCCTAATAAGACAACTAGAGCTAAGCTAGGGTTGGTAGGGTTAAGTTAACTAGAACACTTAACCAATTTCAACATGTTAACTAAATTGGCGGGTAGGGTTAGGATAATCTGGACACTTAACCAATTTAATATGTTGACTACGGGAGTAGGTAAGGTTAAGCAAATGTTTAACCATTATAACATGATTAAACTGGACTAGAGAGTGAGGTTAAGTTAATGAGAACACTTAACTAATACAATGGGTTAATTAGACAAGTGGTTGCGGTTAAGTAGTAACACTTAACCGACATAACAGGACAAGCGGGTGGGCTAAGTTAACTTGAATCAGTTGATAACACTTAACCATTATAATATGACTAGTGGATGGGGTTAAGTTAACATGCACTTAACCAATCTGATGTGATGCGTGGTAGGGTTAAGTAACACACGGGGTTAAGTTAACAAGAAAATCCTTAACCAATGTAACCAGATAGACGAACGGGGTTAAGTTAATAAACCACACTTAACAAATCAAACATAATAAGCGAGAGAGGTTAAGTTAACTAAGGTAAACACTTAGCCATGGTAATATAACGAGTAGGAGGGTTAAGTACATATCGGGTTGGTGGGTAATATTAGTAAATATAGGCCCACATACACTTAACCATTAAATACACATGCTTGAATCAGTAGCGGGGTTAAGTACACATCAGGGTTGGTGGGTAATATCAGAGAATATAGGCCCACAGACTTAACCATTAGAAAAACCTAGTAACGGGGACCCATTTCAGCAGTAACCCACATTAGGTATCAACGGAACCCTGAGCTAGGCAGGGTGGGGTACGATTACTGGGCTGATTATAAGAGGTCAAATTAGCGGCGGTTGGTGCAGCAGTGCAGGTTCTAACGGAGTGCGGGCGTGCACACACTTCGGCGCAGAAAATTTAGCCACTGGGCATCAGTAGGTATAAAGATGTGCATCTTGTTTGTGTTGGGGTTGCCACCGTGGGACTTGATACACCCCATGGTGGGACCATCACAGGTATCTACAAGTAGGGGGCCGCGTGACACAAACGAGAACTAGGTCAAGTAGGGAGCAGATCGATAAGGTAGTAAGGGTGCATCGAATATATACATGGCCGTTGGGTGATCGAGGTGGAATCCTCATAATCGATGTACACCTGAAGGCTACCATAATTGCGGGGATTGGGATCACGTTGTAATTATTATATAACACGGGCTACTAGTTGGGACACTAGTAGGGGGTACGGATCCTTGTTACACAGGACACTAGTTGGGACACTAGTAGGAATACGGATCATTCAATGTAAGACACTTATGAGGATGCTAGTTAGGTGGTGCAGAGCAAATAGATATCGTTTTAATGGTAAAGCTTAGAAACCTTGCGATGTTATTCTTGATAGAAACCATGCGGTAGGATACTTGATAGGAATTATGGGATGATATACTTGTTTCATCGTGCCCGAAGTTTATCTTGTTACCTTAGTTTACCTTGTTATCATAGTTTATCTTGTTATCTTAGTTTATCTTGCCTACCTTGTCATCATGCTTATGTTTACTTTCAGTTTATTCATGCCATGTTATCTTTACCTATTTTTATGCTGAAAGTCACTAGGACTTACTCAGTCTTTATGACTGACCCGTTTTGTTTCGCCTCTTTTTCTTCCATTCCCCCCCCCCCCAGGTTCACAGGGTGGGAATACAGCTTAGTTCTGATCTTACCAAGCTCCAAGGCTCTTTCATGTATGGCTTGGATTTCTCTTGGCGATGGCTTGCTTTGCTTTATTGGGGAATACTGCAGTTTGTTTTTATGCTTCTTTGTTTTTGAGCAAGACAGATATTTTAACTATGAAATTGGGTATTGGAAGTTGATGGGCTTTTCTTGTAAACATTTATATTTAATAAATGGTTTGAAATACTTCCACTTTACTTTCTGCTGTTTTATATATGTCTGTCTTGTAATATTTCTGTTCCAGTACCCATAATGCTCCATTGAAGTTAAGGCATTCCCTTTGTGAGTGACCTTAACGGATGTGGGGTGTTACAGTAAGCAAAAGACTTAGTAGCTCATTTGGTTAGAATATGTGACTTGCATAAAAGAGGTACAGAGTTCGATCCCCGCCAGCGCCATATTTTTGTTTTAGGGAAATGGCTAAAAAGTGGCTTAGTGTGAACGTAGTTCAAAAAGTGGTTTAGTGTGAAATTGGTTAATTATGAAGAAGTTGTTAAGCCATGAAGTTTGTATGTATATGAGAGAAATATATATAGATATATATAAAAATTAAATAAATAAATATTCAAAAAGAAGTCCAAAATAGCGAATCGGGAGGGGGAATAGCCGAACCGCACCATTTTTGGAGTCGACCCGAGCCTTGTTGTGTCGACTAGAGGTCAATCCAGGGTGTTTGGCTGCTAACCCATGGCCCGATTCGCCCTAAGGGCTGATATGACATCTGAGTGGTCCAGATCAGTTCTAGGGTTAATCCTAAGGCCTAAATAATGTCCTACACCTATATATACACCCTAAGACCTAACCCTAATTCATAAGTTTTATCTATGACACCATTATGCTGTCAAATTTTCTCTTAAACCCTAGCCTCCGCCTCTAAATCAAATCTCAAGTGTTCAACTTTAACTCAAATTAAAGATTAGAGCTTCTACAACAATTCAAGAAGATAAATCAGCAGCATCGCAACGTTTCTATACCAATTTCAGTGCATAATTCTATTATTTAACCATTGAAAGGTGAGTACTGTGATTTTCAAAATATAATGGGATTAAAAGTAGTATGATGAAGTTGTAAAGAGGATTTATATGTATGTATGTAATTTAAATCTCATCCAAGTCTTCACCTTTTTGATTCATGTAATCATATGCCTATGTTTCTATGTAAAGTTCGTACCTTTATCAGTTTATTCATGTTGAATCTGTCATTATGCCTCTATGCCAGTTTACATGCCCCTTTATATCATGATGTTGTGTTAATTCCAATTTTCTGTGAATTGATTCTCTCTTCTTATCCCTATTCCTTTTATTTTTGGATCTAGGCTACCTTCGAGCCTATGTTAAAAATACGCGCGAATGCAAATACGTGGGAACGATGGAAATATGTGAAATATGGAAAATTGGATATTATTGGATATTTTGGATAATTGGATAATATGTGAAATTGGCAAATTTGGGTATGAATTACATGGAATTGATGAAATTGCCTATAATTGTAAATTTGTAATTGAGGCTAATTAATGTGTAATTAGTGACAATTTGGAATAGGCAATATTATAAACATGATTATATGTTTAATTGGATATACATGACATGAAAATTGGGTATGGGTGAAATACGATTATTAATAAACCTTTGGCACGAGGTTAGGCGCAATTGTGGCGTAAGATTGCCTGGAACCGCCCGGTAAATCCAGCTGCCACAATTGGACGTCTAATGTGAGAGGTCAAAGGAATGAATTGTAGGCGCAACGATTAATGACACGAGGTTAGACCCGGTTTGTGGCGCAAGACTGCCCGGAACTGCCCGGCAAATCCAGTGGCCACAAAGCGTTTGGTCTAATGTGGGAGGTCATGCACCGTTCGTCATAAGGAATGAATTAAGGAATACTAACCATAATAAGACATGGGTATGGTTAGAGGGTTAAGTGGGGTGACATGTAAATTATGACATGTAAATATGGACTTAACCGGAATAAGATAAGACATGTAAATTATGACATGTAAGTATGGACTTAACCATAGCATGTGTAAGACATGGACATTTAAATTAAAATGGTTAAGTGGGAGAAAAACCTAGTGGGGACCAAGCATAGGTTGGAGGCTTGTGTCGGATGGGGGACCCATTTCAACCAGTAACCCGTTTGAGTATCTAACTGGGCCCGGTACTAGGCCGGGGTTGGGGCATGCTTATTGGGCTTGAATATAAGAGGTCAAAACGTGAATAGCGGTGGCAACGCGAGTCCAACGGGTTCATGTGCATGCATAGGTCTGGGCTGGTAAGTAAGAAGTTGTTGCATCGTGTAGGTATGGCCGTGCATTTTATGTTGGTATTGGGGTTGCCACTTTGGGGAGTGATACACCCCATTGTGAGGCCAGCACGGGTGCCTACAGGGTTTAGGGAGCCGATCGAATGGGTAGGGTAAGGGTACCTTAGAGGTGGTAGGAGCAAGCCGGCACCTACGATAGCAACTAGGTACAAGTAAATACCAAGTTGGTCATGTGGGTACAGTTAGTGGGAAGGGATCAACCTTTAGTAAATAGAGACTAGTAGATGTGCGGTGTAATTAAGTAATGTGGTGTAACTTAGCAAAAGTGCGGTGTAACGAAATACATGTTGGTTCAGTTGGATAGTCCTTTGGGTGCTAGTCTGATGTTGACTTCAGTCTTGGGGTTAGTACTTGGAGGGTTGTTCGCTTAGCCAAGGAGTAGGATTGTCTTAGTACTTAGGAATGGAATCATCTTGTCCATCCTTTTTATCTACCTTATCTATGTTACAGCCATATCATGATGCCTATTTATGTCATGATCATTTACCTTACCTATTATTTGTTAAAATTACTGGACTCGCCAGACTTTATGTCTGACCCGTTTTGTTTCCACCTCTTTTCTTCCTTTCTCCCCCCTCAGGTTTGCAAAGAGGGAATACTACAGCTTAGTGTCGATTTCTTTCAGTTGCCTGAAAAGAGTAGATGTATCGCTTTGGACGCTCTCATCTTTATGGCTTTGCTTATGCTCAGTGTGGATTTATGCATTTATGTTATTTAAGTATTTGCTTCTTTATGTACTTTGAAGTTTTTGGAAAAGGCAATTGATCCTGTTGTAATGATTTTTGGAAACTACTTATGTAAGCTTGTTTTGAAGTTATGATGCTATGAAATAAGTTTTATCTTCCGCTGTGTTTTATTTATTTATTCTTGTAATTTATCTGTTCTATACTACTATAACGCTTCATGACATTAATGCATTCCCTTTGCGAGTGACATTAATGGCCATGGGGTGTTACAGTATTAGACTAAAAATGCGATTTTTCTATGGAATACCATTGATTAAAAATGCAATTTTTATATGGAATATCATTGATCAAAAATTTGATTTTTATGTAGAAAATACAATAATAAAATTTTGATTTTTATGCAGACAATACAATAATAAAATTATGAACTTTATTGTTTGAAAGGGATTTTTAGCTATATAAAGAAGGGATTTTTAAAAATATAAAGAAGGGATTTAAAAAAAATATAAAGATGAAATTTTTAAAAATATAAAGAAGGGATTTAAAATATATATATAAAGATGATATTTTAAAAAATATAAAGATGAGATTTTTAAAAATATAAAGATGATATTTTTTAAAATATAAAAATGATATTTTTATCGTTTGAATTATAATGTTTTTAGTTAGATAAAAATTCAATTTTTAGTTTGATAAAAATATGATTTTTATTATATATATATCGATATAAAAATGTGATCTTGTATATATATATATATATATATATATATATAGCGATATAAAAATACGATTTTAAATGTATAAATATCATATTAAAAATGTGATTTTTACGATGAACAACGTGAAAAAGATTACGTTGGAATTTCGAGCAAATCCAAACGGTTCAGAATTTCAAAAATAAAACTGAAGAAGTGGATCCCAAATGTGAGAACTTCTCACTCTAATTTATTTTCTAGTTAAATATACATATTAGGATGCAGACTGTGCTTAGAAGCACCCGACACCGTTGATTGAAACCATGGATGTTTGGTTGTGTATTTGGATTGATTTATTTGTATGAATTTGGTTTGGGATGTGAATGGAATGGATAGAATTGGAATGTGTATGGCGCGAGCCAGTATTAGGAGAGGGATAAGGCTAGACCTTATTCGGGTTCTAGTATTGCGCCACTATGCTGTCGAAATTTTCTAAAATAAAATGTGTTAGAAAAAAATAACCTTTTTAAAGTGTATATGAACTGTATTAAATATTAAAGTGTTGAAATAAATATTTTATCGTTAAAAATATAATTTTTAACTTGTATATGAATGAAAACAAATATTCATTTACAAACCGGATGATTTGTTTATGTACACTCATTTGATTGATATTTATTGGGTTATATTTTACACATCGCCCAACTGCACAAATAATATTCAATATTCGTTGGTTGAGAACCCACACGGGTATTGGGATGATATTGACGTACACTAATCCCAATTGTTTAGTTGTATGTCAATCGATGGGTTGACAGACTGTTGAAAGCGTTAATTAACTATAATTAATGCTTATGCAGTTGTGTAATGTACTCTGGATGATGGTTGACTGTGTTTGATTATTCTTGTGTACATGCGTGTATGAAATCCATATAAATAAAATTATATGTTAATTGACTATGTCTGACTCCAATTCGGAATGAACGAATATTTTAAATTAACAAATATTTTAAAATGACGAGTAATGAATATTTTAAAATAACTAATATTTTAAAATAATATTCAGTAATGGATCAAAATATGATTTTGATGTCCGATTTGGATGGACATGAAAATATTTAAATATATAAAGCCGTGTTGATTTGATTAACGCCATTTTGACATGAAAGATATTTTATATCGATTTTATACATTTTTATAATGAATATCGAAAAGGAAATGATTTCAAATCAGATACTTTGAAAATATTATTATTTAAATATTACAATGATAAGGAATATTA
Organism: Allium sativum; assembly: GCA_030737875.1. NCBI lineage: Eukaryota > Viridiplantae > Streptophyta > Magnoliopsida > Asparagales > Amaryllidaceae > Allium > Allium sativum. The sequence goes on along the minus strand of CM060922.1, from coordinate 898,739,285 downwards.
AATTCTGATTTAAAATTGAATATGAAGTTGAAATCGTTTTTTAAAACGATTTATAAAATACGTTTTAAAACGTTAATCGATGAAATATATATATTATATATATTTAATGGCCCGAATAGAACGCGTTGCGTTGTGACCGTTCGTGAATTTCGACCACTGACTTCGAATTGATATAACGTGAGATCCTACCGTCGGATACTCCTAAAACTAGAACCGTTGCGTTCGTATCAAAAAGAGCTTCCCAACGAATACAAGAGACTTGAAATCTAACATTTAGATTTGGAATTATGTCCAAATCAAATTTGGAAAAGGTCGTTATAAGTGCAGTTCGATGACTGTTTATGGAAATCAACTGAAAAGGCGTTAATTAAATTATTAAAAATATTGATAATTTGTGTAAAATCATAATAAATTATCTGGAAATAATTGGGATGAAAAATTCCATATTTGAAAAGATAAAAATATTTTTTTTATCGAAATGAACTAGTTATTAACTAGAATTATAATCCAATTATTTTTAAATAAATAAACTGGATTGAGAATGAGTTTTAATATAACCAGAACTTGCAATATATGAATTGGAGTGGATCTGAATAGAAATCATCTTCGAAATATTTCGATATTGAATTTCGTGATTATACAGATATTGTTATGGAAATTTGGAAGATATATTTCATATCTTTATTTCCAATATGATATTTGTTGGTTTCAGAATTTGATATTGAATATAAGCCGATATAATTTCTATTCAGAGCCTTGTATTTAATATAACATTGGATTTTGGGTTTGTCGTAAATACTGTCTTCATTAACATTGTTCTTAGGCCCAGTTGAGAAAAGAATAATCTTTTAATTAAGATTTAGAGAAGTTTACCAATTAATTAATATTTAATTGGAATTGAATAAAAGAATTGGATTTTGGGTTTGTCGTAAATGGTGTTTTCAATAGCACTGTTCTTGAACCCCGTGTTAAAATAATAAATCTTTTAATTAAGATTATTAGACTTTCCAACTATATTTAATAATAATAATAAAATGGGATGCGAATTGGGTTTATTGTGAACTATGTTTTTAACGACATTCGTTCTTTTACCCGATTTACAGTGAAATGTGATTTGGAATTAATAAATCTTTTTACTAAGATTTAACGGGAATTTTCCAAAGTAAAGTTTTCCAACTTAATATATTAAATTGGAGTTGAATGGAATTCGATTTGGTAATAATCGAAGCGAACTTCTGTGGAGGAAGACCGTTAATATATATGGAATTTAAAAGGCTTTATCATATTCCATTTATATTATTAGTCAGATACGGAAATTGATATCGATTATATATTTCTCTGTTTTCCGTGAAGATTCCATGATTAATGGAATGTGATTTGGGTTTATCGTGAACTGTGTTTAAATGACATTAGTTCTTTAACCCAGTTAAAGACAGGATTACATGTCTAACATTGTATTTCGAACTGTATGGTTGATCTCTGCTAAATATATATCTGTTTGGTGGCAGAGAATTTATTCTCTTGCTTAACACCCTTCTCTAAGATGTACGATCTTAGAGGTTATAGATCGGCAGAAATCAATAGTACGGTGTAGATTGGCAATGTGGCATGTTTGTGTTTCCAAAGTTAAATAATCATTAATATTGATTTTTGGGAAGATTAAAACTAAGTGGAGTTTTAATGAATCTTTAATTAGATTGAAAAGAGAATGTGATAATTTAAATTATCAAATTCGGGAAATGATCGAGAATGGAGTATCACCAGTTTTGCTCTTAGTGAGAGTTAAATCTTTCATTAGTTTTGAATGTAAAATGGTAATTAAATTTACCGATAACACTGTGGTGTTAGATGTGGAGTATTACAAGTTTTTCTCCATGGGATGAATAGGTTAGGATTGGGAAATTGAACAAATGATTACTTCGGTAAGGTTCACTAATCCCGACTAGTTGATAAACCTTAATTTGGTTTAGAATTGATATCCAAAGGAAGATTAAAGAATAAATTTAAAAGAATTTATCTTTGATAAAATTAATGGGAACCTTTCCCAAAGTATAAGAATATTAGAATAAAATAATATTCTGGATTGGAATTAGGCGTATGTTGTGTTTCTATAGCACTTGTTTATTATATACACGAGTTATTCGGAAAGGCCGGGTTTATACCTATTCTGAATAACTGATTCGATGATAAGTCGACGATGAAGATAATGGTTGAAGACCGGAGGTCTTCACATCGTTTGGATGATTACTGATGTCCTGATTGGGATGTACACCGAAGACGAGGTAATAAGTGGTGATCGTCCAGACGTACTTGGAGATCGACAGGTTATGCGAGGACCTCTCTCATGTATTGGACATATGGGACGAGGAATAAGGTGCCTCCGGTTTCGTTTAGACCAAGAATGAACTAGTAAATGATGTGTGTCTGACATTGGATTTTATTTTGTGTTGATTGATCTCTATTAAATATATATCTGTTTGGCGGTGGAGAATTTGTTCTCTTACTCAACGCCTTTCTATGAGACGTGCGAGCTCAGCGGTTATATATCGATAGACATCAGTCGCATGGCGTGAACTGCCTGTGTGGCATGATGAGATGCAAATGATCAAGGCTTCTATTGAAAAGCAGAGTCTTGTGGTTGATGATCAAAGCACGGATTTAATATAGCATAGCTTTGTGTATAGTGTTAATTCGCGAGCCTCACACCTCGGTATGAGTCAAAAACAGGAGAAGGGACTGCAGCGATAACACGACATTTCTTTCTAGCTATGGATGGTGTCATGGTATAGAGCCCAGACATTTATTATATTTTTACCTATGTGGTTGTTGGATTGCGAGACGCCTCGGATATATCGGTTATTACGGAGTCGATGGATATAGGTCTGATAGGACCGAGAAACGTGTGTTCAGGAATAACCAATCCTCAAACGTAAGAGAGGACCGACCCTGAAGCATCCAAGGGTTGCCCAGAATGTGCAGTCCTGAGATATTTGCTAGAATGTCTTGAAGCGGAAAGGAGTACATCCCTTGCCTAGACTTATGACGAAAATCCAATTTCCAATACGTGACATTTCGGTTTTGATTGTAGAGCCTAGTATGGAGACATGATATATGGTACCTATGTCGTCTATGATTGATACATTTATATTTGAAAATGATTTTGACACTATACACTTATTGTAATATCAAAATGATTTGTTTTAAACGTACCATGCATATTTGGCTATTATAAGGGAAAACCCTATCCTCCGGCTTGCGTTGCATTGTGTGATGGGACCTGGATCTTATAATAGCTTCATTTTCCCAAAAAGCATTGCACTGTTTATAACTGTTTATGCAATAGTATTCTTGGGACAAAACCCGTTCTGTGTTATATGGCGTGGTCCCTCGATTTACTTTATTTCTAAACTAAAGTTTTAAATAATTGTTTTAGTTCTCACACTAGTCATATGACTGACCGGGAGTTTTTTGTTTTAACCTAAACTCTGGGTGCCCCTATTTTCCACATGGGCAGTTACCAGTTTCAGTTTTCACTGGATCCTAGTTTACAGCTGGAGCTATATTTGGAACTCTCTATATCCGTGTATTTCTTTCAGTTGTGTTTTGTACTATTTTCCACTGCATAATAATTTATAAATCTTTGATATTTATCAAATGTATATTATTTGTTCATACTCTATATATTCTTGTACTCTGGTGTAATTGTTGTAGTAGCAATGAAATGTTCTTCTGTTTATGTTCTGATTTGTTGTATTCTCAACTCAAATCGGGCTTTCCCGTAAGGGCGAGTTTGGGTCGTTTCACTTGGTATCAGGGCTTTGGTTTACAGAGCTCGAGAACAAGACACAACAGAACTGAACGAAAGAATTCATCAGAGATTGGATTAGCAATATCCAATAAGAATGACTCGTTAGAGATAGGATCAGTAGTATCCTAGAATGAGTTAAAAGAGTATTATTTAATATAAACAAATTTTGTTTTGAAAGTTTAAACCTTATTATACGTATTTGAGTATTTTATTTATATTGATTTTGGACAATCTAGCATATGAAGGTTTTGCATATACGCCTTGCAAATGTGTATACAAAGCCTCAAATATACTGGATAGATATAGAATCACACTCTAGTCGCCCGGAGATGATACAGATGATTACTAGTATCATCAGTGTTTATGTTCGAGTGCCGAAATTGGGATATCTATATATTTCCAACTGGCTAGTGTGAGAACCAAAACTAGATAGAGTTATTGTTGTGAATTGGCATCAAAAACATGATTTGTCTCTATGTATATATATATATATATATATATATATATATATATGTATCAAAGTTATGACTTTGAAAATTTAATTAATTGATTGATTGATGGTTGTAATGTTTGGTAATTAATTTAACCAATATGTGAATGAATTGTAAATATAGCCAAATGGAATCAATTATTGAACTGAATTGAAAATTGATTCGAATTGCATGCATATGCAAGTACATACATTTAACAGGTCATAGCAAGGAGGCTAAGAAGAGGAATAAAATTGTATGCTCGACAAATAGGTACATGTTTACTATTTTCTTGGGTTTATATGATTTTATGAGCGCTTAGCCGCTTGGCTTTTTCTTTTTGCATGATGAGGTCCTGCGTGGCTAGTTGCGGTTTTAATTGTCTCCCCGTACAAAGGAGGTTGTGGCGAAATTTTATGAAAATTTAGAGTGTTAGCCAAATTTTAAGTAGAGGAGATTGTAACAACCCGGGAAATCAGAACCAATTTAAAGTTTTTATTTTGGCATTTTTAATGAATTCTGAATATTTAAAATGATTTATTTTAAATAATAATGATTAAATTTTATTTAAATCGAAGTTAGAACGAATAAAAATTTTTAATTATAAAACGAGCCTGAAATGGCGTGGTAGTTTGAAATTTCGATTTCAAATTTCAAATGAATGTACAGGATTCAAAATAAATCGAATTTGAGTAAAACCAGAAATATATGAATCTGTTTGAAAATATCTTTCCAATGAATGTGAAAAATCCAGATTTCATAACAGGAATAAAAAGTTATGTCCAGTTGAAAATTCAAAATAGTCACTATGGAATTTTATGTAATATATAGCCCTTAGAAATAGAGATTTAGCAAACAACCTTCGTTTTTGGCGATAACACTTTTGTTAGATCCGAAATGTCAAAGATTTGCTAGATTCCAATTCTCATAATTTTTGGAATCAATATGTGAGCGTGGTGAATTTAAACGTGTTTGGTAATTTCAGTCTGAATTTTATCGACTGGAAAATACCGTTTTTCAAACGGTCTCCAAATTTGACGAAATTAGATTTGTTAGAACCGTATCATCAAAACATAGCCAGATTTATTTTTCTGGAAATTTTGGAGTCAGTATATGGCCTTGGTAAATTAAAATGTACGTTCAAATTCAATATATATTGATTTATATTTTAGTTTTGATAGAAACTAGTCGAGATGATAAAATTGGCTTATCGGACATATGCCATTGTGTACGGAATGGGGGTAATTAGCTAGGGAACGACAGTCATTGGATTTGATTGGAGTTCGAATTAAAAAGTTAACTTTTTTGAAAAATAATAATTAATTAAATAATTATATATATATATTATCACTACCCCCTTCCTTCTTCTCAGAGTCAAAGCTAAAATAAAAAAAACCTCGTTCAAATCGATCCCGCAGTCGCCCCATCCTCCACGCATCGCTGCAAACTTCTCCTCCCTCCCTCTAGCGATAGGCGCTGCCTCCCCTCCATCTCCGGCGAACCTCATTTCCCCTCCCCCTCCCTGATTTGAAGATGCGCCCGAAACCAACCCCCAACCCATCAGAAAACCGCCGCACCTCCCCCCTCAGGCGTCGAGCCTCCACCTCCGACCACCCACGCTCTCACTCCGCCGCCATCAGCCACCCAGCGCCACCCTATAAGTTTTATTTTATTTTTATTTTATTTTTATTTAGTAAGGTAAATAAAAATGTAGATTTATATACAAACGGTATTTGATTATAAATGCGATTTTTCTATGGAATATCGTTGATTAAAAATGCGATTTTTATATGGAATATCATTGATTAGAAATTTGATTTTTTTGTAGAAAATACGGTAATAAAAATTTGATTTTTATGTAGACAATACGATAATAAAAATATGATTTTTATTGTTTGAAAGGGATTTTAAAAAATATAAAGAAGGGATTTTTAAAAATATAAAGAAGGAATTTTAAAAATATAAAGAAAGGATTTTTAAAAATATAAAAATGAGATTTTTAAAAATATAAAGATGAGATTTTTAAAAATATAAAAATGAGATTTTTATCGTATGAATCATAATGTTTTTAATTAGATAAAAATTCAATTTTTAGTTAGATAAAAATTCAATTTTTAGTTGGATAAAAATATGATTTTTATTATATATATAGCGATATAAAAATGTGATCTTATATATATATATATAGCGATATAAAAATGCGATTTTTAAATATATAAACATCATATTAAAAATGTGATAATTACCATGAACAGCGTGAAAAAGATTGCATTGGAATTTCAGGAAAATCCAAACGGTTCAGAAATTCAGAAATAAAACTGAAGGAGTGGATCCCAAAGTTGAGAACTAATCTCTTTAATTTATTTTCTAGTTATATATATATACTAGGATGCAAACGGTTCTTAGAAGCACCCGACACCTTTGATTGAAACCATGGATGTTTGGTTGTGTGTTTGGATTGATTTATTTGTTTGAATTTAGTTTGGGATGTGAATGGAATGGATAGAATTGGTATGTGTATGGCGCGAGCCAGTATTAGGCGAGAGATAATGCTAAACCCTATTCAGGTTCTAGTATCACGCGTTATGTTGCCGAAATTTTCTAAAATAAAATGTGTTAGAAAAAAATAACCTTTTTAAAGTGTATATGAACTGTATTAAATATTCATGTGTTGAAATAAATATATTATCGTTAAAATATAATTCTTAATGTGTATATGAATGAAAATAAATATTCATTTACAAATCGGACGATTTGTTTATGTACACTCATTTGACTGATATTGAGTGGGACGATATATTTTACACATCGCCCAACTGCACAAATAATATTCAATATTTGTTGGTTGAAACCCCATACGGGCATTGGGATGATATTTGATGTACACTAATCCCAATTGTTTAGTTGTATGTCAATCGATTGGTTGACAGACTGTTGTAAGCGTTAATTATCTATATTTAATGCTTATGCAGTTGTGTAATGCACTCTGGATGATGGTTGACTGTGTTTGATTATTGTTGTATACATGTGTATGTGAAATCCATATAAATAAAATTATGTGGTAATTGACTGTGTTTGACTTCAATTAGGAAAGAACGAATATTTAAAATGACGAGTAATGAATATTTTAAAATAACTAATATTTTAAAATAATATTTAGTAATGGATCAAAATATGATTTTGATGTCCGATTTGGGATGGACACGAAAATATTTAAATATATAAACTTGTGTTGATTTGATTAACGCCATTTTGACGTAAACGATATTTTATATCAAATTTATTCATTTTTATAATGAATGTCGAAAAGGAAATGATTTCAAATCAGATATTTTGAAAATATTATCATTTAAATATTACAATGATAAGGAATATTCAATTTTGATTTAAAATTGAATATGAAGTTGAAATCGTTTTTTTAAAACGAATTTAGTACGATTTATAAAATACGTTTTAAAATGGAAATCGATGAAATATATATAATATATATATATTATATATATTTAATGGCTTGAATAGAACGTGCCACGCTACGACTGTTCACGAATTTCAACCATTGACTTCGAATTGATATTACGGGAGATCCGACCGTCGGATTCTCCTAAAACCGAAACCGTTGGGTTCGTATCGGAAAGAGCTTTCCAACAAATAAAAGAGGTTTGAAATCTAATAGTTGGATTTGGAATTATGTCCAAATCAAATTTGGAAAAGGTCGCTGTTAGTGCAGCTCGACGACCGTTTATGGAAATCGACTGAAAGGGCCTTGATAAAATTATTAAAAATATTGATAATTTGTGTAAAGTCATAATAAATGATTTGGATAGAATTAGGACGAAAAATTCCATATTTGAAAAGATAAAAATATATTTTTATCGAAGCGAACTAGTTATCAACTAGAATTATAATCCAATTATTTTTAAATAAATAAATTGGATTGAGAACGGGTTTTAATATAACTAGAACTTCCAATATATGAATTGGAGTGGATTTGAATGGAAATCATCTTCGAAATATTTCGATATTGGATTTCGTGATTATACAGATATTGTTATGGAAATTTAGAAGATATATTTCATATCATTATTTCCAATACGATATTTGTTGGTTTCAGAATTTGATATTGAATATAAGCCGATATAATTTCTATTCAGAGCCTTGTATTTAATATCAAATTGGATTTTGGGTTTGACGTGAGTAGTGTCTTCATTAACACTGTTCTTAGGCCCAGTTGAGAAAAAAATAAATCTTTTAATTAAGATTTAGAGAAGTTTACCAATTAATAATATTTAATTGGAATTGAATAAAAGAATTGGATTTTGGGTTTGTCGTGAATGGTGTTTTTAATAACACTGTTCTTGAACCTCGTGTGAAAATAATAAATCTTTTAATTAAGATTATTAGAGTTTCCAATTATATTTAATAATTGGAATAAAATGGGATGTGAATTGGGTTTATTGTGAACTATGTTTTTAACGACATTCATTCTTTAACCCGATTTATAGTGAAATGTGATTTGGAATTTATAAATCTTTTTATTAAGATCTAACGATAATTTTCCAAAGTAAAAATTTCCAATTTAATATATTTAACTAGAGTTGAATGGAATTCGATTTGGTAATAATCGAAGTGAACTTCTGTGGAGGAAGACCGTTAATATATGCGGAATTTAAAAGGCTTTATCGTTATTCCATTTATATTATTAGTCGGATACAGAAATTGATATCGATTATATATTGATCTATTTTCCGTGAAGATTCCATAATTGATAGAATGTGATTTGGGTTTATCATGAACTGTGTTTTAAATGACATTAGTTCTTTAACCCAGCTAAAGACAGGATTACATGTCTAACATTGTATTTGAAATTGTATAGTTGGTCTCTACTAAATATATATCTGTTTAGTGGCAGAGAATTTATTCTCTTGCTTAACACCCTTCTCCAAGACGTACGAGCTTAGAGGTTATATATCGGCAGAAATCAATAGTACGGTGTTGATTGTCGATGCGGCATGTTTGTGTTTCCAAAGTTAAATAATCATTAATATTGATTTTTGGGAAGATGAAAACTAAGTGAAGTTTTAATGAATCTTTAATTAGATTGAAAAGAGAATGTGATAATTTAAATTATCAAATTCGGGAAATGGTCGAGAATGGAGTATCACCAGTTTTTCTCCAAGCGATAATTAAATCTTTAATTAGATTTAAACGTGAAATTGTAATTAAATTTACCGATAACACCGTGGTGTTGGATGTGGAGTATTACCAGTTTTGCTCCATGGGATGAATAGGTTGGGATTGGGAAATTAAACAAATGATAACTTCGGTAAGGTTCGTTAATCCCGACTAGTTGATAAACCTTAATTTGGTTTAGAATTGACATCCAAAGGAAGATTAAAGAATAAATTTAAAAGAATTTATCTCTGATAAAATTGACGGGACCTTTCCCAAAGTATAAGAATATCTGAATAAAAGAATATTCTGGATTGGAATGAGGCATATGTTGTGTTTCTATAGCACTTGTTTAATATATATGCGAGTTATTCGGAAAGGCCGGGTTTATACCCATTCTAAATAACTGATTCAACGATAAGTCGGCGATGAAGATGGTGGTTGAAGACCGAGGGTCTTCACATTGATTTGAGGATTACTGGTGTCTTGATTGGGCTGTACACCCAAGACGAGGTAATAAGTGGTGATCGTCCAGACGTACTTGGAGATCGACCAAATATGCGAGGACCTCTCTCCTTTATTGGCATATGGGATAAGGAGTGCATCTGATTTTGTTTAGACCCAAAACGAACTAGTAAATGGATGTGTGTCTGACATTGGATTTTATTTTGTGTTGATTGATCTCTAGTAAATATGTATCTACTTGGCGGCGGAGAATTTATTCTCTTGCTTAACGCCCTTCTCTGAGACGTACGAGCTCAGAGGTTATATATCGATAGACATCGGTCGCATGGCGTGAATTGCCTGTGTGACATGCTGAGATGCAAATGATCAAGGCTTCTATTGAAAAGCAGAGTCTTGTGGTCGATGATCAAAGCACGGCTTTAATATAGCATAGCTTTGTGTATAGCGTTAATTTGCGAGCCTCACACCTCGGTATGAGTCAAAAACGGGATAAGAGACTATAGGGAGAACACGACGTTTCTTTATATCTATGGGTGGTGTCATGGTATGGAGCCCAGAAATTTATTATATTTTTACCTCTGTGGTTGTTGGATTGCAAGGCACCTCGGATATATCGGTTACTACGGAGCCGATGGATATAGGTCTGATAGGACCGGGAAACGTGTGTTTAGGAATAACCAATCCTCAAACATAAGAGAGGACAAACCCTGAAGCATCTAAGGGTTACCCAAAGTGTGTGGTCCTGAGACATTTGCTAAAGTGTCTCGTAGAGAAAAGGAGTACATCCCTTGCCTAGACTCATGACAGAAATCCAATTTCCAATACGTGACATTTCAGTTTTGATTGTAGAGCCTAGTATGGTGACGTGATATATGGTACCCATTCCATCTATGATTGATACATTTATATTCAAAAATGATTTTGACACTATACACTTAAAGTAATATCAAAATGATTTGTTTTAAATGTACCAAGCATATTTGGCTTTTATACGGGAAAGCCGTATCCTCTGTCTTGCGTCGCATTGTGTGATGGGACCTGGGTCTTATAATAGCTTCATTTTTCCAAAAAGCATTGCGCTGTTTATAACTGTTTATACACTAGTATTCTTGGGAGAAAACCCGTTCCATGTTATACGGCGTGGTCCCTCGATTTACTTTATTTCTAAAGTAAAGTTTTAAATTACTGTTTTAGTTCTCACACCAGTCACATGACTAACCTGGAGTTTATTGTTTTAAGATAAACTCTGGGTGCCCCTATTTTCCACACGGGCAGCTAATAGTTTTAGTTCTGTAGATATTATATTCACAGGATCCTGGTTTACAGCTGGAGCTATATTCGGAACGCTCTATATCCATGTATTTCTTTCAGTTGTGTTTTGTATTATTTTCCGCTGCATAATAATTTGTAAATCTCTGATGTTTATCAAATGTATATTATTTGTTCATACTCTGTATATTCTTATACTCTAGTGTAATTGTTGTAATAGCAATGAAATGTTCTTCTGTTTGTGCTCTGATTTGTCATGTTCTCAAATCAATCTGGGCTTTCCCGTAAGGGAGAGTTTGGGTCGTTTCATAAGTCGAATGAATCATCCTTAGAACAAAATAATCCAAAGTCTAATGTATGCTTTACATACCTTAGAATATGTTTTACAGCTTATAAATGTGTTTCCTTAGGTTGTGATTGATATCTTGCACAGAGACATACACTACGCATTATATCTGGTCTACTAGCGGTTATATATAGTAACGATCCTATCATTGCTCTATATAGTTTTTGATCAACATCTTTAGATGTAATATCTTTACTTAATCTATTTTAGTAGCCATCGGTGTTGGTCTCCCATTAGTTGTTGTTAGATTATATTTATTAATTAGATCTCTTGCGTATTTTTCTTGATTAATAAATATTTCATTTTTTTAATTGATGAATTTGTAATCTTAAAAAGAACGTTAGTTCTCCCATATGACTCATCCCGAATTTTTGGGTCATAATATCTGAAAATTCTTTATTCATCTTATCGTTTGTTGATCCGAAAATTATATCAACAACATATATTTGTACGAATTGCATGTCTTTACTATTTTTCTTAATAAACACGGTATTATCTAGTTTTCCTATTTCAAAGTTGGATTGTAACAAATATTTCTTAATCTATCATACTAAGCCCTAGGAGCCTGTTTTAATCCATATAATGCTTTATTTAACTTATATATGTGATTTGGTAAATTTTTATCTTCAAATAGTGGTGGTTGCTCTACATATATGTCTTCTTTAACAAATCCATTTAGAAAAGCACTTTTGACATCCATTTGATATAATTTGAAATTATTATGGTTTGGAAAAGCTAGTAAAATCCTAATAGCTTCTAATCTTGCTACGGGGGAAAAAGTTTCATCGTAATCTATTCCCTCTTCTTAAGTATAATCTTGTGCTACTAGTCGTGCCTTATTTCGTACAACCTCACCATGTTCATTCATTTTATTTTTATAAACCCATTTAGTTCCTGTTATAGTCTTATCCTCTGGTCTAAGAACAAGTAGTAAACTGATTCAATTCTTCTTGCATAGCAAGTATCAATGAATCATCAGAAGATGACTCCTTGGGATTCTTAAGTTCAATAGTTGAAATAAGTGCAGTATTACTCATATTATTTAATTGATTACGGTTTCTAACAAAGGATTCGATGTCTCCTAAGATATTTTCTACAGGATGGTCTCTAAGTAATATAATTCATTTATTTGGTTGATTATCTTCATGATTTATTACAATAATTTCATTTTGACATTCATCTTCATTGTTTTGAGTTATATTTTTATAGTTTTCATTCAAAGATACGTTTAAGGTTTATCTATGGTATTGGTTCGAGTATTGGAAACTCTATATGCTTTACTTCTTTCTAACTATCCGACAAATATTCCTTTATCAGATTTCAAATCAAATTTATCTAAATTTTCTTTAGTATTAAGTATAAAACATTCACTTCCAAATATTTTAAAATATAACACTTTTGGTTTCTTATTATACAAAATTTCAAAAGGAGTTTTATGAGTTAAAGGCTTTATTGAAATTCTATTTTAAATATAACAAGTTGTTGCAACTGCCTCAGCCCAAAAATTTCTTGGTAAATTACTTTCAGATAACATAGTTCTCGCATACTCTTTTATCATCCTATTTTTACGTTCAACTACTCCATTTTGTTGAGGAGTTCTAGGAATAGAAAATTATGGGTTTTTCCCATTTTATTGTAATATTTTACAAAATTTTTGTTTTCAAATTCTCCGCCATGGTCACTACGTATTGTTTTGATTTTTAGTGATAATAAGTTTTGAATTCTTTTAGAGAAAGTTTTAAATTGATCAAAAGCATCACTTTTATTTTTAAGAAACAAAGTCCACGTAATCTAGAAAAATCACGTCGACTATTACATAAACATATATGTTATGATTTATCGAGGTAGTAATTTCGAGGTAGTAATTTCCTCTTTTGATTTACATGAACCTCTCTTTAATTTTCCGAATTGATGAGCGTCGCATGAGTTATTAATTTTAAATTTCATTTTGGGTTACTTTCCGTCCTTTAGTAAACTAACCTTGCCCTGTTTGTCATATGTTCTCCTTCCCGGTCAACGACATTAGCTATTGGCCATCCGTCCACAAATCATTTTACGTAAATCTATCTGCCTGGCATTGAACTCATTCCATTCCTCTCCCATTCCCAGTTCTTTTTTAATTATGTTACCAGTTCACTATGGATAGTTATCGAGTTGTCTATGGAGTAAGGTTTGGTTTGAAATAAGTGCTTTAATATATCTACCTTTCAAGGTTGTATTAAAATTTCGATCGGTTAATAACATTGTAATTTCTCCCGCCGGTACTGGAAGTGATAATAAGAAATGTTGTCACTAGAATGGACCACACAAAAAGGGGTAATCTATGCATAGTCATTCCTAGTCCACGCATGTTGAAGATATTTTTTATAAAATTGATAGAACCTAAAATTGATGAAACACCTGATAGATGAAGACTAAAAATGGCTGAATCCACCGCTCCTCCAGAATGGCTGGTAATACCACTTAAAGGCGGATAGACCGTCCACCCAGTGTCGCTACCCACTTCTACTAAGGCAGAGCTTAATAGGAGCAAGAGACTTAGTGACAACAACCAGAATGATATATTATTTAATCGTGGAAATTCCAGGTCAGGTGCACCGATCAAAATCGGAACAAACTAAATCCTCTAATTGAATCTAATTTAGAAATCTTAAAGATGTGTTTGAAGTTTATATGACCAAATCTCTTATGCCAGATCCAAGGGTCACTTGTATTGGCCAGAAGACATAGATTATCATTGGCGATTTTCATACTCAATATATGAATATTTTTCTTTCTATCTCCTTCGAATATTAATTTTTAGTTCCTGTCTTCTATAAAACATCTATCCTTTTCAAAGTTTATTTTATAACCCTTATCGCAAAGTTGACTTATACTTAGCAAGTTTTGTTTTAGATTTCTAACTAATAAAACATCAGAAATAGTAGGAGTTTCAGAATTACCGACATTGCCGATCCAAATAATGTATCCTTCAGAATTATCTCTGAAGTTCACCATTCCACTGTCTTCATATGTCAGATTACTGAGAAGTTCACGATTTCCCGTTATATGTCTCGAATAGCCACTATCCAATATCCATTTGTCTTTTTTAATTTCCGCCAACTGCTATCCAGAATTTGAATTCTCAATAGCTATGTAATACACCAGTTCGGAATTTGAATTTCCAACAGCCACCTTTTCAGAATTTGAACTTTCAATAGCCACCATTTCAGAATTTGAATTACCAATAACCACTTTACCCATCTTTTCAACTTTTGAATTTTCAAAATCCATAAAACACATCTTTTCCTGTATTGAACAATATTTCAGTAGAACACATGAATTTTCAATATGATTATATGCAGACTCCTTCAACATTGGTACAATGCATGAATTGACACTAGTGTTAACAAACATTTCAAAATTTGCCATTTAAATTTTTTTCAAAAATTATATTATGAACTTTTTGAAAGACTTTGCTCTGATATCAATTGTTAGGGATTGCGGAATGGATCGTTAAGGCAAAACTAACACTAGAGGAGAGTGAATAGTGTTTTTGAGAATAAAAAAAAATCTAAAACTTATGTGATCTACTATATGAATCAAACACCATAGAAACAATCGCAGACGAACGCAATTTCGGGGTTTTTGAATTTCGAAACTTAAATTTGAATTTCGGGCTGGTTTTATTGTTTAAATCCTTGAATCTTCTGAAGGTCATAACTCCTTCATACGGAGTCCAATTCACGCAAACTCAGACTCTATCTCAAGCATAATTTCGAGATGAACGCAATGGTGTAACCCATTTCCCTTAATTCTAATTTTAAAAATTAAGTATTCTTTAATTCGTTCTTTTTAATAGACACAGAAAATTCAGGGTGTTACAATCCTAAACTACTTGACTGCCCGTACAAATTTGGGCACCCAAGAGTTTAGGTAAAACAAAACAAAATGAACTCTGGGTCAGTCATGGGACTGGTATGAGTAACCAATTTAAAATAGTTAAGAAAATAAATGATATCTCATATGACCACGCCGTATAACACGGAACAAGTTTTTCCCTTATGAGAATCCAAAACACTTGATTTAACTTTAAAACTCTTTTTGAAAGAAACTTTAATCTTTAAATCAAAATTCTTTTGATATTATAATGGTGTCTAAATCAAATAAATAACAATCTAATGGAACATTTACATCTCATGATCCACATATAGATAATATACAATCAAAACTGCAAGCACATATTGGATAATGAATTTCCAACTATGACAAGGTATGGAGCCACCTTCCGATTGTGTATCTCTAGAGAAGAATACACTGGGTTCAACAAGAACATCTTGTAACCCGGCCACACATGACCGACCATTCATTTCGCTTGAGTATCGAATGTATATCACCAACGGTTGGTATTAGCAACCATTTTCCCGAATTGTACGACATCAAATAGAATAAAGAATGAAATGAATTTCTCTAGATAGGTGATAATACACCCTAAATGGGAGCTACCCACTTAGCCATGCTGCCTGCCCGATTTTTGTCATTTCCCGATTGTTGAGGCCTAAGGCTACGATTACTTACCTTCATTGATAGCACAATCGCTATGAATGCCACATTGTCAGATCCGTTAATCATTAATTGATTTGCACAAATATACTCTGGATATTATGCTAAGAGAATAAATTCTCCTCCACCAAATGTATATTTGAACAGACCAACTTGTGCGACCATTAGAAATACTCTGTCATACATTCGTCCATACACGTTCAATCTGGGACTGAATCGAAACCGAAGGCACAACTTCCATTAATCCATCTTAGGCAATTTCTAGCTATGATTAACAGGAAAAGCCCTTGCACTTTACTCCGTCTTCGATTATCTTCATATAATCTGATTCGCAACACTACTGCCAATACGGAGTAGTTCTCGGATAATAATCCAACTGGTCTCTCCATATCAACAACAATATTGGCAAATACTTCGATAGTCGGTTATTTAACTATCGAAGAAAACAAACATCCGTTCAAAGCATCAAACAATCACTGGCCCCTTAATTAATATTTCATCGATTAAATCACTTCCCCATTTTCTTATAAATATTTGTTAACCAAATATTTTCAATAATCATGTTGGCCTCTTGCGCTATTTGGTAAAAAAAAAATCAAATATCACCATCTTTTATTTTCTATATTTTTGAAAATATCTTCTCTTTATAATTGGAAGCATTCCAATTACTTATCCCTATCATGACCATTCATTTTAGACTTAGGAAATATTTATTATTATATTTCCAAAATTCCACTAACTAGGTTAAAACGAATGTTGTGTAAAACATCATTACAACAATTCAAAACACTGCATTCAACTAAACTCTTTAAACTTTTATCTTCGAGACTGAATCTTACTTTTTATCGGTTAATAATGAAATCAATCAAGTAGGGGTATAATTACCTCTCAGACCTTGTTTGAAAACATCCTTAACTTCAGAATAAACAAGACCGCTATTCCCGAATAATCAACATCATATAAAGTCAATTATTCATTTTTAAAACGTATGTACGCTTCTCTTTCTATCTTTACCAGATAAAATTTATAGACTTCCTTTTTGTTTATAATATTCTTTTTTTTACGTTTGTTTCCTTATCGAATTCTATATATATTGATATATTGGTTTTCAGTTATCAAATTTTCCTAAAAATATTCTAGCTTCTTAAATTTTCGGAAAATTTCGCGAACACCTCCTTTGTACTGGTCAATAGCTCAAATTCCAACTCGCCTCTCTAGGCCCTTTCCATTCAAAAAGAAAATCAAAAAGCCAAATGGCTTGCCGATTTGGCACACAAAATCTCATATGGAATTCAAACGTGTACCTTTTTGTCAGACACATGAATTAAAATCTTCATACATTTCATTCCATACCTATCTAACCCATATACGTCCATTTCCAATTTATTCTAACTCAATTCGCTAATATATTCATTAATTAACTATTTTGCCCATTCCACTTTTTATTTGAACATATCACGTTCAAATATATTTTAATTTACTTATGAACTCAATCTAATTCCATTTTTCAATGGAGTTTCGTATTCAATTCTGAATATAAATTCATAAACCCTATTCACTTATCCAACGTCCAATTTTGATTCAAAACTCGATTAACTAATTATTCTTCAAATTAGTTAATTCTATTCCTTAATTAAAAATATGATTTTTGTTTCAAAAGTCATTTCATTTACACAACTTGAGTTCGTATTTATTTTACAAGTCAAATCTAGATTTTTAAATTTAAAATCCATATTTTTTTAGCTTAAAATACTTTGATTTTAATTAATAAACCGTTATGGTTTAATAATGGTTATAGCGCTGCTTTTTTGGAAAATTTGATTTTGACATAACTCAAAATGTATAAGACAAAATCCAGATTTTTCTCTTCCATTAGGAAACTATTATCAAATCGGTCCTGATGATTCTTGTTTCAAATAATTCCGACTTAAATTGAGTTCTATATACTCAATTGAAGTTCAAAACGCCAATTTACGAACTACCGCGCTGCGGCGAGTTCGTTTTTAATTATCTTTATATATATATATTTAAACTTCGTTTATAATAAATTTCAACTCCATTCTAATATATTTTAATATTAAACCAGCACATTTACCAAATCTAAGTTAATATTCTTGATTACCCCTATTAGTTGATTATTCCAGAACTTGGTTATAAATTTATTTATAACTGAATCTTCTATACTAAATTCTAGTTTCTTTATAAATAAATTATTTATAAAACTCGATATAATCGAATTCTAATTATAAATCTATTGGATTTTTCTCACTTCAATTTATGTTCCGAATTCTTGAATAAAATTTATCGTTCTATTTCAAACCATTTTCCAGTTCACTTTTCAATTCATACTTGAAATATAAACTTCTAAATTATCCAACAATGATTTATTTCCCTATTTTTATAAACATCATTTGTAAATTAATTTTCATGTTTAAAAATTAAAACAAGCTTTCCTTTCAAATATTTATCTGAAACCCAATTCCTTTTCTAGAATATTTTATTTTTATAACTAATACACATAACATAGGATCTACTTTATATAATTTACTTCAAAATATTAATTTCTATTTAATATCATTCCGATATCCTTTCTGAAACTAATTTATTTTTATAGAATCGACATAGTCGAATTCAAATCATAAATCTGTATGGATTTATTTCAATTCAGTTTATATTCCGAACATCGAAATAAATTTCATTGTTTCCTTTTTTAACACTATTCCTAGTTTCTCATTTTAAATTCATATTTTGAATTTAAATATTTAAATTATCCAAATGACAATTTTTCACCTTTATTTACAAACACCGTTTATATTACTTGTTTATATAGTTAAACAAGACTCGATTTCAAATTCATTTGAAATTAAATTTCTTCCTTGGAAAAATAAAATTCCCTTTTTAAATTCACGCTTATATTTACATTTCCCGAATTATCCAGTAATAATTCATTTCACTTCATTGACAAACATCGTTTATAAATTCACTTTAGTTCCCTAATTATTTAATTTATAAACATCGTTTATAAATTCAATACTTGTTTTATTTATTCAAAACAAGTTAATATCTTTATAGACCATTCGAAATTCAAATTCTATTTTAGAAAAATTGATTTCCCTTTTTAAATCTCAAAATCCCATTTCATGATATTTTTATATATCAATATTTAGGCCCAATGATATTTAAACCCCAAAAAAACTCAATTATAAATCACAGGTTTTCTGACATTTCATATATGATAATATATGAAAACAAATAAATAATAAATTTTGAGGAATCCAGTCGGATCCCTCCAACCTGTTTTTCCTGCATCTACAGACGTTAGCCAACATAAATAATACCTATCCTTCTTCAAGGCAGAATATCGTGGTATAAAAGGTCATCCACTATCATATTGTGGTTCGTATAGAGTCATTCGTTAATGATACTACGGACATCAGCTAATGGTAGTGCGGGAAATATCCAACCACCAATATATATAATAATAGACACAAACACCAAGCCTAAATAACTAATATATTTATAATAGCCAAGCAAATATTTAAACAAATTCAAACAATCAACAAATATTTTTAACTATCCAGAATAAAATTTTAATAGTAAACTCAAAGTGATATTCACTCATTGTGGTTTATTGCGATCCGCTCTGATTTTAAACTTAATTCGAACGTTCGATTGGAATAAAAATCCAGCCGACTCTAAAATAAATCCAAGCCAGTTCCAACTTGAGTATTCCACAACTAAGAATCTATATGATAGATTTCCGTAATTTTTGGATCTTGCATGATTTAAATACTGTATTTATAAATACGCTAGTTATATAAGCTATATATTCTTCTTAACAAATAATTATATTTTTATATCTAATTAAAATAGAATTTTATACCTTCGTCTTTCTTTCTCCTGCGAACTAAACAAGGCCAAAGCCTGAAGCCCTTACTACTCCTCACAGTCACATACCCAACTACCCTATATTGCCGACTCCAGTTCTCTGCAAATAGAACCTCACTCAGATCAATAGACTCATCCCCACATCACTTCAGTTTCCATTTGATAGAGCTCTGATTCTCACACCTGAGAAAATGAACTCCTCCAATATACCCCATCCAGACTTTATCTCTCCATTGCCATCTTCCCAAAATCTACTTATTCCTCTTAGCACAACTTCTCTCTTATCCCTAAAGCATGAATCTCGATATCCAATTCTAAATCACGACTTAGCAATTCATCACGCACTTACAGGAAGTTATATGCGACATCAACATGAATGGATAAACCCAAAATCTCCTAGCGAGGTGCTAAACAACCTCACCTATAACCTCGAAATCCGATAAACCCAAAGTCGACCGTTGTCTCCAAAATTGAGAGTCCCTTTTTCCGCTGGTTCCAGCTTCTACCTCCCAAAACTCGTGTGTGCACCCAGTTTAAAGTACAGAACCACACGAGATTCTCGATTTAGGTTTTATTTGAATTGATTTTTGATTTCATAGATTGAGGAGAGAAACAAACTTTATTCTCATTCGTTTTCAATTTTCGAATGGAACGGGGTATAATTGTTTAAATGAACAAGAGGGAGGTTGACTTCTTCTTTCGATTTTGAGTTGTATATGATTTTTTTTGTTTTAAACTAATGGATTTCATTTGAGTATTAAAGAGAATGGCCATTTCAGTTTGGTTTTTAGAAGAAAGAAATAAGGGAGGGAGGTATCACGATCATATAAAGAAGAAGACTTAAGCATGAAGGAAAGAGGCCTGCGTATGGTACATTATAGGAGATTGGTTAGGGTAGGATAAGTACATAGTTTTAAATACGATTTGATTTTTGAGGTGATTTCATACTTATCCGTTTTAATTTTATAATAATATATTTCGCGGTTCCAAACTCCAATTGAGACGCAACAACTGACATTTCTATGGTTTAACCGCTATTCTGAACACACCAGAACATGTTTCGAAGCCCAATTCGATCATATAAAGAAGATATAAATTTAAATCGATATAAATTAAATTATAAACAACTAATTCCTCAATAATAAATTATTATTATTATCATTTATATTCAAATAAAATTTATTATGATCATCCGAATTATTTTTATTCGGTTTTGACTCAGAATTAAATTATACTTCGTTTTCGTATTATGATATTTCAATATACTTGAGATTAAATAATTGATTATTAAATCGATAACACAATATAAAATCCTTTTATATTATCAATTCAATATTTAAAATAAATATTAAATATTCAATAATAAATTAACTAAAAATCGGGGTCGTTACAATGGTAACTGGTCTCGACCTTGGGAATTTCACTATCTAAATTGGACCTTGAAGGTTTGGTTTATGCAAGTTTTCTTTAGATTTAGAATGATATCATTAACATTTCCCTAATCTCAGTCGCTTAAGCCTAACAGATTGTTGCACTGGGTCGTCTTAACCTAATCCTAGGTCCAATCTTAGTATAATCCTAGATCACTGTCATGATTATCAAAATTAGTAAAGATTTATATTCTTAGATCAAGGGTTCCTTCGGTCAATCACAAATTAAGGTTCAAAAATAGATACCAATTATGTACATGATCCGTAGATTGCACCTATAATTTTAGCAAGCAATAATAATAACATAAGTTACTGAACCAGATTACATATAATTACCATAATTGTCGTATATCTTCATTTCATTGAGTATAATAAATATTACATTCCTTTTTCTTTATTGATCTCCAACATAGGGCTTTTATTCTTTGTATTTAAGAGGTTACAAATGTTGAGAAATTGAATTCGGAAAAAGAAAAGAAGTCCTGCGCTTTGAGTTGCTGGGTCATATTTATAGGTTTAAGTTGGTCTTCCCTATGGCATAAGTGCTTCGTTTCGGTCATTCGATAGGGGTTAATCATGAAGCCTTTATAAGTGCTTCGGTGGCTTTCCTTCAAGGCAAAGTGTCGGTAGCTTCTTTCGCAGGATTCAACGAAAGGTGCTTTTGTCTGAATGCAAGAGGGACGACTTCATAAGAGTGTTTAGCTCTTTTACGCTTTTGCTCGTGCTTTATCCCCAGTGCTTTAGGGTTCCGGATCGAGGTTTCTCTCCCTTTTGTTTATTGCAGGATAGAATTTGTCTATCCTAGGTTTCAGAGGTATGTATCAAAAGTCTCGCTTTATTGCTTTTGAAGGATCCTTTCGGTAATTGTTTTGGGTTTCTCTTCCGAAAGCAGGTTTATAGATGCATGTGTGCCTTATGCTGTTTTCGGCTGGTTCTGAGGTGCTTTTCCTTCCTATTCTCTTCTTTAGCTGCTTTCGGAGACCCTCTCCCTCTTTTCTCTCTTTGCCCTTCTCCATTCGAGCAATCCTCAAGTCTCATCCGACAACTTCTTCGAGAATCTTTATGTAGATTATACGAGATCCCTTCTGGTGTCATCCACATTCCTTTGCCAGTACCTTTTGGGTAGTCCCTTTCGGCATTGACTGGAATAGTTGCGAGTGGCATTAGACATATGAGAAGTCTTGGCTTATGCAGCATCTATCTCTCCCAATGAGGTTGGGATAGAGCCCCCTTCCCTGAGATTCACTTCCCCGATGAGTTTATTTCAGGCTTTTTACTTCTTCTTTTCCAATTCTGCTTCAGGATATGCCTTCCTCTCGTTTCTTAAGAGATTAGCTTGCTTCACTAGTGCCTTCTGTTTATGAAGGTTGAGCCTCCGAAATTTGGTCGAGGGATGTCGTGTTTTGCAACCTTGTTGACTTATGGCTCTTAGCTTCCTTCTTAGTTCCTTCTGACACTTCGCCCTACCTTGCTCCATATGTTCTTTTTTGTTAGGTCAACTAGTTTGGAAGCAATGCCCTTTCGGCTCAGACCGAAAGGGTTTTCTCTACATGTTATCAGAAACAATGCCCTCTTAGTTAAGACCGAAAGGGGCTTCTTTACGTGATGCGGGTGCCAATGCCCTCTCGGCTAAGGCTAAAAGGGGCTTCTTAGTTTGGAGGAGTTTCCTTTTTGCTCTTTCCCTTTCACATTGCAAAGGCCAATAACCACTTCTTTTCGGGATGCCGCCATATTTTCACACTCCTTCGCCTTGACTTGAATTCCTAATTCGCCTTGATTATTTTTGTGCTAACACATACCCCTAACCCTATTATTCTGAGTTATAGGCTTTCGACTTGTTAAGTTTGCATGAACATCCTATAGTCATTCTTTCTTTATGGTTCATACTTTGTGACTCTAGATAAGAAACTCATGTATACTTTTTCTCAATTATCAATGAAAATCTCAAGCATAATATTTTTTCCACTAAAAGCTTATTTTTAGTCCATTAATTCAGATCAACATTATAATTTAAATCAATTATATAAACCATACTGTATTTCAAGTATCCCTGCTTTAACATTTCTGATCCATTCTCTCTAGGCACATTTTTTCTCTGTCAAGAACTACTACCAACAGTAGTTGCTATCGTCCCTTTTTGTTATCTTCCACCATTAACCAACACTATGATGCTCCAAAGTCCAACAACTAATCTTGGTCAAACAACCACCTCTAGTGAAATTATGTTACAATTCGTTCTTTTGGAATTTCCTTGAAGAATTTTCAACAAACCCTGTTTGGAGTACAAATTGATCATTTTATCTCCATTAGTTGATTTTCTAATAACTATTATTATAATACTGAAAGCCTATTGAGCATAAGCATGATCAAATCCAAACAAACCAAGCATAATCAAATCAAAAAATCCAAAATCATTTCTTAAATCCCCACAAATGGAATCAAAATCTTTTTCCATTAAATCCACCATAAAAAGGATGTAATCTCAAATATAATATGAGAGCAACATCGCAAATAATCAAAAATGGTTTAAGTGGTGAACTGTCAACATAAATATTCAGAACATTGATTGTTTAAGCTTGCACTCACACTATTAATACAATTAGGAGTATGTCACAGGGGCAATTATATAATTTGTTACATATATTTAACTCATTGACTGATTTTGTTCGAAATAAAGGTGTTTTCTTTCTATTATATACTTGATATAATGTGGTTATATTAATTAATTAATTTACTTAAAAGTATATATAATAGAAATCAATAAATGGCCTGTTTTGTGATAGTAATTACCAAGCGTTGTAACCGGCAGTAATTTATCACAATGAAAATAAATATACCATTTTAAATATTCATAGTCAAGATGTATGGAGACTAGATATTGATACATGTGTTAAGACTAGAGTACGCAACGCTCTCCAAATGTTGGACATTGTATTACTCGTGACTCCTATGGCACCAAGGGGTTACGTACTGATAGTTATTGGATAACTACAGAATGACTCACTCGATTGTTTTCAGTTGGTTAATATAATTAAGATCAAGATGAGAATATCGATGTGAAAATTTTACGCACTTCTCTCGACTTGAGAATGCTATTGGGGTTTACAATAATTGTTATTATTTAACCAAAGATTTAGTGTTTGGAGTATAATGTAGAATGTGGATGATACTGAAATTTTGACCATTACCAAATTCCGTAAATTCTAGTGTGATATAGTTTTGAGGAGGAGATTTGGTGTAAATAATCATCACAACTGAGTAACGCTTATTAAATTAAAATGTTTTATTTAGAAAATGAGTAAGCGATGAATTTGGCCATAATTTTACACCGCCTACTAAGTGAAGGGTGAATGTTAACGTTCAAATAAGTTTACGTTAATCGCCGACCAAATTTACACCCAAGAGTCTTACAACCGAACCAATGAATTATCTTTAGATCTGGTGATTTAATTAGTGTATAATTGTTATAAATTGATTAAATTAGTTAATGTTTATGAAATATTAATTATGAATTTTGAATTTGATTTGAGGAATAAAATTGTTGCATGTATTTATAAAAGTTATGAATATATTGATAAATATGAGATATCGATATAAAATATGTTAAATGTGATTTTACATATTTAATTTGGGATCATATGAGTTGTACAATCCATGCATTTTAGAGTGGAAATTCATTGGTTAAGTTAAGGAAAGGGGAAGCTACGGTACATGAGATTAGGGTTTTGAGATGTGTGGTTGAGATCATTATTTGCACTTTTTTTCCTACCCATATAAAACCAAATCTCAAAACCCTAGTTATTGGGAATTTCGTTTTTTTAGCCACCACTTTCTTCTTCCTCTTCCTCATTTTAATGGCAGCAACTTCCCCTAAAATCGTCCCCAAAATTCTCAATCAAATCCAAAACAAAATTACTAATTTGTAGTAGAAGGTCTCCAATCTCGGTATAACAACCTGATGGATTGTGAATTATTCTTAAGAGAGAAATCATTGTTTAACATGCACTTAAAGACATTATTAAAAAGAAATCAATCTACTCCAAAACAAAAGGCCAAATGTTTATTTCATGGATTTGGTGGTAAGATATGTTTTCTTCTTTTATATTATAATATTTGATGCAATTTTATTTTCATGATTTGTCAATTTGATTATTATAATTTATATGTTCATGACTTTGCCTCTTTTAATATGAAAATTGTTTATCTGGGTTTAAGTTGTTTTGTTAAATGTTTTGATTGGAATTTTAATTTTATAAACTAAAATAAAGGAGTTTGTTTATATCAAAAGACTTAATTGTTTATCTATGTCTTAAACATTCACAAATCAAATTTTAATCATTTAGATCTAAATTTGTATGTTCAAATTATCAACTTATCCTTTTGTTTGTCAAATTAAAAAAAATATAAATTATTTGTTTTTAAATCCAATGATTTTGTAGATCTATATCATTAACATCTCTTTCAAAGTCTTATTTTTAAATCTGAAATTTGTATATTTAATTTGTTTGACTATATTTTAATCAATAAATTAACGCTGAAATTTGTTTGTGTAATGCAGTGTTTTTAATTATAGATCCATGTTATGAACATCTATTTCAAAATCACATTTTCGATCTGAATTTTTGTATGTTCATATTGTTTCATTATATTTTAATTAATAAATTAAAACCGACATCTGTGTATGTGTAGTACAATATTTTAAGTTGTAGATTCATAATCAAAATCATACCAAAACAAAGTACAGTTTTGGTTTTAAAAGTTTATATGTATATAATTTATTTTACTTGTATTGTGTTAAAAAGGAGATTGATTTGGCAATAAATCTAAACATTAAATTGACTACTATATATATATATATATATATATATATATATATATATATATATATATATATATAACAAAGATTTGTTTGGATCCTTCTATATACACAATCAGTTTATATGTATTATGTTTCATATACTTTCATAATATGAATTATTATTAAAATATTTAATTAGATAATAGTATATATATGTTCCAATGTTGACTATTTATGTTCTATGTTATAATGTTTATTGACTGTCAATATATTTCTTGTTTATGATCCTATATCAATCTATTTTTGCATATATGTGCATACATTTTCACCAGTTGAACGATTTTATTATATTTTAATTCCTTTTGCATATAATTTTAAATGAATTTACTTGATATGTTCATATGATGTCGCATTTCACACTTACCTATATTGTAAATGAATTTGTAAAGTTTGAATATAGAGAAATGCTAGGGACAGTCGCTTTAAGGCAACTGTCCATGATACCCGCTCATTGATTGGTCAAAGATTCTATGTAATTATTTTTATGCAGTTTTCCATGTTATATATTGGCCCCACTATCACAATAACAGCCAATTGTATGGCGAGTATTATGGACAGTTGCCTTAAAGCGACTGTCCCTAGCATTTCTCTTGAATATATATGAACACATTAATCAATGACAATTAATGTATCAATCATTCACATTAAAGAGGGAAATTGAAAGGATTCTCTCTTTATTCAATGTAATTAATACTCTCAATTAATTCTTGTTTTAAAGAAACAAATAAAACGTTTCATTCCCTACACATTAACTAAATGTTAGGTGTATTTTATACACTATACATTTGAAATTAAAAATTACCATTAACTAACTTAAACAAAATAAATTATTTTATTTAAAACGAATTTAGAAATGTTCTAAATAAATTAGGCTTCATAGGCCCAACTAATAATTCAAAATGGATTTTTTTTAAATTCATCAATTTCTTCTGCTGCGGGCTAGTCCAGTTACTCCTATGATCACCCCTAATTGACTATTACTAGCTCACCATATCTTGTTTTAAGCTTTTATGTCTTTGAATGTTGGAAAATCATTGGTTCAAAATATCTAATCTAAATTTTCTAATGTCTCCACCTTCATTAAATTTTTTTCTTTTAATTTTTCAAAGACAAATAATAGAAATGAGTGGAAAACGACATGCCCATAAAGGGATAAGTACCTTCTTGATTTATCTTCAAAATTCAACTTTTGATTCTTTTACTTCAAATTTTAACTTTGTTTATTGATGTTTTTTTTTTTTTTTTATAAATTTCAATGTAAATATACCTTCTTTCATAACAATTAGGCATAAATAACTTGTTTGCCTTAACGAACCACACCGAAAAATGTTTACATATGAAACAGAAGTAAGATGTAGATATTGTGTTATAGATTCATAGTATCATCTATTTGTCCTCAAACGGTCTTTCCATAATAATTTAAATAATGAAAGATTAGCGGTATAAAAGTTGAAATTGCACTTTGAAGTGTTTTTGTTGTGTGAAATATAAATCATAAAGAAAACAAAAATAACAGTCATGATTTGAATATACCGATAGACTAAGATGACAAAAACCATGAAATCACAAACGTAAAAGTTCAAGGGTTCAATGGTATTTAATTTCTTTGTCTCTATGCATCCCATCACCATTACACGCTCATGGCCCAATTTTTATAGATCTTTAGCCTCTTTTCAACTAATAGTTTTTCTTAAAGGCACATACACCCTTCAATTTCATAATACAAATTCTTGTCATTTTTTAAATTAATAAGTTGGTATACTCATATTTGAAAGTACGTTAACCAACATCATGGAAACGGGAAAAAAAAAAAAAATTGCATGTGGTGGGGGATCATGTTTGCTTTCAACAGATAAATATTTACCTTGGGAAATTCACCTCGATTTTTGGGAGGTGGTTAGAAAAAAAAAACTAGTGTTGAACGAATAAAAAGTTAAAAACGAATAAAGATTGCTTTTTTACTTTAGTTTGACTCATATAGAGCCAACTCTCTCTCATCATATACAAACAAACAACCAAATCCAGCACATCCATAAGAGAATTTCACAAACTTTGCAACACTTTCTCATATACTTGATTTTCTTTTCATTGCTTTCTTCTACATTTCCATCTTGCTTCTCTTTCTTTTCTTAGCCAAATCAGAAATGCCTGGAAAGTTGTGATCATTTTACGCCAAGGTATGATTTTTGATTTGGACACTCATTTTAAGGTTCTTGCTTTATTGTTGAAATTTTATCGCTTTAGCAGCTGGGTCATTTTAGATCTGTGTTGTTAGCTTGTTATCTTCCTTTACTGACATTCGTATGAATCTGGTATTGCAATTTAGCATTTAATTCATTGACTGGCATCGCAGTTTGCTAAAATTTTGTTTTTTGAGGTCGGTTTAAACTGAAATTGTTTTTCTTTTCGAAAAGGTTGGATCTTGATTAATTTTATGTGGTCAACTAAGTGATTATCTACAGGGTACATTGGTACTACTATGCTATTCATATGGTTCTGGTTTTTTGTTTTTCCCCCTCTTTCCGTCATCTTTATGTGCTAAATAAAACTCCATTTCTAAAGATTTAATATCCTACTTGGGTTAAAAGGGTGCTAACTGTACAATGCATATGAAGTTATTATACATGGCTAATCAGAAGTATTTTCTTTGCTATTTTTTTATTTTATTTTATTTTATTTTTGGTGTTCATTTTAGCAACTAGAGAATGCATACATTTGACAGATATTTAACTGCTATGCTACATTTATGTATGACATTTATATGTCACAAATCTTTTGTTGGTCCTTAAGTTTACTGTTTCATCAAATGCAGAATGGCTAATCAGTTATGGCAATTCACAGCGTCAATAAGGGCCGTAGCTGATTTGATTTGGTAAAGTTTGAGCATTTCTCATCACCAATCCAAATAATGGCTTCAAAGGCTATTCCCAAATCAGGTACTCAGATACCAGTCAGAACAACCATGATTGAGAACACATCAACCATCAATGAGAACAAATCAAGAGCTTTGACTCATAATACACCGAAGAATTCTACATCTGAGGCATCAGACGACCGCCATTCAAATTTTAGTGGAAAAGAGTCCGATCTCATGTTTTCAGACAACAATTCTTCAGTGACTACTACTAATTGTTCCGAGCTTAGTTCTTCTGAAAGTTCAAAACAAATTCTACCTCATGTTGAAGATAACACAGAACAGGAGAAAAAGAAGTCTGAAACTAGTGTTATAAATGACTGCTCAGCACCTGCAAAAACCAGTGAGAACAGCGTAAGTGCTAAGCTTAATGACCGTGCTGAGTTTGTTGATAGTGGAAAAAGCAGCATGTGTCGGCCAAGCAGCAGTAGTGATATTAGTGACGAGAGCTCATGCAGTAGTTTGAGCAGTAGTGTTAGCAAACCTCACAAATCTAATGATTCTAGATGGGAAGCAGTCCAAATGATACGTGCTCGAGATGGAATTTTAGGTTTGAATCATTTTAGGCTTTTGAAAAGGTTAGGTTGTGGTGACATTGGTAGTGTGTATTTATCGGAATTGAGTGGTACTAAGAGTTATTTTGCTATGAAAGTAATGGATAAGGGGTCTTTAGCGAATCGGAAGAAGCTTCTCAGAGCTCAAACGGAGAGAGAAATATTGCAGTGCCTCGATCACCCATTTCTACCTACATTGTACACACATTTTGAAACTGATAAATTCTCATGTCTGGTGATGGAGTTTTGTCCTGGGGGAGATTTACACACTCTTAGGCAAAGGCAATCCGGAAAGCATTTTTCAGAACAAGCTGTAAAGTATGCATATTTTTCTTTATTCTAATCTATTTCATTTTTTTTCATACTTAACGAAATTGGACATTTTCTGGAGTTTCTCATAAGCGAGTCTCTAGCCCGTAGGAAGACCAAAATGAAGCCTCAATTCTAACTCTTCCAACAGTCCAGTGGGAGGAATTGATTTTTCGAACAACAATAATAATTTATGAACGGTGCTTTCTGAAAGCAGTTTTAAAAATTGATGTAATACCGTGTATGTTAAACAGAAAAGAAAAAAAAAATTGTTTAGGTTATGAACGGTTTTTAGGAACTCCTTAGAAATTTACCCTTAGAAAAGAGGAGCTATTCCCCATTTTTTCCCCTTCTCCATGCTTAAACCCACACCGTTGTATCGTGAGTAATTGACAAAAAAGGAATTGGTCCCATTTTCCCAGAAATCAGAACTGCCGGAAATGGTCTAAAACCTCCGTTTTTTTGAGCTATTAACAAAAAGATTCATTCTTATAGCTGGGGTTCAACTGTTTGTATGTCTCTTGGCATCTCAATAAGTTGTCCAGATGATTCTGACCAAAACATTGAGATGACAATGAGGGATGAAAGATGGAAGAGTTGATTGTTAACACTAGGACTCTTACTTAAAATATCTCCACATGAATAAATTTAATATACATTTGATTTAAACACAAATAAATATGTATTGCTTGTGTGTGAACTTGTTTTAATTTCAGGTTCTATGTAGCTGAAGTTCTTCTAGCAATGGAATACTTGCACATGCTTGGAATTGTGTATCGTGACCTCAAACCCGAAAATGTGCTTGTCCGTGCTGATGGACACATAATGCTTTCTGATTTTGATCTCTCTCTCCGATGCTCTGTGAGCCCTACACTTATCAAATCAACAAACCCTAATTCAGATTCTTTTCGTTACACCAGTAGTAATCCTGCACCAGTTTATTGTGTCCAACCTGCATGCATTGAACCTACATCTTGTATCCAGCCTTCCTGTGCTGTCCCTACATCTTGCTTCTCCCCTCGTGGGTTCTTCTCTTCTAAATCCAAGAAAAACCGCACAAATTCAAAATTGAAACCTGAGATTGGTAATCAGGTAATCATTTGAATACTTCTTTAATTATTTTGGTCTTTTCTGAATAAGAGCACTCAAACATTCCACCAATACACAAATACAGTTACTCATTCAGTCGAAGCTTTGTTGACCACTTAAATTTTTGACAAATATACATTGTTCACTTCAATGGAAAAGTCAAAATTAAATTACCGTATCCTTAGCACACAAGTAATTTTATTTGATAGAGAAATCAAACCTGCACTCCTTCACGATCTTTATCCTTAGCACATAAATAATATTATTTGATAGTGAAATCAAACCCACACTCCTTCACAATCTTGGGGAGTGTTGCAGTATTTATCATCGGTGGAGAGAGTATGTGCATGAGTAATGTCAAAAATAAAAATACTAAACATCTTTTGGGTCTTCCCTTCCGTCTTCCAATGAAAAGAAGAGTGTTTGTCATTTGTGTTTGTTGAAGTTGAATCAATTTTACTCTGGCCACTTGTTTAGATTGATCTATCAGGCACTGTGCTATTTTTACAACGCAGTTCATTCCAAAAGTTGTATAGTTAATGTATTTAGACAGTTGTAGAGAAATGTCTTGTGCTCATTTTCTGGGTCTCGATGAATTAAAGTATAAACAAATCGATCCTTCTGTCCTCATACTTCAAAATGATCTTTGTAACTAGTTTGTAGTAATAGTTGCAACGAAATGCAAGTTAGTCGAATACATGTTTATTTCATCGGAAACCTCAATCTCATGTCAGCAGCACATAATTTGAAAGTGCATTCATAGCGAATTTAATCACACTGCTTCCATAGTCAGTTCTAGAAAATGTTATGCTTACTTTGTGAGTCCATTCATTCCAAACGCGAAGAGTTGGATTTCTGGCCAATTCATGGTCTTAATATTGATTTAGAGTCTACAAATATAATAAATGTTTTTTGTCCTATCATTACATGCATATTACAATACATATGCGAAATAAAATGACATGGATTCCATCAGCATTTATTTCAGATGTGTACAGTGGTATACGTGTGATGATAGTCCATCGAGCCTTTGATACAAAAACCCATAAGAATCCACAGAAATCTTTGATGCTCCATTTCATTGGTTAGTATGCAAAACAATTTAGTCAATACTGTACATCTTAAATTGTGCAGGTAACACCATTACCAGAGCTCATAGCAGAGCCCACAGATGCACGATCCATGTCATTTGTAGGCACCCATGAATACCTAGCACCAGAAATCATCAAAGGAGAAGGCCATGGAAGTGCAGTAGATTGGTGGACATACGGCATCTTTCTATATGAGCTACTATTCGGCAAAACCCCATTCAAGGGCTCGGGCAACAGAGCCACATTATTCAACGTAGTGGGTCAGCCCTTAAGGTTCCCTGAGTCACCAGGAGTCAGTTTTTCAGCCAGAGACCTCATAAGAGGTTTGTTAGTGAAAGAGCCACAGCACAGGCTGGGCTCAAAACGGGGTGCCACCGAAATCAAACAGCATCCCTTTTTTGAAGGGGTGAATTGGGCCTTGATAAGATGTGCAAGTCCACCTGAGATCCCAAAACCCATCGATTTTGAACGAATTTCTCCTGTGCCTGCTGCAGTCCCTGCATCGAGTGGCGAGAAGGTTGCAGTGGTTGATGGTGGTTCTCAGAAAGTTGGTGACAAATTTTTGGAGTTCGATTTCTTTTAAATTCAGCTTGTTTCTATCATGTATTTTTCTTCTTTTCTTTTTAGTGTACGTTTGTTTTACTAGTGGGGAGCTAATTGTTTTGGAGTTTGTGTCCCCTAAATGGATGGATCAAATGTGTTTGTTAAGTCGGATCACATTGTAATATTATTACTCTTTCACCATCCCTCTCTGTGTTACTTCTGATAAATGTAGATTTATTCATATTGTATCTAAGCTTAGAGATTACTATTTCTGTGGCAACGTCCTCTAAGTAAAAATCAAGATATAGTCTGTACTTAGCCGCTGAGCCAGAGCCACATTTAATGACATGTTTTTTGGAAATGTTTTAATGAAAAAAGAAAGCAAATGGGACAGGCTATTCACAGGTGAGATTCTCTGCTGCCGTTTGTTGCAAAAGCTCCAATTATTTGATGGACACTTTTGCAACAAAATACTGTAAAAATAACATCATGGGGACAAATAGACCTTCCACAAAACTGCGCAAAATATATCAGCCTCTAGTTTTATTGCGCTGGAATTTTCTCTAATCCCCCTTATATACAGGAGAAAGTATAAAAAGTACAAAGTGGAACATTGCACATATCAAGTTGGACATGATATACGGATAAACCTATAACCGATTTTGATTGTTTTGGAATCTCCATTATTGTTATTGGCTACTATTTCTATGCTCAAGAATTCGATATATATCGCATCAAGTGATATACATACAAAACACACTTAATGCATTTGCATACAATGGCTCATTGCACTAAACTAAATATAGAAATGTTGTATGTTACGATGATACTTAGCGCCATATTATATGATGTCGCCCAAGCTGCATCGTGCAATAGCCAAATAACAGATCTTGCGATCAATTGCTATCAATATGTTCAACACGGATCTGATCCAAGAGATGTTTCTCCTGAGTGCTGCACCGCGGTTAAGAATGCAGATATGAAATGTGTGTGCAGTCATGTAACTAAAGAGGTCGAAAAGCTTATTGATATGAAGAAAGCGTTGGTGGTGATGTCTACATGTGGTCGTCCTATTCCTCACGGAACACAATGTGGAAGTAAGTTCTCAGTCCTAATCAGTGCCTTTTAGACATCCTAGTTATTTTCTTGCAGGATTGTGAACATATGATTTTATATGTTAACTGTCTACTATTTTTATTTGTTTATTTCAGGCTACCATGTTCCATAACCATGATAAGCCATAAGAGTAAGATGGATGTATGAAACCCATCTGATTATCGAGCTGTATTACTGTATGGAGCAAATAAAGATACATACCTGCACAGCAGTCGTGGAGATATGTTGATGTAATATCTATAAAGTCCAATAAAGAGATTATTATTAGTCTTCATTTGGAAGATATATACCATCTGGTTTGGTAAGCTTTATTTGTTTGCATAAGGAGGAGACAATGTTATCGTTTCCTACCTTCCTCCCCTTTTCTCCGTTTTCTTCTTTGTTTTAATCCCAATATAAAACTTGACTGAATGGGAATGTGTGGACAATTTCAACTCATGACCGCTCAAATCAAATAAACACAACCAAAGACGTGATCATGATATATGTGCAAAAACAACTAATCAATATTTCAAAACAATCTCGAGGCAGTTCGGTAATGAATCACACAATCATCAAATAATAAAGTAATAATGAAAAATAAATCACACGGCGATTTATATTGGTTCCACTAACGTCTTGTTAGTTTATGTTCGCTTTGAAAGAAAATCTTTATTATATATCAATAGAAGAGTACAAAAGATTGAATACATTGATCAAAATTCTCGAAAAAAAAATTTGATTTTGTGAAGATGAGGAGTGAAGAAAATTAGGATTGTCGAAATCCTAATTAGTATAAACCTAATCATTCCTTAATTAAACCCTTAACCACCTTTTGAATATGAGAATAACTTATATAGGGAGAGATTGACATTTGACAATTCCCCAAATTGTCCCTAGAATCTTCACAAAATAAACCCGTCAAGCCCAAAGCTCGAAATAGCTCCACAAGTCATCTTAGATGTTTGTCATTTTTTGTCATGTGTCATTAGCCTCGACATTTTTTTTTACTTAACTCAGATGTCTGTCCCCATGGTCACACGTCTGAATTTGCCCATTGCTTTAACTCATACGTCTATCCAAAATAACAGATGTCTGTTGCAACTTTCTAGTTACACAACACTGCTCGGATGTTTTTCGTTTTGGTCGAATGTCTGAGTTGAAATTCAGTCAAAACCCAGTACACATTTTTATCTCTAACTTCTTCCTACGAGCTCCGATTTGCGAATCGTCTTCTCCGTTACGAACTACTTCCAACCACTTCAATTCTAGCCTATATACTATCCTAAAAATTAACACTTCACTTTGATACTATATCTATCTCCATCACCTTAACCAAATGGTACGAACCCATCCTCTATCTCATGCCAAGCAAGCCTGAGTGTTTTTCCAATGAACTCCGACATGACCACTACCCATTGCACCCCTTCAACAAGTTCATGCAAAGCTCCTACCGGCCAATGAAGTGTTGAAAACACGCAACTCTAAAACCAATCTCATCATATGACAAACTTACTCGGAAGTGTAAACGAGTATATACCTAGAAGGTAGGACTCCAACATCTCACCAATACCCTTCTGCACTCATAACCAAGCTTCTCCCTCAATTGTGCCACCTCATGGAACCTAACACTTCTCCAAGCAAATTAAACTCGAGCAATGCTCGAACTTCCCAACCAGCAACGCCTTAGTGAATATACCCACTGCATTATCCTTTGTGTGCACTTTCCGAAAGTATACTTGCTTGTCTTTATCCATGGGTAATTGAAGTGACTCTTTCACTTTAATGTGCTTGGTCCATGAGCTAAACGTCAAATTCTCTGTTAAATGAATAACACTTTGGCTATCACATTAAACATCAATACTGTTGTGTTCAAAACCCAAGTCACACAACAATTGCTTCAAGTAGAGTGCTTCCTTTGCCTCCTCCACTTTGGCTATCAACTCCGTCACCATAGGGGATAAAGTAACTACGTTTTGCAATCTCGACCTACAACTTATGGTTGTACCACCAGGACTGAAGACATATCTAGAAGTTTACTTTCTCGATCCTTATCTCCAGCGTAGTTCAAATCACAAAAACCAACCAACTTGTAATTCAACCCTCCACTACTGCAAAAAAAAGGCCATGAGATGATGTGCCTTTTAAGTATCTCAAAATAAGCTTTACCACTTTCCAATGCGCTTTCCCTGGATTAGCCATATATCGACTAACTATCACAGGGGCATTTGCAATATCGGTTCTTGTACACACCATGACATACATCAAACTATCAATCACACTAGTATATGACACATTTGCAACATAAGTCTTTTCTTTCTCCTCGAAATGTGATCCCTTGCTCGAAAGTTTTACATGCAAAAGTAAAAGTGTATTTGAGGCCTTTGTATTCTCCATGCTAATCGGTAAAGCGTTTTCCTAATGTATTCCTTTTGAGCCAATTTCAACTCAAAATGCTTTCGATCCCTAAAAATTTCTATGTCTAAAATTTTCTTTACCTCTCCATGGTCTTCCATCTCAAATTCCGATTTTAATTTCAATTTCGACTTGTTGATTTCTTCCTTGTCCTTAGAAGCAATGAGCATATCGTCTACATATAGGAGAAATACACTTAACAATCATTTTTCAACTTATTAAAATAAACAAAAACATCCTTGATGCTTCTCCCAAAGCCATTTTCAAGCATAAAATGATCGAGACTCTTATACCCTTACTTAGGAGATTGTTTCAAGCCATACAGTGATTTTGTAACACCCCACGTACATTAATGTCCCTCACAAAGGGAATGCATTAACTTTCATGGAGTATTATAAGTGTATAGAACAGAATATAACAAGACAAATACATATATATGTACTTTAAAAATCTAAAACAACTTCATTGCAGTGGAGAAATAGTTTTGTAACACCCCGAATTTCAGTTAATACTAATATTCACTAATTACAGAATAAATAGTCTCAGATATGAGAATTGGGGGAAACGGGCTGCGTCATTGCGTTCGTCTCGGAAAAATACGCGAAATAGGGTCCGAGTTTTCGAGAATCGGAGTCCGTATGGCCCGGTTATGGCCCAATGAAGTTTACAGAAAATTCAAAGTTCAAAACAGATTTAAAAATTCAGGTTCAAATTTCGAAACATGCAGAAATGGGGCCAGGCGGGAAAACTCCCGCCCAGCCTGGTCGACATGGCTGTCGACAGGGCTGTCGACTTGCCTGTCGACAGGGTTGGTGCACCTAGTTGAGTTTGGGTTAGGCTTTGGGGCTGGTTTCTGGAAACTTCCTAAATCTGACGGACCTAATTTAACCTAGGGTTAATCCTATGGTCTAAAACACACCCTAATCCTATAAATACACCCTAATGCAAGCCTAATCCCTACTAAAAATAGAAATGATGCCATCATGCCGCCAAAATCAAACTTGAGAGGAGCCTCCACTAGTTTATGAAGAAAGTTGCAAGCTAATCAACCTCTAATCATCATCTTCTTCTTGTATAGCAACTAGTTCTACTTCATAAGTTTGCTAATCTTGGTTTTGGTGAGTTTCTATCACTTTAATAACCAATTGCTAAATTAAGTAGATGAGATATGATGAGATCATGCTGTTTTGTATGCGGATTTGTGGGTTTTAAGTCATATGATATGATGTTAGCTTGCTAATCTATGTTTAATGTTAACCCTATGTTTATGCAAGTTAAGTATGTGGGTTTATGCAAGTTAAGTATATGGGTTTATGCAAGTTAAGTGGTGGGTTTTATGCATGTTAAGTATTTGACTTTATGCATGCTAAGTATTTGATTTTATGCATGCTAAGTGTTTG
Organism: Allium sativum; assembly: GCA_030737875.1. NCBI lineage: Eukaryota > Viridiplantae > Streptophyta > Magnoliopsida > Asparagales > Amaryllidaceae > Allium > Allium sativum. The sequence goes on along the minus strand of CM060922.1, from coordinate 898,701,630 downwards.
GTTTTATGCATACATTATGACATGCAAGTTTACCCTTTTAAAATAAGACGCATACATATGCAAGATGACACCTTTGTATGCTATGCATATATGTGCATGTTTACCCTATTATGTGCAAGTTCATATGCAAGTTTGTCTCTTTTTATGATATGCATAACATATGCGAGTTTGCCTCTATGTATGACATGTTATGCAAGTTCACATGCAAGTTTATGTGCAAGTTCACATGCAAGTTATGATGCAAGTTCATATGCAAGTTTGTCTCTTTTTATGATATGCATAATATATGCAAGTTTGCCTCTAAGTATGGCATGTTATGCAAGTTCATATGCAAGTTATGATGCAAGTTCACATGCAAGTTATGATGCAAGTTCATATGCAAGTTATGATGCAAGTTCATATGCAAGTTTGTCTCTTTTTATGATATGCATAACATATGCGAGTTTGCCTCTATGTATGACATGTTATGCAAGTTCACATGCAAGTTTATGTGCAAGTTCATATGCAAGTTTATGTGCAAGTTCATATGCAAGTTTATGTGCATGTTCATATGCAAGTTTGTCTCTTTTTATGATATGCATAATGCAAGTTTGGGTTAAATGCTAGTTGGGTTTAATGTATGTTCATATATGCAAGTTGACACCTTTTGAACCCATGATAAAGCTATATGCTATGTTGGTTAAACCCATGACATTTGTGATGAATCTTCCCTTTGTTATGTCATGTTATGAGAACGAATTACGTGGGGAACGATGGGGTTAAGATGCATGTTAATAAAATGATGTGAAATAGGTATGATTAAGCATACCACAAATTAAATGGACATAATTGGGAATTTACCTATTGAGTTAGGTCAACCCATATTATGGAGTTGGGAATTTACCTATTGAGTTAGGTCTACCCATACTATGGAGTTGGGAATTTACCTATTGAGTTAGGTCTACCCATATTTTGGAAAACATGATTAATTAATTAGGGATAATTAATACAAATTATGGGGGTGATTAATTAGGTGTAATTAATCAACTAAGACACGAGGTTGGACCCTTTTGTAGCGGAAGTCTGCCCGGAACCGACCGGCCATCCAGCAGCTACAAATGATTGGCCCAATGTGAGAGGTCTTAGTCATAAATTAAATACGTGATTAAAGTAAAGACACGAGGTTAGACCCTTTTTATGACGTAAGGCTGCCCAGACCCAACCGGCATATCCAGCAGTCATAAGAGATGGTCTAATGTGAGAGGTCTTTATGAGGTCATGATCTTAATTAATTAATTAAGAAACACTTAACCATGTTAGCATGTAGAGGGACATGAGGGGTTAAGTGGGTGCCTTGGTGGTATGAGGAATCTAGTGGGTTGCCTTAGGTGGCAATAGACAATACGATTAGAATACTTAACCAAAGTGGAACATGTAATTAAACATGGGTAAAGGGTTAAGTAAGTGCTTTGGGTGGCATGTGGAAATCTAGTGGGTGCCTTAAGTGGCAATTGAAATATGATTAGATGACTTAACCAAACCTTAACATGTAGGTGGGCATGATTATAAAAGGGGTTAAGTGGGATACACTAGATAAAATAACAAGCTTAGGTGGTAGCTTGTGGGGGCCCATTTCAACCAATATCCCAAACGTATCTTAGTGGGCTCGACTCTAGTCGAGTGAAGGGACACGCATATTGGGCTTGACTATAAGAGGCCAAACAGGGTAGCGGTGGCAACGCGAGTCCAACGGGTTTCATCTGCGTGTGTGGACCCGGGATTGTAGGTAAGACGTTGTTGCATCGTGTAGATATAACCCGTGCACCAATTGTTGTATCGGGCTAGCCACTTTGGGGAGTGATACACCCCATTGTGGGGCCAGCACGGATATCTACGTAGGGAGCCGATCGCTTGGGAGTAGTGGGTACACCTAGTGAAGATAGGGGCAGACGGCACCTAGATAGTCAGCTAGGAGTACAAGAAACTATTGGGTAAAATTACTAAGTACACTTAGTGGGATCAACCTTGAAGTAGGAATTACCCTTGGATGGGTAAAACTGGTGTGGTGCAGTGTAGGAATTACCCTTGGGTGGGTAAATCTGGGGTGGTGAAATCTAGGAATTATCCTTGGGTGGAAAAATGCGTCTTTACGGTTATCTCAATTTATCCTAAGTCTACCAAGCTGCTTAGTGTAGCCATTCATCCCCAGACGTTACCGTATATCAAGCTTATGTCTTCTCTGGTTACTTTAATGATTGTATTGTTAAAGTTATAGGACTCACTCAGACTTATGTCTAACCCCGTTGTTTTTATCTTTTTTCCCAACCCTCAGGTTATCAGAGTGGGCCCAGTATGAGTGGGCTTTGATCAGGCTGCTTTATTCTCTTTTGGAGCTTGGACCATAGATGTAGAGCTCAGCTTACCCTTTCTTTTATGGCTATCAGTTCATGTATTGGGATTATGTACTCTTATTTATCAGGATGGATATTTTGTACTTGACTCTTATTATGGTTTTGTGATGTAACCAAACATGTTTTACTTTCCGCTGCAATGAAATGATGTTTTAAAAGTTTCAAGTATTACTTATATCTGTCTTGTTGTAATTTTTCTATTCTATATTCACTTAAAATACTCCACCGATGTTATGGCATTCCCTTAGCGAGTGACCGTAGCGGGTGTGGGGTGTTACACGTGGTATCAGAGCAAAGGTTACCGGAACAGATAAAATTTTTAGAAAACTATTTTTCTAAAAACATTTTTGGAAGAAATATTTTCAAAAACATGTCTTTAAAGAGAAAAGTTTTTGAAAGAAAAGCATAATCCCCAATAGCCATATCTTTATCTTTCGAATTCTCCGTTTTGAATCTTTCCTTTTTCGTCTCAGCATGGCTGAAGATCTTTATCTTCCGGACGGTGTAGCGGTACCAGTATGGTATAGGAGGTTGTTAGAGGCTAGGGCCGCCGCTGCAGGTCCAGTAAATGTTCCTCCTCCACCCGTTGCACCCGTTCCTCCTCGCACGGATACTTTTGCTAAGACTTGTAAGAAGTTTAAGGCTATGGGAGGGAAACCTTTTGTGAGAGCTAGGGATTGGCTTAATGAGACGGAAGAATTAATGGAAATCTTGGAAGTGGAAGAGGGAAAGAAAGTCAAGTTAGCCGCTTGGTTAATGGAAGGAGAGGCCTCGTTCTGGTGGGAGGTCACTAATGGAGAACGCCCTGTTGACTCTTGGGTGGATTTCAGGCAAAGGTTTGAGGCAAAGTTTCTCCCAAAAGCGGAAGAAAGTCTGCACGTGGAAAGGTTCTTGAACTTAAAGCAAGGGAACTTGTCGGTGAGAGAATATGTTAACAAGTTTAATCAGTTAGCGAGGTTCAACATAGACTTGGTAAACACTCCGGAAGAGAAGGCTTTGAGGTTCGTTAAAGGCTTGAACGAACCGATGCATGGGTTGGCTATGACCCACATCTCTATGGGGGCCACCTTCGAGAAGTTAGTAGACATGGAATTCATGCATGAGGAAGAGAAGGGCCCCAATGCTATTATGGCACCCGAGAAGAATGGAGATCAGAAGAAACCTCAACAACAAAATAAGGGTGGGAAAGGCAACGGTGGCAAGGGAAAGAAGAAGTGCTTCAATTGTGGAACACTAGGCCACCTAAACAAGGATTGTCGCAAGAAGAAGAAGACTGGCTGCTTCCACTGTGACGAAGCAGGACATCTAGTGAAAGACTGTCCTAAGAAAGGGCAAAGGACGGGGTCTATCTCAGGAGGACAGGTGCAAGCTCTTGTGGCACCAGCTCAGGCAAGGGGGCAAGTTCAGGCTCTCGCAGCTCCACCGGTTCGAGAAAGAGGTAAAACTATTTCCGTGGAAAGTTTAGTTTTCCTGTTTGATCATCCTGTCCGTACTTTATTTGATTTTGACGCATTGAGTTCGTTTATCTCATCATTGTTAGTTGAGTCACTGCACTTAGACACCAGTTTAGTAGGTGATCCCTTAGTTGTTTCAAACCCAATTGGGGCTCCATGGTGTGTTTGGGTTTGAAAGTTTCTATACTTAGCGTTGAGTTTAGATGTGATGCTTTTTGGGCTTCACAGGCTATGGGTTAGTTTTGGGCATGGACTGGTTATCCTGTAATGGTGCCGTTCTTATTGTGGAAGGAGAGTTGTTAGGCTGATGACCCGCTTGGGTAACACTCTCGAGGTCTCTTGTAATCCCATGGAATCTTTTATGCTAAGAATCGCTTGACACGTCGGTCGAGAGTTTGCGGTCTGTTAGAGTGGTCCGGGAATACTCGGATGTGTTTGAGGAGGTGAAGGGCTTACCTCCGAAGCGGGAGATTGACTTCCGAATATATCTTGTAGACAATGCCAAACCAGTGTCTTGGCCAGTGTGCCACGTGGCTCCTCGTGAGAGGAGGGAACTCCATAAGCAAGTAGGCGGTTTGCTTGAGAAGGGGTTTAGAAGACGAAGTATGTCGGAGCGGGGTGCTCCAGTAGTTTTTGCTATGAAGGCGGATGGGTCCCTCAGACTTTGTGTAGGCTAAAGAGAGTTAAATAAACTCACAAAGAAGAATAGACACCCATTGCCGAGGATTGATGATCTTTTTGATCAATTAGTGGGCGCCTTAATATTTTCACAAGTTGGACTTAGCCACGGGGTTTCGTCAGTTGAGAGGGCTGAGGATAGTATAGAGAAGACTGCTACTAGGACTTCGGATGGTTATTGTGAGTGGCTGGTAAGGCTATTTGATTTGACGAACGCCCCCGCATACTTTGTTGATTTGATGAGAAGGGTGTTCAGGGGGTACCTGAATGAGTTTGTGGTGGTCTTTTCTAGGAGCAAAATAAGTTTTCATATATGCTCAATAGGTTGAGCAAAGCCCGTTATGGAATAAACGGTGGTTTTAGAGCGAGACTGGCAAGGACATCCAGAGTTGGACAAGGGCTTAATTATTTAGCCGTTTTTACTAGTATCATCTCACGTAGGTCGTCTGAATTCGAAGGAGGTATCCCTTGGATGTTTGCCTGATATTGGTTTAGGCCTTTGGGGCTTGCACTTGGGGGATGTCAAGTTCGAATAGGAGGGTCTGCGTGAGAGATGGACAGTTGTGATGATTTTGGATGGGACTCTTAGCATCCTATGAGTTTGAGATAGCGTATACCAATGGCAAGGGTAACGTGGTAGCGGACGCCTTAAGTAGAAAAAGGTTGTCTTTGAGTTCATTGTTCGTTGAACGACGGAGCTTAGAGTTTATTTCTATGTTTGATTTTAGACCTTCCGTTGACTGCGTACTCGGCTTGCTAGCCTCCTTGGAGGTTAGGCCTACTCTTTTGGGGCATATTAGGGGAGCACAGCGGGACGACCCACAGTTGGTTGAGTTAGAAGTTCATGAGGAGGGTGAGTCGTCCAGCCATTTGAGTAGGTACACCCTAGATGGTAAGGGGTGGTTGTGTAGAGACGGTAGACTTTATGTACCGCAAGACGAGGGTTGAGGAAGGCTATACTTGATGATGAACATCGTTCGAAGATGACCATTCATCCCGGTAGGGACAAGATGTACCAAGACATGAAGCGAGTTTTCTTTTGGGCCGGTATGAAGAAAGACGTGGCCGAGTATGTCGCTAGATGCTTGGTGAAAGCGGAGCAAAAGAAACCCGGAGGGTTGCTTCACCCATTGAGGTTCCGCTATAGAAGTGGGATAGTGTCTCGATGGATTACCGAAATCAAGGAAGGGTAATACGGGGATTGGGTTTATGGTAGATAGGCTTACTAAGTGTGCCCATTTTATACCCGTGAAGAGCAAGAGGACTGTTCCATGTCTAGCTTCAGTTTATATTCGAGAGATAGTTCGGTTGCATAGGAAGCATGACGTATTCCATGTGTCACATTTGAGGAAGTGTCTACATGAGACCGCAGAGGCGGTAGAGCTGACCTTGCTTAAAGAAGTAAAGGTAGAGCGGGATGTGATTATTCGACGAGCTCCTACCCGCATACTTGGGTCAAAGATTAGGGAGTTGAGAAACAGAGAGGTTCGACTAGTCAAAGTGAAAAGGGGAGAAAGTGAGAGCAATGCTACTGGGGAGACAGAAGCAAAGATGCGTTCATTATACCCATTCCTTTTTGAGGGTATGTCTTTTAAACGTCTCCTTTATCGTTTGCCTAGTACTTATCTTATCTTTAGTATGTCCTCTCATTAGTACCTTTGACCTTTAGATAGGGCAAACCTATGGTTGAAACATGTGTTTGAGACATGTTATGATTGATGGATGCATGTGGATGCAAGTGGTTGCTAGTGGTTGCTCGTGGATGCATATATACACACTCTAGGCACTAGATCGGCTCAATCACTTCATATTGCATATTGCATATAATTGTGTGTAGGTAGCTATATTTATGGATGTATAATGGTTGTGTTATCATATGGATGATGCATTTTGGTGAATGATTGTGCACTCATGTAGATATTGTATGTGTCGATAGGGTTCTTTCGCATACATACTGGATGCATGGCACTATCATGGTTTGCATATGTTCATACATTAGATAGGGAACATATACACACACTTTTTGCATATGCTCATACATCATTAGAAATTGTTTTAAGGACAATGGATGCTCGTGTTTGATGGATTGAGTAGATGGTTGTTTGGATGGTAGGATATGCATTCTCCTTAGCTTAGAGATTTCGGGGACGAAATCCTTTAAGGAGGGGAGAATGTAACACCCCGAATTTCAGTTAATACTAATATTCACTAATTACAGAATAAATAGTCTCAGATGTGAGAATTGGGGGAAACGGGCTGCGTCATTGCGTTCGTCTCGGAAAAATACGCGAAATAGGGTCCGAGTTTTCGAGAATCGGAGTCCGTATGGCCCGGTTATGGCCCAATGAAGTTTACAGAAAATTCAAAGTTCAAAACAGATTTAAAAATTCAGGTTCAAATTTCGAAACATGCAGAAATGGGGCCAGGCGGGAAAACTCCCGCCCAGCCTGGTCGACATGGCTGTCGACAAGGCTGTCGACTTGCCTGTCGACATGCCTGTCGACTTGGCTGTCGACAGGGCTGGTGCACCTAGTTGAGTTTGGGTTAGGCTTTGGGGCTGGTTTATGGAAACTTCCTAAATCTGACGGACCTAATCTAACCTAGGGTTAATCCTATGGTCTAAAACACACCCTAATCCTATAAATACACCCTAATGCAAGCCTAATCCCTACTAAAAATAGAAATGATGCCATCATGCCGCCAAAATCAAACTTGAGAGGAGCCTCCACTAGTTTATGAAGAAAGTTGCAAGCTAATCAACCTCTAATCATCATCTTCTTCTTGTATAGCAACTAGTTCTACTTCATAAGTTTGCTAATCTTGGTTTTGGTGAGTTTCTATCACTTTAATAACCAATTGCTAAATTAAGTAGATGAGATGTGATGAGATCATGCGGTTTTGTATGCGGATTTGTGGGTTTTAAGTCATATGATATGATGTTAGCTTGCTAATCTATGTTTAATGTTAACCCTATGTTTATGCAAGTTAAGTATGTGGGTTTATGCAAGTTAAGTATATGGGTTTATGCAAGTTAAGTGGTGGGTTTTATGCATGTTAAGTATTTGACTTTATGCATGCTAAGTATTTGATTTTATGCATGCTAAGTGTTTGGTTTTATGCATACATTATGACATGCAAGTTTACCCTTTTTAAATAAGATGCATACATATGCAAGATGACACCTTTGTATGCTATGCATATATGTGCATGTTTACCCTATTATGTGCAAGTTCATATGCAAGTTTGTCTCTTTTTATGATATGCATAACATATGCGAGTTTGCCTCTATGTATGACATGTTATGCAAGTTCACGTGCAAGTTTATGTGCAAGTTCACATGCAACTTATGATGCAAGTTCATATGCAAGTTTGTCTCTTTTTATGATATGCATAATATATGCAAGTTTGCCTCTAAGTATGGCATGTTATGCAAGTTCATATGCAAGTTATGATGCAAGTTCACATGCAAGTTATGATGCAAGTTCATATGCAAGTTATGATGCAAGTTCATATGCAAGTTTGTCTCTTTTTATGATATGCATAACATATGCGAGTTTGCCTCTATGTATGACATGTTATGCAAGTTCACATGCAAGTTTATGTGCAAGTTCATATGCAAGTTCATATGCAAGTTTATGTGCATGTTCATATGCAAGTTTGTCTCTTTTTATGATATGCATAATGCAAGTTTGGGTTAAATGCTAGTTGGGTTTAATGTATGTTCATATATGCAAGTTGACACCTTTTGAACCCATGATAAAGCTATATGCTATGTTGGTTAAACCCATGACATTTGTGATGAATCTTCCCTTTGTTATGTCATGTTATGAGAACGAATTACGTGGGGAACGATGGGGTTAAGATGCATGTTAATAAAATGATGTGAAATAGGTATGATTAAGCATACCACAAATTAAATGGACATAATTGGGAATTTACCTATTGAGTTAGGTCTACCCATATTATGGAGTTGGGAATTTACCTATTGAGTTAGGTTTACCCATACTATGGAGTTGGGAATTTACCTATTGAGTTAGGTCTACCCATTTTCTGGAAAACATGATTAATTAATTAGGGATAATTAATATAAATTATGGGGGTGATTAATTAGGTGTAATTAATCAACTAAGACACGAGGTTGGACCCTTTTGTAGCGGAAGTCTGCCCGGAACCGACCGGCCATCCAGCAGCTACAAATGATTGGCCCAATGTGAGAGGTCTTAGTCATAAATTAAATATGTGATTAAAGTAAAGACACGAGGTTAGACCCTTTTTATGACGTAAGGCTGCCCGGACCCAACCGGCATATCCAGCAGCCATAAGAGATGGTCTAATGTGAGAGGTCTTTATGAGATCATGATCTTAATTAATTAATTAAGAAACACTTAACCATGTTAGCTTGTAGAGGGACATGAGGGGTTAAGTGGGTGCCTTGGTGGTATGAGGAATCTAGTGTGTTGCCTTAGGTGGTAATAGACAATACGATTAGAATACTTAACCAAAGTGGAACATGTAATTAAACATGGGTAAAGGGTTAAGTAAGTGCTTTGGGTGGCATGTGGAAATCTAGTGGGTGCCTTAAGTGGCAATTGAAATATGATTAGATGACTTAACCAAACCTTAACATGTAGGTGGGCATGATTATAAAAGGGGTTAAGTGGGATACACTAGATAAAATAACAAGCTTAGGTGGTAGCTTGTGGGGGCCCATTTCAACCAATATCCCAAACGTATCTTAGTGGGCTCGACTCTAGTCGAGTGACGGGACACGCATATTGGGCTTGACTATAAGAGGCCAAACAGGGTAGCGGTGGCAACGCGAGTCCAACGGGTTTCATCTGCGTGTGTGGACCCGGGATGGTAGGTAAGACGTTGTTGCATCGTGTAGATATAACCCGTGCACCAATTGTTGTATCGGGCTTGCCACTTTGGGGAGGGATACACCCCATTGTGGGGCCAGCACGGATATCTACGTAGGGAGCCGATCGATTGGGAGTAGTGGGTACACCTAGTGAAGATAGGGGCAGACGGCACCTAGATAGTCAGCTAGGAGTACAAGAAACTATTGGGTAAAATTACTAAGTACACTTAGTGGGATCAACCTTGAAGTAGGAATTACCCTTGGATGGGTAAAACTGGTGCGGTGCAGTGTAGGAATTACCCTTGGGTGGGTAAATCTGGGGTGGTGAAATCTAGGAATTATCCTTGGGTGGAAAAATGCGTCTTTACGGTTATCTCAATTTATCCTAAGTCTACCAAGCTGCTTAGTGTAGCCATTCATCCCCAGACGTTACCGTATATCAAGCTTATGTCTTCTCTGGTTACTTTAATGATTGTATTGTTAAAGTTATAGGACTCGCTTAGACTTATGTCTGACCCCGTTGTTTTTATCTTTTCTCCCAACCCTCAGGTTATCAGAGTGGGCCCAGTACGAGTGGGCTTTGATCAGGCTGCTTTATTCTCTTTTGGAGCTTGGACCATAGATGTAGAGCTCAGCTTACCCTTTCTTTTATGGCTATCAGTTCATGTATTGGGATTATGTACTCTTATTTATCAGGATGGATATTTTGTACTTGACTCTTATTATGGTTTTGTGATGTAACCAAACATGTTTTACTTTCCGCTGCAATGAAATGATGTTTTAAAAGTTTCAAGTATTACTTATATCTGTCTTGTTGTAATTTTTCTGTTCTATATTCACTTAAAATACTCCACCGATGTTATGGCATTCCCTTAGCGAGTGACCGTAGCGGGTGTGGGGTGTTACAAGTTTGGTTGCAATACCAAAATCAACAATAAAACTAAGTACACATAATATCCATCTTGACAAATTATTTTCTGAGTACATAAAACAAAAAATATAACCCCAACATAATTAGCCTTAAAAAGAGATAAGCTGAACTTTTACTTTCAACAATCCAAGTACTTCCAAAAGAGGGAGAAAGAGATCCAAATCAAGTTCCACTAGGCCTACCCTGAGAACCGGGGGTGGGGGAAACAGACGAGGTCAGACAAAAAGTATGGCGAGTCCAGTAACTTTAACAATATAATTATTAAAGTAATAAGATAAGAACATAAACTGGAAAGTAAGAAATGACTGTAACATAAGCATGTATGACAAGGTAAGCAAGATGAATAATATAAACGTTGATTGCACTTCTAATCGCTATAGGATAATTACTACACTGCACCAATGCTAGTTACACCGTACCATTACTAGTTACACCGCGCCATTACTAGTTCCATACTGAGAGTTGATCCCAACCCCGCAATTGGTAGCCCTCAGGCGTAACATCTAGTAAGAGGTATCCACCCCATACAATCCTCGACAGCCTACTTGCCCATAATAGATATTAGATGTCCCCATACTACCCCTAATCGATCGGCTCCCTATCTCGCATGTATTTATTACTTGTGTCATTCGGCCTGCTTTTTGGGCTTAATGCGCTAATATCTCACATTAGATCTATTGTTGCGGTCGCTGGATGTGCCCGGCGGTTTCGGGCAATCTTACACCGCAACTCAATCTAACCTCGGGTTAGGCATGTTCATCTTTTAGCCAATTTACATATTTACCATACATGTCCAAGTCTAGATTTTTGTATGCCAATTATCCATAAGTGTAGTCAATTCAAGTTATGTCTCATATACTTGTTATGTCCAAAATTAATTATATGATTACAACCCAATTTATGTCAATTACATAATATTCAACTTTTAACCAAACCTTCCCCCAACATTCTCACGTCGTTCGTACGTATAATTCATGTAATACGTTAGGCCCGCAATTAGCCCAACTCATAAAAAGGAAAAAGGGAAGAAACACATGACATCATAATTGGCATAAAACAGTATAGATCTAATTAAGTATGGGTAACATAAACTTGGCATAGAACAACATAAATCTAGTTAAGCATATAAACGTGAACTAACATATAAGGTAGATCCAATCAACATATGGAATGCGAACTAGCATAGATGTAAACTTATAAACATAAACTTGCACAGATCTAAACATATGAACTGGCATGGATCTAAACATATAAACATATAGATCTGAACATATGAACTGGCATGGATCTAAACATATGAACTTGTAGATCAAAACATATGATCTGGTATGGATCTAAACATATAAATATAAACTTGCATAACTTGTATAGATGAACATAACTTGCATATAAACTTGCATGACTTGCATAAATGAACATAACTTGCATATAAACTTGCATAGAAACTTCTTCATACAGAGCCCGATTTACGCAAACTCGGACTCTATCTCGAGCAAAATTCCGAGACGAACGCAATGGCGTAACCCGTTTCACTCAATTCTTCTTCTAAAAATTAAGTGTCCTTAAATTTGTTAATTTAATATTTTAAAATTACGTGGTGTTACAGATTTCTTCAACTTGCAAACTAATTTTGACTTATCATCTACCACAAACTCTTCTGGTTACTCCATGTAGATGTTTTGTTCCAACTCACCATGCAAGGAGTTTCCAAATCAAGTTGCTCCAATTCCAAGTCATGAATAACAACTATAGCAAGTAATATCCGAATAGAAGTATGTCTCATGATCGATGCAAATATCTCATTGTACTCTTTTCCTTTTTTCTATGCAAACCACTCAACCACGAGCCTAGCTTTGTATCTCCCATATCCTTCACCTTGTATATCCACTTGCACCCAATAACACGGTTTCCTTTAGGAAGTGGAACCAAATCCATGGTTTGGTTCTTCATTAATGATTGCAACTCTTCCTCCATGTTGCAAATCCATTTCGAGCTATCACTCAAACCCATGACGTCATCAAAGTCCATCGGCTCATCTTGGACTGCACGAAGAGCATAGTCAACCTTATCAAAAAGGTAAGATAGTTCCAGTCACCATATCTTTCGGTTGTCTTTATAACACGATGACCAATTTGAGTAGCAATTCCATCATGTGGTCTTTCTTCAGCTCCACCTTGAACTGAATCTTATCTGAAATCATGCACATTACTAACACTACTAGAGGAACCCTGTGGACTATGTGATGTACCATCAACCGCGTTCACCTCACAAGCATTATGACATGACCCAAACTCCCGATCCACAGTGGTAAGGATGGTCTTTGGAATATAACACATTAGTCACATCAGCAGATCACAGAATATAACATAATACAAATATAAGAGAATTATACATCATATCAAATCAGCGAAAATAAACATCATCATTAGAGTTACACAGTTTACAGGATCCTACTTAGTGTATATCAAGTTTCATCAAACAGATAATAAGTTTACAGCGGAATCAAATATTATTATACATAAGATAGTGTCTTAGAGTTCAAAAGGATGATAAAAAGATAAGTCTTCATCTTTAATCAAAATAGCACCCACTTCTATGGTGTATATCCAAAAGAAAGCTAATCACCTGTTCACTTGGCTGCCCATGTAAAAATATGGGCACCCCAGTTTGTAAGAGAAAAACAAACTGTGAGTCAATCATGGGACTGGTACAAGAAATCCTACTATTATTTGACTTATTTAAAAGATAAGGCAAATCATGAAACCACGCCATACGACACGGGACGAGTTTCCTCCACTAGATTGCCAATGCATAAAATAAAGTAAAAAAAAAAACACAGTGCTTTTTAGAAACATGAAGCCGTTATAAGACTCAGGTCCATCACACAATGCAACGCAAGCCGGAGGATAGAGTTTTACCTTATAATGGCAAAATATGCTTGATACATGGAAAATAAAAATCATTTGATATTATTAGTTTCTAGGTGTTTTAAAACAGTTTCAATATAAATGTGCCAATCCTAGATGGCATAGTACCTCATCCTACTATGTTGTCGATAATATACAACTAAAACCATAAAGTTACGTATTGGAAATTGGATTCCATCTATGAGCCGTGGCAAGGGATCTTCCTCACCGGTTTCGGAACACCTTTAGCAAGATGTCCAGGATCACACCATAGGTAACCCTTAGCAATGCCAGAGCAGGTCAGCCTGCATGTTGCTGATTAGTTATGCCTGAATCATGCGTTCCCCGGTCCTGTCGGACCGTTCACTTGGTTAGTACGTCAACCATCTGAGCCTTTTTAAGCCATATCCGAGGTATCTCACTATCGTCATCCACATAAGTAAATATGCCTGGGGTCTCTACTATGGTACTACTTCTAGCTAGAAAGAAACGCATGTCCTCCCTACTGTCCCTCATCCTGTTTTTTACCCATACTGAGATGTGAAGCTTGCGAATTAAAGCTATACACAAAGCTATGCTCATCAAATCTATGCTTTAATCATCCTCCACAAGGCTATGCTTTTACACAAAAGCCTCAGATCATTGCATCTTTGCATGCCACATTTCCAATTCATACCATATAAATAATGTCTACCGATATATAACATCTAAGCTTGTACGTCTCAGAGAAGGGTGTTAAGCTAAGAGAACAAATTCCCTATCATGAAACAAATTTATATTTAGCAGAGATCAATTTATATAGCTTAAAATACCATGTCAGACACACAATCCATTTACAAGTTCGTTTTGGGTCTAAACGAAACCAGAGGCGCCTTATTTCTCGTTCCATATGTCCAACATAGGAGAGAGGCACTCACATATCTAGACAATCAGCAAGTACATCCAGACAACTACCACTATAACCCCTTCATGGGTGCTACCCAAATCCTAGGCATCAGTAGTAATTCATTCAATGTAAAGATTGCCGGTATTGCACCGTCTTCAATATCTTTGACTTTTAATTCGTCGTTTAATTATTTGAAATGGAGAGTCTTTTCAAATAATTCTCGCATAAACAGATCAAATCGAATTCCTTTTTCTGGTTAAGTCATTGGCTTTCACAATTCATTTCAAAACATTGTCCAGTCTTTCACGCCAAATCGCACTTAACTATTTTTATTTTATAAACCATGTAAAACTGGTTTATACGCATTCCAAACCGTTTATAATACTATAAAATGATTTTTTGCTATTTTTATATTTATAAAAATAGTACATTTCAATCGAACGACGTTTTAGGTCATTCAGCTGCACTAGCATTGTTTTTATTTAAATTTATGTTAAACATTTCTAAAAGTCAAACCATTGAATCTTAACAAGTTTATTATCATTAGAAAGATCTTTTCGAAGCAAATACAATGATTCTAATTTTGGGAAAAATCCGATGGTCGAATACCCCAATATACTCATTTAAAATTATGAGTCGAAAATGCGAAGTACCGCTATACAATACGTTTATTTTAATTTATATTCGATATATATAAATATTATACGACAAACTACCACTCCAAACTATTTTATTCATTAAATATTTGGCTAACGCCTTAGATTTTCAGAAAAAATTGCCATAACCTCCTTTGGACGGAGTGCTCGAAAAAATCATAGCTGGCCTTAAAAGGCTCCAATAAATCAATATATATTAACCAAACAAATGCCTATTAGGAGATGTGTAAAAATTTATCATCCCAATACCCATGAGTGGTATTTAAAGTCATGTGAACAACCATTGTGACTTGCATATATGCAAGAGTGATGTGTATGTTTTTGTCATCTCAAGACCCATGTGTGGTTTGTTATTAAATCCTACATTTTCAGTTATATGTTTATTTAGTCCATATCATGTCTAGTCCACATCTGATAATCATTATGCCATATACCTGATC
Source organism: Allium sativum (assembly GCA_030737875.1). Taxonomy (NCBI): domain Eukaryota; kingdom Viridiplantae; phylum Streptophyta; class Magnoliopsida; order Asparagales; family Amaryllidaceae; genus Allium; species Allium sativum. The sequence goes on along the minus strand of CM060922.1, from coordinate 898,686,428 downwards.
TCTGGTCATTTAGTTCTCGTCGTATAGCATCCACAATTACATGCTATTCGGTTTACAATATATAAGCACCAAGCGGCTACATGCTTATATGGTATGCTATGTTATGCAATGTAGTCCATACCTGTTTACTATCTTGTGGCGTATGTTCAATTTCATCCAATAATTGATCACAATGCATCCAAATCGCACACAGTGATAGTAAATAAATAAATCACTCATCCAACGCCATTTAAGATGCAATATATTTAAATAAACTGGGCGTGCAGTTCAAGTGTTGAACGTAGAAATATAGCATGTAACTAAAAAAATGTTGTTTTTGTCTAACTAATCAATGTTCAAGATAGAAGTAAACTTATGATATCAATGATAATCATGATTAAATATTTCTATTCAACATCTAGCAATCAAATTAAATCCACTATACTATTACACAAACTCTAGTTTCGCAAACTCAAATGATTACTTGCATACAGATTAAAAATAATATTTTTGTATTAGCAATCATTAACTAACATTATAATAAATTATTATTATTCATTCATATTAATCACATTACTTCATAGTTAGTTTTATTTAATCAATTTCAACTCCATTTTCTTATCGTCGATACGGTTTTACTCGTATATATCACATATCCAAACTATGTTGTATATAATAGTTAAAAGTGATATTTTTAATTTCCTAAACATTATTTCACATCTTAATTAATTTTATTTATTAATTGATACTCATCATTTAATAAAATCAACCAACTTACAAACGATTATTTTCTAATTTAACCCTTTTAAATGTGAATTTAAAATTTCTCACTAAGATTTCCACACCACCAAATCTTTATGCGGAGAAATGCAACACTTTATCCGCTTCCACACAACATCACGGGAGTCCACGGAGCTCAACATTCACGCTAACCTCGCTAACCTCGCTAACACTCTGATATTGATAGATCCGGGAGTTTAGAGTTTAATAGGGAGAAAATAAACACAAACAGGGGTGGTAAAGGCGGAGTCTTCACTGTCCGGACTTGGTGCGGCGAAAGGAGAGGGTATTTGAAGGTTTAGAGGGTGTAGAGGTGATGTAGAGGAGGCTGGGGGTGTAGGAAGTGTCGGGGAGTGGAAAGATGGGGTTTTGGGAATAGAGGAGGGCTAGGGTTTGGGCTCGAGGGAGGCAACTCCGACTGGTGGGGGGGGGGGGGGTTAGAAAAGGCGGCGACGCCGGGTCAGAGGGTGGGGGAGGCAGCTACGACAACTTAGAGGGAGAAGGAGGCAATTAGTGTGAAAGAGGAAGGAGAGAGGAAGAAGAAGAGAAACAAAAGGAAAGAAAGAAAGGAAAAGAAAAAGAAAAAGGAAGAGTTAGTTGCAAAATTCACCCCTCACGCGGATCGCTGATGTGGCGTGATCCTGTGAGTCCAAACAAAACCACCTTTTCCTGTTGGATGATCGTCGTTTTAATTTAAATTCAATAGCTTCACGTTTACAAAAGTGTGCTAGTTAGCCTCCACCTATTTTGATCGCATAATCACAAATTTATTTTGTTTGCTATGAAATTTTGGATTACAATAATAAACGTAATTCTGAATACAAAGGATCAGGTTTCTCGAATTCTAAGTTCATACGACTTTTTGTTTTATTTTTCGATCGAGTTTTAACTAGTTTGAAAATTGCGATTTAGCATACGTTTTCTTCTTTCACGCCCACACCCTAACTCCAAAAATTATGAAAATTAGGATTCTACCATTATTTGATGTTGCGGATCCAGTAAAAAAAGTTTCATTGAATTCTGAGGTCATCTCAACAACGTTCTTTTGTAAATTGATTGTTAGGATCACATCAAATTGTTTTATCGTGCACAGCTACACACTAACTCCAATTGGCCCGAAATTTGAAATCTAGCAATGAATTATTATTCAGAATCTAGTAAAAAAATTCTCGTCGAATTCTGAGATTGCTAACAAAATTTCAGTTTTAAGGGTTATGTATTGATTTAAGAATCGAATTTTTAAATTTTGCCATATTTTCTTATAAAATTATATTAAAAATAAATTTTAAATTGGTCGTGAAATTCCAGGATGTTACAATCTCCCCCACTTAAAACTTTCCGTCCCCAAAAAGGAAGAAAACACTAACGTAGGAAATGAAACGGTAACACATCAGAAGTTTACCTCACACCAGAGCTACTCAGAGATATCCACTCTCCACCTAGGATAAGCTTGTCTAATGTTATCCTCTATCTCCCATGTATTGTCTTTAGGATCTCCGCTCCATTGTACTTTGACCAAATGGCCTTCTTGTTTCTTAGAACCCTTGTCTCTCGGCTAATTATTCTCATCGACTCATTATGCACAGACAAATTTAGGGTAATATATAATATTGGTTGTTACGCCTCTTCTACAATCAAGTCTAGATCATGTACATGCTTCTGAAGTTGAGAAATATGAAACACATCATCCACCTAGGGCAACTAATCTGGTAGCTGGGCCCTATAAGCTAAATTCCTATTCTTTCCAGTATCGGGAACGAACCAATATATTTACGTGCTAACTTCCCGGTTTTCCCGAAACGAACTACTCTTCTCATCGGAGAAACTTTCAAATGCACGTGATACTTAACGGAAAATACTAAGTCTCTTCTTCTAGAATCTGCATAACTTTTCTGTCGGCTCTATGCCACTTTCAATCGCTTCGTAATAAAATTTATTTTATCTGTAGCCTCTTGGATCATGTCTGGACCCAACCTAGCCAATTACCCAGCTCTATCCAACATGCAAGAGATTTACATGCTCTACCATATAATGCTTCAAATGGTGACAGTTTCAAACTTGCTTGGTAGCTATTATTATATGAAAATTCAACTAAGTGTATACGATCTTCCCAAGATCCTCCGAAGCCGATAATACAAGCTCGCAACAGATCCTCCAAAATATGATTCACCCTCTCAGTTTGCCCATCTATCTGAGGATGATATGCAGTGCTAAGATTAATCTTTGTTCCTAATTCAGATTGAAATGCCTTCTAGAAGTTACTAGCAAATATCGAGTCTCGATCACTGACAATTCTGCTGGGAACACCATGCAATCGGACAATCTCTTCCATATATATTTGAGCAAGACTCTGTGCTACTCTATTCGATTTTACTGGAATAAAATGAGCGCTTTTCATGATACGATTTACTATAACCCAAATGCTATCATTGCCTTTTTTGGTTCTAGGAAGATCATCTATGAAATCCATAAAAACCTGATCCCACTTCCATTCTGGAACCTCTAAACGGTTGCAATAATCCAACGACCTTCTTCTGATCACTATTGATCTATTGGCAAGTTGGATACCTGTAACATATATAGAAATGTCTCTCTTCATCGACTTCCACCAGAATGTGCGCTTAAGATCGTGATACATCTTATTCACCCCTGGATGGACACTAAGCTTATACTTGTGGCATTCATCCATAACTTCCCTTCTGAGCTCAGGAATATTCAAAACACAATTCAGCCTAATAGCCTCGAAACTCCCTTGGTATCTATCTGTAAACTCGATACTTCGCCTTCTGGGACTCTCTTACTAATCTTTTGGATGAACTCGTCGTCTTTCTAAAGAACATATATCTTCTCAATTAAAGAGGGTGTAATAATAAGATCAGCAACAATTGCATTCTTCTTTGCTAAGTGCATCAGCTACAACATTAGCTTTCCCTAGAGTATACAAAATATCTAGATCATATGCTACAAGAAATTCTAACTAACGCCGATGTCTCAAATTTAGATCCTTCTGGGTGAACATATATTTCAACGATTTATGATCTGTATATAATTCAAACTTCTCACCCAATAGGTAATGCCTCCATATCTTTAAAGCAAATACCACTGCTAATAGCTCAAAATCATGAGTAACATACCTCTTCTCATGCGATTTCAACTGGCAGCTAGCATAAGCAACAACATGGCCTCTTTGCATTAACACTGCACCAAATCCATCATGAGAAGCATATGCATAGACAGCCAAATCCTGATTACCACTTATAATAGTCAACACTGGTGTAGTAGTCAATCTTTCTTTCAGCTCTTGGAAATCTGCTTCACATTATGTCGTCCAATTAAAATTGGCATGCTTCTTTGTAAGCTTCGTCATTGGACTAGATAGTTTCAAAAAATCCTTAACGAATTTCCGATAGTAGATTGTCAATCCCAGAAAACTTTTGACTTCTATGGGAGTACTAGGTTGTTTCCCATCTCGAAGGGTTGAAATTTTACCTGGATCTACTGATATCCCTTCCTTTGATACAACATGACCAAGGAACTTCACTTCTTCTTTCTAGAATATACATTTATAAAATCTGGCTTTTAATATATTCTTTCTCAAAATTTCTTATAACTGTTCTAAATGCTTTGCATGCTCGCTAGCTGTCTTTGAAAAGATTAAAATATCATCAATGAAAACTAGCACAAATTTATTCAATACTCTGCAAAATACCAGATTCATTAAAATCAACAAAACAAACTAGAGCATTACGTAACTGGAACGACATTACTAACCATTCGTAAAACAAGTCTGGACCTCTGAAAACTGTCAAAGGAACAAACTCTTCTGCAATTCTTAACTAGTGAAAACCTGTAGCTAGGTTCATTTTCGAAAACACTGTCGCTCCATTCAAGAGATCTAATAAATCATCAATGTGCGGCAGTGGATATTTATTCTTCAATGTTTGTTTGTTGAGGTCTCAGTAATCTACGCATATCTGATAGTACCATCTGACTTCGGAACAAACACCATTGCTACTCCCCAACTTGAGAAACTAGGTCTGGTCAGACCCCTCCATAAAAGCTGTCGAGTTTGATCATTCAACTCTTCTTTTTATTTCAACATAATTCTCCGAATCGGATGTACAACCGACCTCGCATTCAGAGATAGGTCAGTTATGAAATCTACATCTCTTTGCGAAGGTAAGCTATCAACTTCCTCAAACACATCTGCATAATCCTTGACAACAGGAATATTCTCTAAAGAAGTGGGAGAAACTTCAAACGCTGCCCAAAATTCTTTTCTATCAGAACTTGAGCCTTCGCATGGTATAGTAATAATATCCCCAAATTTAGTTTTAGCTTTAACAACCCTCTCGGCGCATTTAACTACAGCTTCATACTTGATTAGCCAATCCAACCCTAAAATAAGATCAAACCCGGTAAAGTTCATAACAATCAAATTGAAAGAAATCCGGTAATAAGAATAAGAGATGGGTACTCTACAACATAGGAAGAGGTCGAGGAAACCTCCAATCGGATTATGACATTAATGGATTCTTTTAAGTATCTTTACTTCAAAATTAATTTCTCAACCATGTTATTTGAAATGAAACTTCGTGATGCTCCCGCATCAAATAATACTCTAACATGAATATTTTTTACTGTAAGTGTACCTTCTAAGATGTCTGGTCTTCCTCCTCCAGTAGAAGCTTTTGGAGTCTCTGCCACATTATACACATGATTCACTTCAGACTTCTTCAGCAATGGGTAGTTCTTTATAAAGTGAGATGTCTTATGGCAATTGTAGCACTCCTTGTTAACGTGAGGTCTTTTTCTAGATCCGGATTCATTCCCTTTGGCCTCTTGGGAGCTTGGCACTCATTAGACCAATGCCCAAGCTGGTCACCGTTATAACACTTAATCTTTGCTCGTTTATATTCTTGGGGCTTAGCTCCTTCAGTCTTGCTTGGCTCGGGCTTCTTAGTGGGAAATTTTCTTTTATTGCTCGATCGGTTTCTTTCCCTATCTTCTTGAGAATTTCTTTTATCAATATTCTTATGCCTGCAGGCCATCTCGACAACTTTGGCAAATGGAAACTCTGTATGGGTTGTCACTCTGCTATGGTACCTCCTTTGAAGACGCTCAATGAACCTCTTGTTCTTGTTAACTAGTTCTTGAATTAGCTCCAGTCTCAAATGAGAGAGTTCATTAAATTTTTTGACATACTCACGAATGGTTCTTTCACCTTGCTGGCGATTAGAAAACTCATCATACAAGCACTCTACTTCCTGCTACGAAACAAATATTTCTTTAGAAACTTCCTTAAATCTCGCCCAAGTCATATCCACACCCGGATCACCCACTGCCACAGCTTCACACCAAATCAGGGATTCGTCTTTGAGTAATTTGGATGCTATGGGCCTCTTTCTGTTATCCGCCAATTCTAGGCCTTCGAAGATCCATTCGCAAGACCTCATCCATATATGAGCTTCAATTATAATCTGATTCTACTTCTTTGAGGTTGGGTTGACTATTGACAACGGGGATATCACCCCTTCCCCGGCCTCAACCTCTCCCGCCTTTGCCTCTTCCACTCATTTTCCTCTACTTATACGTATAAAAAGAAAAGAGTCGGGCCAATAGAAAAGAAATATTAAGGAATGGTAAAAGCATAAAGATATATGCATAAACAATGATGTATTTATTAAGTTATATGCTAGTCTATTGTAAATCATACTAGGATATTACTAATCCTATCTCTAGTGAGTTACTCATCTTAGAATACTACTGATTCTATCTCCAATGAAACGTTTGATATGTTACACTCTAGAACTAAGGTTAACCAAAGCTCTAATGCCACCAGACATCACCCAAACCTCCGATCCGTGGTGGTAAGGACTGTCTTTGGAATATAACACATTAACCACATCAAAAGATCACAGAATATAAAATAATACAAATATTAGAGAATTATACATTATATCATATCAGCGAAAATAAACATCATCATCAGAGTTACACAGTTTACATGATCCTACTTAGTACATAACAAGTTTCAACAAATACATAATAAGTTTGCAGCGGAATCAAATATAATTATACATAAGATAGTGTCTTAGAATTCAAAAGGATGATAAAATTATAAGTCTTCATCTTCAGCCAAAATGACACGCACTACTATGGTGCATATCCAAAAGAAAGCTAATCACCTGTTCAGTTGGCTGGCCATGTAAAAATATAAGCACCCGATTTGTAAGGGAATAACAAACTACGAGTTAGTCATGGGACTAGTATGAGAAATCCTACTATTACTTGACTTATTTAAAAGATAAGGCAAATCACGGGACCACGCCGTATGACATGGAATAGGTTTCCTCCACTATATAGCCAGTGCATAAAATAAAGTAAATAAAATAAACAACTCAATGCTTTTTAGAATTTTGAAACCGTTATAAGACTCAGGTCCTATCACACAATGCAACACAAGCCGGAGGATAGAGTTTTACCTTATAATGGACAAATATGCTTGGTATGTGGAAAATAAAAATCATTTGATATTATTATTAGTGTCTAGGTGTTTTAAAACAATTTCAATTCAATCCTAGACGGCATAATACCCCATCCTACTATGTCACCGATAGTATACAACTAAAACCGTAAAGTTGCGTATTGGAAATTGGATTCCATCTATGAGCCAAGGCAAGGGATCTTCCTCACCGGTTCTGGAACACCTTTAGCAAGATGTCCAGGATCACACCATAGATAACCCTTGGGAGCGCCAGGGCTAGTCAGCCTGCATGTTGCCAATTAGTTATGGCTAAATCATGCATTCCCCGGTCCTATCGGATCTACCATTTGGTTAGTACGTCGATCATCTGGGCCTTTTTCAGCCATATCCGAGGTGCCACGCTATCATCATCCATATAAGTAAATATGTCTGGACTCTACACCATGGCACCACTTCCAACTAGAAAGAAAAGCATGTCCTCTCTGCTGTCTCTTACCCCATTTTTGACTCATACTGAGGTGTGAAGCTTGTGAACTAACGTTATTGTAACACCTCACCTCCGTTAAGGTCACTCACAAAGGGAATGCATTAACTTCAGTGGAGCGTCATAAGTGTACAGAACAGATAAATTACAAAACAGACAAAATTTAAACAGCGGAAAATAAATAAAACTTTACTTTTTTGATAAAACAACAACTTGGTAAAACAATTTGTACAAAGATTGTTTTCCAGCACCAAAACACCAATACCCATTACAACAAAGCATCTATCTTGTTTAACGAAATAAAGAAGCATGAAATGACAATGATATTCCCCAGTAAAGCATGAGCCAACCATAGTTGTGGAAAGGAGAGTCCAAAGTAATACATTGTCTATCTTCAAGCTTTGAAAGAAAACTGAGCTAAGTGGTAATATTCCCTCCCTGTGAACCTGGGGGGAGCGGAGACGGAAGAAAAGAGAGCAAAACAAAACAAAGTCAGACATAAAGCCTAGTAAGTCCAGTGACTTTCAGCATGTAAATAGGTAAAAGCATCATGACATGAATAAACTGGATACCAGTCATAACCATGATAATAAGCATAGCAAGACAACAAATGATGATCGTTAGATATGACAAGGTAAGATACACTGAATGCACTTCGATTCTTTCTCTGATTTTCTATTTTCTCCGCACCACCCAACTAGCATCCTAACTAGTGTCTTTTATAGAACGATTCATATTCCTTACTAGTGGCCTAACTAGTATCCTGTGAAAAAAGGATCTGTATCCCCTACTAGTGTCCCAACTAGTATCCTATGTTATATAATAAGGTGATCCCAACCCCGCAATTGTGGCATCCTTCATGTGTACATCTAATATGAGGACCTTACCTCAATCAACCTAATTGCCATAAAGATGTACCCTTACTACCCTATGGATCGGCTCCCTACTTGTATTAATTTTCCTTGTGTCTTTGTCAATCGGACCTCTCTTGCATGTAGATACCCTGCGCTGGTCCCATCATAAGGTGCATCAATCCCTATGATAGCAACCCGACAAGATTCAAGATGCACAGTGTATAACTACTGGTACCCAGTGCCTGCTTTTTCCACTTCGGAGTACGTGCACGCCCGTAATCTGTCGGAACCTACACAAATGTACCCCATGCCACTATTTTGACCGCTTATAATTAGCCCAGTAATCGTGCCCCACCCTGCCTAATTCAGGGTATTGTGATAAATCTATGTGGGTTACTACTGAAATGGGTCCCCGTTACTAGGGTTTCCTAGGGTCTATTCGTATATCCCCCAAATTGGCTAAGTGTTATCTATCCATTCAGGTTAACTTAACCCATCCACACGTCATGTCATGTTCGTTAAGTTTTTCTTACTAACTTAATCCTTCTCTTTCATCATGTTGTAATTGGTTAAGTGTTTTCTATTAACTTAACCCTGTTCATTCATCATATTATATTGGTTAAGTGTTTCCCCTTAGCTTAACCCCATTCTTTCACCATGTTATATTGGTCAAGTGTTTCCCATTAACTTAACTCCACTCGTTCATCATGTTACGTTGGTTAAGCGTTGCCCTCTTGTGTTAACTTAACCCGACCACTTGTCATGTTATGTTTCCCTCTTGTGGTACTTAACCCTACCACTTGTCATGTTACATTGGTTAAGTGTTGCCCTCTTGTGTTACTTAACCCTACCACCTGTCATGTTACATTGGTTAAGTGTTGCCCTATCACACATCATGTTATATTGGTTAAGTGTTACCCTCTTGTGTTAACTTAACCCTACCATTCTTAGCATGTTCGTTCATTAGCATTAATTCACTCATTAATGCCTCAACCTATCACATTAGAACTGTTGTTTGTGGTTGCTGGATGTGTCGGGCGGTTCCGGGCAGGCTTCTACCGCAAACTCATTCTAACCTTGGGGTTTGGGCTTAATGAGCTAACCTCTCACATTAGATCTATTTTGTTGCGGTCGCTGGATGTGCCGCGCGGTTCCGGGCAGTCTTACACCGCAACTCAATCTAACATCGGGTTAGGCACGTTCATCTTTAGCCAATTTACATATTTACTATACATGTCCAAGTCTAGATTTTATATGCTAATTATGCCAAATTCACAAAACTAGTCATGTTCCAATTCGCAAGTAATGCCCAACAAATTAAATTATAAGTTATTACTCAAAATAGGTTACACCCAATCTTCCTAAATTTGCAATAATAGTCATGCCCCAAAATGGTAATATACATTATGCTTGGCGTCCCAACCAATACTTATGCCCAATCTAGATTTAATATTCCAATTTACAGTTTCCGCCCAATCTAGATTTAATATTTCAATTTACCCTAAGTTCGCAACAATAACATTTATACCCCAAATCGCAAGTTACAAATTATGTCCAAAAATTTCACCGTATATGTTATGCCCAATTATTTCACCAAATACATTGTGCCCATTATTTGCCCAAAATATTCCCCGTATTCCAATCATTCGTATTTCGCGATTTCAGCCTAGGTTCGAAGGTAACCCAGGTTCATAAAAGAAAAAGGAAATAGGGGAAGAGAGAAGGAGCATAAAATAATAATAGGCATAAAACTAGGCATGTAATAACAGACCAAATACAAGAGATTTGGATCCAACAAAGATAGATTCTTGAATAAACTGATACAATCATTATCCAGGCATAAGGATAACATCACGAACCAAAAAGGATTATAAACCAGATGTACTACAAAGATAGGCCTGATTTAATCAATAAAAATAACCTCTAAGGCATGTAAAGACATAGATTCAATAGAAGGATAGGGATAAATATGAAAAGATCATCTTACAGTCAGGCATAGACTTAGATTCATTTTATTACATGTCAAGATTAAAATCAGGTATTCAAATCTGAAAATAACGTGAACTTACATTGCTTGGATTAAGAAAAAATAATTGAATCATTGTTGTTGTAGAAAAACTTGTCTTCTAATTTGATTTGAGGCTCTCTAATTTTCTTCTTGAATTTAGGTTGAAGAGTGACGGCTAGGCTAGTTTGGGGATGAACAGCATGACGGCGCCATAGCCTTTGAGCAATAGAATTAGGGTTAGGTTATAAGTGTATATATAGATGTCTAGGATTATTAAGAGCCTTTAGATCAACATAGGGTCCATCCAAACCATCCAGTCCAAGAGAATGCATCATCAGGCCAATCAGAAGTCGCCACGTAGCCCTACGACTCAAAAATTCGTCATTGCCTCATCAACCAAATACAAAATGAAGTATTTTATCTAGATCGGGGGGGGGGGGGGGGGGAGTCGACACCGGGGTAAACATCCATATGGGGGGGGTCGACACCCTCTGGCGGGAATTTTCCCGCCCAGCCTGTTTTTGGCTGATTTTGAATTTCGAACCCATTTTTGATTTTCTGGACATATTTCTGAAGTACTGAACCCAATATATATATATATTCTCCCCTACACGTATACAAACTTCTAAGGCTTATAACTTCTTCATACAGTGTCATATTTACGCAAACCTGGAATCTATTTCAAGCAGAATTCCGAGACGAACGCAATGGCGTAACCATTTCGCTTTATTCCCACTTTTAAAATTAAGTATTCTTTAATTCGTTACCTTATTATTCACAGAAAATATGGTGTGTTACATTCTCCCCTCCTTTAAAGGATTTCGTCCCCGAAATCTCTAAGTTAAGAAGAATGTATCCTAACATCTAACATCCATCTACTCAACCATCAATCACAGGCATCCATTGTCCTTAAAAAGATTTCTAATGCTTTCATGATCATATGCATAGTGTGTGTACATACCCTTATCTAATGCAAAATCAGGCGGTCTACAGATTCAGTTGACCTGCTTAATGCGAATTATGTCAGTGCTATGAGTCCATCATGTATGCAATTACTCCTAATCGTATTTTATAACTTCTACATGAGTGCCCAATCATTCATACAAATGCAACATCCATATGATAACACATCAAGTTCCAATCCATATACAAATACATATATGCATATGTAATATGAAAGTGACTGAGCCGATCTAGTGCCTAATGTGTGTGTATATACATCCACGAGCAACCACTAGCAAACACTTACATCCAATTGCATCCACCAAACATAACATGTCTCAAACACATGTTTACATCCATTGGCTTCTACCTAAGGATTGAGGATAGGACCGAGAGGATATACTTAAAAGATAAAGACTAGCATGCAAATAAACTTTACAAAAAAAAAGAGATCAAGGATATACCCTAAAAAAGGGTACGATGCACGTACTTAGTCTTCAGCCTTCTAAGTCGCATCTTCTTGAGCTTCACCCCATTGTGCTCTGACTGTCTTAACTTCACAATTGCGTAGCTTCTTAATTTCTATTTCCAAAATATGAGTTGGAACTCATTTCACTGTCGCCTCTCTTTCCACCCCTTCTCCTTCTAGTATACTCGGCACTACAAGTTCTGTTGTGCCATGCTAAAAAGGTCTTCCAAAATTCACTAGAGGGTATTCCATGTCAAAGAACTATCTCTTGAAAATAAACAGATGCTAACCATGTTACTAGGTGTAGTTATTAAGGTGATTAGAGGTCTCTTCTCTACTTAACTTATCCATTGCGTCAACTATCTGAGAGTCTTTTCTTTGTGAAGTCCCTATTTGATCCAAAAGCGTAGGTCTTACTCCTAGCGACGCCAACTACTAACTTAACCAAAAGTTTTAAAATCAAAGGTTGATATATATATATATATATATATATATATATATATTCTGAACTTTTCCTTTTCACATAAAGGGGACTTGAAGTCAACCTTTTTCTTCTTAAGGCATCCGCTACGACCTTACCCTTCCTTCTTACATCAAAATGGCGCCTAGTCCCGTGCCACATGCATCCATGTAAACCGTAAACCTTTTACTACCGTAAGGTAAAAGTCAAAACTGGGGCTGTTGTAAGAGCCCTCTTCGACCGTTGGAAAGCGACATCACAATCATTACCCCGAGCAAAGATTAGATTCTTCTTCGTTAATCCAGTAAGTGGGGCTAATAGCTTCGCAAAGTTCTTAATGAACTACCTATATTAGCCCGCTAGTCCAAGAAAGCTCCTTACTTCTGTTGCATTCCTTGGGACCTTCCAGTCTTGCACCACAACTACTTTTGCAGGATCTATTGCTATCCCTTCTATGGACACCACATGTCCTAGTAACCTTACTTTTTCTCTCCAAAAATGACATTTTGGAGAACTTCTCCTTAAGTTGATGTGCTCGAAGTGTATCCAAGACTTCTCTTAAATGCAAAGCATGTTCTTCCTCATTCTTTGAGAAAATCAAGATATTGTCTACGAAGACTATTACAAACTTATTAAGGAACTCCCTAAACACCCTACTCATCAAGTCAACAAAATAAGCGGGTGCATTCGTCAAACCGAAGGCATGACGAGCCACTCAAAGAAACCGTCAGGGGTCCTAAAAGCGGTATTGTCTATACTATCCTCAGCTACTCTTAGCTGATGAAACCATGTAGCCAAATCTAGTTGGGAGAAAACAGACGCACCTACAAGATGATCAAACAAATCATCTATTCTTGGAAGTGGGTGTCCATTTTCTTTAGTCAGCTTGTTTAATTCTCTATAATCCACGCATAGGCGAAGTGAACCATCCGCTTTGGTTGTAAACACCACTAGAGCACCCATTTAGAAGTACTCCGCCTTATGAACAAACTCTTTAACTTGCTTGCTGAGCTCTTTCCTTTCCCTTGGAGCCATGTGTCTAATGGGTAAAGCAACAGGTTTTGCATTATCAACAAGGTATATGCGGAAGTCTATCTCTCGCTTCGGAGGCAAACCCTACACCTCCTCAAAGATATCCGAGTATTCATGAACTACTCTAACAAATTGCAAGTTTTCAACAGACGCATCAAGAGATTCTAGGTAGCTAAGAATAACAGAATTCATGGGATTACAAGAGATTTCAAGAGTGTTACCGAGGCGAGTCATAAGTCTAACCACTCTCCTTTCACAATTGAGAATGGCACCATTACTGGATAACCAATCCATCCCTAGAATCAACCCATAGCCCATGAAACCAAAAACGTAAGCATTACATCTAAACTCAACGCTTAGTATAGATATTCCCAAATCCAAATAAATCATAGATGAATGAGCCGAACCCACAATAGGATTTGAGACAACAATGGGATCTTCTACTATACAAGTAGTAAGGTGTAGAGACTCAACTATGGAAGCAGATAGAAAAGAATGTGAAGCGCCAGAACCAAACAAAGTTCTAACAGGATGATTGAAAAGAAAAAACTAAACTTTCAATAGAAACGTTCCTACCTCTCTTAGGTACACTAGAAGTGAGAGCATGCAATTGACCTCTAGAAGATTATTTCCTTTGCCCTTGTCCTTGTCCTTCGGGTAATCCTTGATAAGATGCCCTGCTTTACCATACGGAAAACAACCACCTGTCTTCTTCTTCCTATAATTAAATGACTTGCTATATCACAGAAAAGGCACTTCCTCTTGTCGTGGGATCTATTATTTCTTCCACCCTTCTTATACTCCAATCCCTTGTTTGTGATTCTTCGCTTTTGGCCTCTTTCTTTTCACCTTTCTCCTTCTGTGTGGATTAAGCCATATCAACAAGCTTTTTATCCTTGGGCTTGTGCTCCCTAGCCCAAACTCCCTTTTTCTCATCCTTACTATCCTTGTGTAGCTTGTTGACTAGTTTCTCGAAACTACCTCCATCGCATGGCAACCTACAAGGCTTGAAAGAAAATTAGCTGCAGGTGAAACTACTGCAGCTACAAATGGAGGTTGGGCACTACTTCGCCCTCGACATGTGTCGTATGCCTACGAAACAATGGCGAAAAGAAAGGAAGAAGAGATTCAAATAGAGAATCGAATGATAGTGCATATGGCTTTGGGGAATATGCCTTTTAAAAACAATACTTTTCTCTTGAAAAACGCTTCTTTAAAACATGTTTTAGAAAACACCCCTTTTAAAATATGCTTTTGAAAAATCTTTTGTTCTGGTAACCTTTAGCTTTGATGCCATGTGTAACACCCCACCTCCGTTAAGGTCACTCACAAAGGGAATGCATTAACTTCAGTGGAGCATCATAAGTGTATAGAACAGATAAATTACAAAGCAGACAAAATTTAAATAGCGGAAAATAAATAATACTTTACTTTATTGATAAAGCATCAACTTGGTAAAACAGTTTGTACAAAGATTGTTTTCCAGCACCAAAACACCAATACCCATTACAACAAAGCATCTGTCTTGTTTAACAAAATAAAGAAGCATGAAATGACAATGATATTACCCAACAAAGCATGAGCCAGCCATAACTGTTGAAAGGAGAGTCCAAAGCAATACATCGTCTATCTTCGAGCTTGAAAGAAAACAGAGCTAAGTGGTAATATTCCCTCCCTGTGAACCGGGGGGGGGGGGGGAACATAAGAAAAGAGATCGAAACAAAACAGAGTCAGACATAAAGCCTGGAAAGTCCAATGACTTTCAGCATGTAAATAGTAAAAGCATCATGACTCGAATAAACTGGATACCAGTCATAACCATGATAATAAGCATAGCAAGACAACAAATGATGATCGTTAGATATGACAAGGTAAGATACACTGAATGCACTTTGGTTCTTTCTTTGATTTCCAATTTTTTCTGCACCACCCAAGTAGCATCCTAACTAGTGTCTTTTATAGAAAAATTCGTATTCCCTAATAGTGTCCCAACTAGTATCCTGTGAAAAAGGATCTATATCCCCTACTAGTGTCCCAACTAGTATCCTACGTTATATAATAAGGTGATCCCAACCACGCAATTGTGGTAGCCTTCATGTGTACATCTAGTATAAGGATCTTACCTCAATCAGCCTAATTACCATGAAGATGTTAGATGTACCCTTACTACCCTATCGATCGGCTCCCTACTTGTATTAATTTTCCTTGTGTCTGTGTCAATCAGCCCTCTCTTGCGTGCTGATACCCTGTGCCGGTCCCACCATAATGTGTATTAATCCCTATGATAGCAACCCGACACGATTCAAAATGCACAGTGTATAACTACTGGTACCCAGTGCCTGCTTTTTCCACTTCGGAGTACGTGCACGCCCGTAATCTGTCGGAACCTACACAGATGTACCCCATGCCGCTATTTTGACCGCTTATAATTAGCCCAGTAATCGTGCCCCGCCCTGCCTAATTCAGGGTATTGTGATAAATCTATGTGGGTTACTACTGAAATGGGTCCCCGTTACTAGGGTTTCCTAGGGTCTATTCGTATACCCCCCCTCCAAATTGGCTAAGTGTTATCCATCCATTTAGGTTAACTTAACCCATCCACACGTCATGTCATGTTGGTTAAGAGTTTCTTATTAACTTAACCCTTCTCATTCATCATGTTGTAATTGGTTAAGTGTTTTCTATTAACTTAACCCTGTTCATTCATCATATTATATTGGTTAAGTGTTCCCCTTAGCTTAACCCCATTCGTTCACCATGTTATGTTGGTTAAGTGTTTCCCATTAACTTAACCCCAATCGTTCATCATGTTACGTTGGTTAATTGTTACCCTCTTGTGTTAACTTAACCCTACTACTTGTCATGTTATATTGCCCTCTTGTGTTACTTAATCCTACCACTTGTCATGTTACATTGGTTAAGTGTTGCCCTCTTGTGTTACTTAACCCTACCACTTGTCATGTTACATTGGTTAAGCGTTGCCCTATCACACATCATGTTATATTGGTTAAGTGTTACCCTCTTGTGTTAACTTAACCCTACCATTCTTAACATGTCCGTTCATTAGCATTAATTCATTCGTTAATGCCTCAACCTCTCACATTAGAACTGTTGTTTGCGGTTGCTGAATGTGCCAAGCGGTTCCGGGCAGACTTCTACTGCAGACTCATTCTAACCTCAGGTTTTGGGCTTAATGCGCTAACCTCTCACATTAGATCTATATTGTTGCGGTCGCTGGATGTGTCGGGTGGTTCCGGGCAGTCTTACACCGCAACTCAATCTAACATCGGGTTAGACACGTTCATCTTTAACCAATTTACATGTTTACTATACATGTCCAAGTCTAGATTTTATATGCTAATTATGCCAAATTCACAAAACTAGTCATGTTCCAATTCCCAAGTTATGCCCAACAAATTCAATTACAAGTTATTACTCAAAATAGGTTACACCCAATCTTCCTAAATTTGCAATAATAGTCATGCCCCAAAATCGCAATATACATTATGCTTAGCGTCCCAACCAATAGTTATGCCCAATCTAGATTTAATATTCCAATTTACAGTTTCCACCCAATCTAGATTTAATATTTCAATTTATCCCAAGTTTAATAACATTTATACCCTAAATCATAAGTTACAAATTATGTTCAACAATTTCACCGAATATGTTATGCCCAATTATTTCACCGTATACATTGTGCCTAATATTTACCCAAAATATTCCCCGTGTTCCATTTGTTCGTATTTCGCGATTTCAGCCTAGGTTCGAAGGTAACCCAAGTTCATAAAAGAAAAAGGAAATAAGAGAAGAGAGAGAGAGAGAGGAGTATAAAATAAGAATAGGCATGTAACAACAGGCTTAATAAAAGATATTTAGATCCAACAAAGATAGATTCTTGAATAAACTGATACAATCATTATCGCAGGCATATGAATAACATCATGAACAAAAGAGGATTATAAACCTGATGTACAACAAAGACAGGCCTGATTTAATCAATAAAAATAACCTCTAAGGCATGTAAAGACATAGATTCAATAGAAGGATAGGGATAACTCTGAAAAGATTATCTTACAATCAGGCATAGACTTCGATTCATTTTATTACAAGTCAAGATTAAATTCAGGTATTCAAATCTGAAAATAACGTGAACTTACATTGCTAGGATTAAGAAAAGATAATTGAATCGTTGTTGTTGTAGAAAAACTAGTCTTCTAATTTGATTTGAGGCTCTCTAGTTTTCTTCTTGAATTTAGGTTGAAGAATGATGGCCAGGCTAGTTTGGGGATGAATAGAATGACGGCGCCATAGCCTTTGAGCAATAGAATTATGGTTGGGTTATGAGTGTATACGTAGATGTCTAGGATTATTAAGAGCCTTTAGATCAACATAGGGTCCATCCAAACCATCCAGTCCAAGAGAATGCGTCATCAGGCCAATCAGAAGTCGCCACGTAGCCCTATGACTCAGAAATTCGTCACTACCTCGTCAGCCAGATAAAAAATGAAGTATTTCAACCAGATCCGGGGGGGTCGACACCCCTATGGGGGGGGGGTAGACACCCCTGTGGGGGGTTGACACCTATGTCAGGGGGGTCGACACCCTCTGGCGGGAATTTTCCCGCCTAGCCTGTTTTTGGTTGATTTTAAATTTCGAAGCCATTTTTGACTTTCTGGACCTATTTCTGAAGTACTGAACCCAATATATATATATATATATTCTCCCCTACACGTATACAAACTTCTAAGGCTTATAAAATCATCATATAGTGTCCGATTTACACAAATTCGGACTCTATTTCAAGCAAAATTCCGAGACGAACGCAATGGCGTAACCCGTTTCGCTTAATTTATACATTTAAAATAAATATTCTTTAGTTTGTTACTTTAATATTCAAAGAAAAAATGGTCTGTTACAGCTATACACAAAGCTACACTATATTAAAGTCAGGCTTTGGTCAACATCCACAAGGATCTTCTTTTCAACAAAAGCCTTGATCATTGCCTCTTTGCATGCTATATTGCCAATTCATACCATACAACCGATTTCTGCCGATATATAACCCCTGAGCTCGTATATCTCAGTGAAGGGTGTTAAGCTAAGAGAATAATTTCCCCGCCACCAAACACACACACACACACACACACACACACACATATATATATATATATATATAGCAGATATCAATTTATATAGCTTAAAATACCATGTCAGACACACAATCCATTTACAAGTCCGTTCTGGGTCTGAACGAAACCTGAGGCACCTTATTCCTCGTCCCATATGTCCAATATAGGAGAGAGGCCCTCGCATATCCATAAAATCAACAAGTACGTCCGAACAACTACAACTACAACTCTTTTATGGGAGCTACCCAAATTCAAGGCATCAGTAGTAATCCATTCGATGTGAAGATTGTCGATCTTGCACCGTCTTCAGTATTTTTGACTTTTAATTCGTCGTTTAATTATTTGAAATGGTAATTAATCCAGTCTTTCCAAATAATTCTCGCATAAAAAATCAACTCGAATTCCTTTTTCTGATTCAGTCATTGGCTTTCACAATTCATTTCAAAACATTGTCCAATCTATTAATAAGTTTTCATGCCAAATCGCACCCATTTTATTTTATAAACCATGTTAAACTGGTTTATATGCATTCATAATCGTTTATAACAATATAAAATGATTTTTTGCTATTTTTATGTTTATAAAAATAGTCCATTTCAGTTGAATGACGTTTTAGGTCATTCAAATGCACTGACACTGTTTTTATTTAATTTTAAATTAAACTATTCTAAAGATTTAACCGTTGGATCTTAACATATATATTATCGCTAGAAAGATCTATTCGAAGCGAATCTAATGGTTCTAATTTTAGGAAAATCCGATGGTCGGATCTCCCAGTATACTTGTTCAAAATTACGAGTCGAAAATGTGAACTACCTCTGCGCAATATGTTTATTTTAATTTATATTTGACGTATATGAATATTATATGACGAACTACCTCCAAACCATGTTATTCAATTAATATTTGACTAACGTCTTAGATTTTGAAAAAAATAGCCATAACATCCTTTGTACAGAGTGCTCAGTAAAATCAAACTGGCCTTAAAAGGCTCCAATAATCAATATATATTAATCAAACAAATGCCCATTGGGAGATGTGTAAAAATTTATCATCCCAACAACCTTGAGTGGTATTTAAAGTCATGTGAACAACCATTGTGGCTTGCATATGCAAGAGTGACTTGTATGTTTTTGTCATCCCAAGACCTGAGTGGGGTTTGTTATTAAATCCTGCAATTTCAGTTATATGTTTATTTAGTCCATATCATGTCCAGTCCACATCTGATAATCATTTTTCCATATACTTGATCTTCGGTCATTTGATTCTCTTCGTATAGCATCCACAATTACATGCTATATGGTGCACAACATATAAGCATCAAGCAACTACTTGCTTATATGGGTATGCTATGCTATGCAATGTGGTTCATACCTGTTTACTATCCTATGGCATATGCTCAATTTCATCCATGATCCATCACAATGCATCCAAATCACATACATTAGTAGTAAATAAATAAATTACTCATCCAACGCCATTTAAGGCGCCATACATTTAAATAAACTGGATGTGCAGTTTAAGTGTTGTACGTAGAAACATACCATGTAACTGATAAAAATGATGCTTTTATCCAACTAATCAATGTTCAACCTAAAAATAAACTTATGATACCAATGATAAACATGATTAAATATTTCTAATCAACAACAAGAAATCAAATTAAATTCACTACACTACTTCGCAAATTCTAGTTTCACATAAACTCAAATGATTACTTGCATACAAATTAAAAATAATATTTTTTATATTACCAAACGTTAACTAACATTATAATAAATTACTATTATTCATTCATATTAATTGTATTACTTCATGGTTAATTTTATTTAATCAATTTCCACTCCAGTTTCTTATTATCAATGCGGTTTTACACGTATATATCACATATCCGAACTATGTTGCATATAATAGTTAAAAATGATATTTTTAACTTCCTAAACATTATTTCACATCTTAATAAATTTTATTTATTAACTAATACTCATCATTTTATTTAATCAACCAACTAACAAACGATTATTTTCTAATCTAGCCCTTTTAAATGTGAGTTTAAACTTTCTTACTGAGATTTCCACTCCACCAAGTCTTTATACAGAGAAATGCAACACTTTATCGACTTCCACGCGGCTTCACGTAGGTCCTGGAACTCGAACTTCACGCTAACGCTCGCTAACACTCGGATATTGATAGATCCGGGAGTTTATAGATTAACGGGGAAGGAAACAAACACAAACGGGGATGACAAAGGCGGAGCCTCCACTGTACGAACTTGGTGCAGCGAAAGGGGAGGGTATTTGAAGGTATATAGGGCGTTAGAGGTGATGTGGAGGATGCCAGGGGTGTAGGAAGTGTTAGGGTGTGAAAATGTGGAGGTTAGGGTTTGGGCTCGGGGGAGGCGGCGCCGACTGGTGGGGGGTCGAAGAAGGCGGCGACGTCTCAGAGGGTGAGTGAGGCGGCGGTTGTAACTTGGAGCTAGGAGGAGGCCATTAGTGTGAAGGAGGAAGGAGAGAGGAAGAAGGAGAGAAAGAGAAGGAAAGAAAGAAAGGAAAATAAAAAGGAAGGCTTTGATTGCAAAATTTAGCCGCTCATGTGGCACGATCCCGTGAGTCCAAACAAAACCGCCTTTGCCCGTCGGATAACCGTCGTCTTAATTTAAATTTAATAGCTTCATGTTTATAAAAGTGTGCTAGTTAGCCTCCACCTATTTGATCGTACGATCACAAATTTATTCTATTTGCTATGAAATTTTGGACTACGATAATAAACGTAATTCCGAATCCAAAGGATCAGGTTTCATCGATTTCCAAGTTTGTATGACTTTCTGTTTTATTTTTCGATCAAGTTTTAACTAGTTTCAAAATTGTAATTTTAGCGTATGTTTTCTTCTTGCACGACCACATGCTAACTCAAAAAATTATGAAACTCGGGATTCTACCATTATTCGATGCTACGGATTCAGTAAAAAAGTTACGTTGAACTCTGAGGTCATCTCAACAACGTTCCTTTGTAAACTGATCGTCAGGATCACATCAAATTGTTTTATCGCGCACGGCCACACACTAACTTCAATTGGCCCGACATTTGAAATCTAGCAATGATTTATTATTCAGAATCCAATAAAAAATTCCCATCGAATTCTAATGTTGCTAACAAAATTTCATTTTTTAATGGTTATGTATTGATTTAAAAATCAAAATTTTAAATTTCCCTATTTTCTTATAAAATTATGTTAAACATAAATTTTAAATTGGTCGTGAAATTCTGTAACGACCCGTATTCTACGTATCGGAGGATCGTAGAGTATTTATTTTATTTTTATACGAAGTCATATAGTCGTGTAACTTTGGAAAATGACTATTGGGGTCATTCCCACATTCACATTTTTTGCCAGATTTTAAAATGATTGTTTCGCCCTTGGCAAATCTTGTTTCACCTATAACTTTTGATTGGTAAGGATTTTTGATCTAAAACCACTTCAATTGGATTTGGATGATGGTTTCCCATCCCGTAGTGTGGTCACACTAATCAAACAGACTTACCGTTTGGGAGATATAGCTGAAACAAGATTTGAAAGATGGAAAAAAGTCGAATTGGGCTTAATTAATTGATTAACAGCTAGGCCCACAACCCAATTTGGGATTAGGGTTATGAGAGTGCTGAAAGGAGTTGGAGAATCATCTCCTTTCATTTTTTTGGCCACCACAAGCCTTTCTCAAACCCTAATCATGGCTTCCATCTTCTAAATCTCTCTCTAATCACTCCCTAATCACAAATTAATCAAATATTCATCAAATCCAGTCGAATTAACACCAAATTTGAGGTAGAGCTGCTGCACCACATAAGAATCTGAGCCAAATCAGTAAAAATTTCAGAACTATCATTTATTATTGGCTACGGTGAGTGATTTGCGTGTTTATACTCTAATTATGGCTAACTAGAGTAATTAGCGAATTAATGACCCATAAAAATATGGAATAATATGTAAAATCATATTTATGTCACATATATGTATTTGGTTAATTCAACATGTTACTATTGCTGTGTGGTATGTTTTATGATTGCATAGGAACGGTAGAATGGTTGAAAACGTCGTTGTTTGGCAAAATCAGCTCGTTGGAAAAATTGCTGGGTTTCGGTTAGGACCCTGAACCGATTCAGATTAGAGGAGGAGACTCGAACCAGATAAGAGGAGGAAACCCGAACCGAACCGGATAAGAGGAGGAAACCCGAGCCGAACACCAATTCGACCAAGACCCGCAATGCAAAGGAAGTCCAAGTGGGAAGTTATCAGTCAAGATCCAGATGGGGACCAACGAGTTAACTTCAAGAGTTGGGCTTTGCTGCAGGACGTGTTCAAAGGAGTTATCGATATCTATAACTTTGGTTCACCATTGAGAGATGGGGCATGTAGATGAACCAGAGCCAAGGCAGTGTGGACTGGTTAGCCCGTACCCCAGAGCCAGGGCGGTGTGGACTGGGTAGGGTTATTGACTATAGGCCAGGGTGGTGTGGTCATAGCAATAGTTGTACAGAGTCCAGGGCGATGTGGACCCGTCATGGTCCCAATGGATTTGGTGATCAAAGCGGTGGGTATCGTATGCTTTACGCACCAAGTGAGAGAAGTGAGGATGATTGCTATGTTTGATGTTTGCTATCACCATGACACACGCACTTCCATTTTACACTCGATGTTAGTGTTACCATAGAATATTGTACATCTTGTTGTGCTAACTCTTTAGTTGTAGGTCCAGGTCTGGTATGATTATTTATACATGTTATTGCTTTATTTAGCTATATAGATTTGCTATCGCTCACACCAGACTTTCGTCTGACCCAGAGCTTTATGTCTCTTCTTATTACTCTGGGTGCTCCTAAACGAGCAGACTAGAGGCAAGTTAGGTTGTTATGCATGAGTAGTTGTCCGGAGACGAGCATGAGGCTTCTACATACTTTATACATGTTCTCCCTATGTTGTTGGTCATCACTGATTTAGGCATTTGTAGTGTACCTCTTTTATTACCTTTTAGAGACAGTATTTTAAAGTTGTAATAATTGGATATGAAGTTGTATTTTGGGTTCCGCTACTCTAATGGATATGGTTTAGTTTTCAGCTTATATATTATCTCGCTTATTTTATATCAAGTTATGTTATTATCCATGAGTTGTGAGATATACTACAGGTTCTTTGGTAATTCATCGTTTCAACCTTTCTGACGATCATCCCGTTCTAGTTGGGAATTGGAATAGAGCATTTTGGGAAAATGTTTGATGGTATAGGGCGACTGTAATACTTGGTATCAGAGCCTAGGTTACATAGTTTAACCTACGGGAAGATATCAGGGAGAGATAGTATATGTATATGAGAGCGCATAATTGTGATATTTTGGTTTTCAAAACCTATATATATATACTATTAGTATATCCAAGGATGAAGTCGCACTGCACTGGCACTACTAAGGGGATGGCTAATTGTTTTCTCCTTACATATTGAATGATGATCCGAAATACGAGGAGTACGGCAAGGAACTACGCATCGGGAGTTGAAAAGGGTGCAGGTTCAGGGGACAATAATGGGAACGTCTCTAATATAAGGATAATGTTTACTGCCTTCATGCGAGAGATGCTCAGGGAGCAGTTCCTAATGCTGCTAACAGTGGTGGTGTAGTAGTGCAGTGCATAGAGTAGATTTTGCCAAGCTTAACAAGGATTATACTAGTCTTGGTGGAAAGCTGTTCCATGGAGCGGAATCAGCTACGTAGGTACAGGATTGGCTTGATAGCTATGAGCGCATCTTTGAGGATTTGGGGATGAATGATGCAATGAAGAGAAAGCTAGCATCGCGTCAGCTTCAAGGACAGGCAATGAATTGGTGGAATGCTATTAAAGCGGCTACTCCCGAAGATCAAGTTACTTGGAATCAGTTTAAGACTTTCTTTAGTGACAAGTTTATTCTAGCTACTCAGAAATCAGAATTATTCAGGAAATTTTCGAAGCTTAAGAAGAATGGTATGGCAATCTCGGAATATATTGCTGAGTTCGATACCTTATCAAAATATGGATTACCTCTTATCGGTACTATAACACCCCAAATTTTAACGACATTAAAAGAGGATAAATTAAATATTAATTAATTTAACAATTAGAGGGAATAGACTATGCCATTGCATCCGTCTCGAAATTCTGGTCAGAATGGACATTATGGTTTGCGTAAAACGGACACCATATGGAAACATTATGAGGGTTCGAAGTTTGTTTACACATAAGATAAATATATATACATATATATATATATAATAAATTCCATAACCTTCAAAAACAATTCAAAAATAAAAAATTGGGCCAATGCGGACTGATCGGGAAAATTCCCGCTCATGGGTGTCGACCCCCCCCCCCCCCCCCTGGACAGATCTGGGCAGAATTCGTTTTATGTACCTGGACTTGATTCTGGGTCATTTGTTCTAGGCTATAAATATGGTCCCTTATTCTCTTATTTTCTCCATTGGAGATCATAGAGGCCATATGCTGTCAGGTTGCAAACTGAAACAGAATCAAAGTCTACTACAATAAGTTTAGCTATTCATAATTCAAATCTCTCCCTCTGTCTCTCTCTCTAAATTTTCTGAACCTACTGCTGTGAGTTTCTAGTCACTTTTAGGTTTAAATAAATAACAATAAATTGTGAAAGACTATGAATTGGATATGTTGTAAAGTATGATTCTATGCCAGTATTAAATCTTATACCATGTAGATCGTGATAAATCTAATTCTCTAGATTTGATGCAATTGTGGCTATACTATGATATTGCCTTTGTGGATCTTGATTTGTAACTATGTTGTGGTAAATGTAAATCTATTAATCTTGACAGTTGTAACATTGCTTACATCTAATTTTGTATGTAAATCGACTTTCATGTTGCAGTCAACATAGATATGTTGTAAGTTGGACATATTTAGATCCACTTTATGATCATGTTTTATGCTAGATCTATTTTATGATCATATCTAATGCTATGATAGATCCATATCTCGAGATCCAATTCAATTGTGATTGTCCTAGTATGTTATTTTTGTTTCATTTGGATAGATCAAATCATTTATGTGAACCATGAACATATGCCACCTTGAATTGATTAGGAATGGGTCCACGCCTTTATCTTAATTGTAACCTCTATGATGTGGACTTGGGTAAATCTATTTATAAACCTGTAGACCTAAACCTTTATTTATTATTAGATCTAATTTAATCTATTAGATCTAAAGCAAGTGGACATTTTATGTATGTTCACCTTGATATGTATGTTCACCTTGATCTAATTTAACAATGAAAAAGCAATATTTATGTTAGATCCCGTTATGATGATGATTACATGTTCATGACAATATGTATGTTCACCTTGATATGATGTTAATTACATGTCCATTCACTTTGTTATCATACCAGTATGTTTATGCCAATATATGTTGAAACTATCACCTCTATCATATTCCCTTTTTCATTGATATGGCTAGACTACTTATTAGCCTAGATGTTGCCAAAATACGTGCGAATATGTTATTGAAGGAAACGGGGGAAAAGGGATTTATAATTGGCATGTAATCTTTAAATGAATTGATATGTAATTCAAATTATCGGGTAAAATAGGTATTGACACCTATAAAAGGAAAGGATTAATTAATTGTTAAATTAATTAAAAATGGCATAATTTGAATATGAACATTTATGGACATGTAATTCAAACTATTAGGCAAAATATGTATTGACACCCAAAAAGGGAAAGGTTTAATTAATTGATTAATAAATTAAAAATGGAATGTTTAGTAATGACAATTAGGAATTGTAATTGTACTTATGACACGAGGTTAGGTTACATTAGTGGCGGAAGTCTGCCCGGACCCGACCGACATATCCAACAGCCACTAATGTTGAACCTAATGTGGGAGGTCTAAGCACGCGAATACGAATCGGGCTAAGACACTAGGTTAGGCCCAACTGTGGAATAAGACTGCCCGGACCCGACCAGCATATCCAACATCCACATGTTGTAAGCCTAATATGGGAGGTCTAGCCCATTATAAACCATAAATGGACATGGTAATGAATCAGACTACTTAACCTAATCTAATCCATTAGGAATTGTATGAATATCAACTAAAGATAGGGTTAAGTAAAACATGCTTGGATCAGTGGGAGGGTTAAGTACATCTTGGGTAGGTGGGTAATATTAATATATATAGGCCCATAAACTTAACTGTTAAATAAACATGCTTGAATCAGTAGGAGGGTTAAGTACATCTTGGGTTGGTGGGTAATATTTATATATATAGGCCCCATAAACTTAACCTGTCGAGGTTATGTAATTAAAGACATCGTTAGGTAAACATAACCAGTGGAAAACCTAGTAGTGGGGATGCAAGAAAAAGGAGAGAGCTTGCATCATCTTGTGTGGGATCCATTTTAGTCAGTAACCCTTAAATAGGTATCAAACGGGTACTCTGAACTAGGTCGGAGTGGGGCACGCTTACTGAGCTGATTGTAAGAGATCCAAACGTGGAGGCGGTGTTGACGGCGCATTCCAACGGGGTCATGAGTGTGCATAACTCCGCCTGCTGGGGAAGATAAGACGCTGTAACATTAGTAGATATGGTTGTGCACATCCGAAAAATGAAGGGTTGCCACTTTAGGGAGTGATACACCCTACTGTGGGGCCAACACAGGGTCTCTATGGAATAGGGAGCCAATCGATTGGGGGTAGTAAATAGGGTACATCTAGTCCTGTCTGTTTCTGTGGGGTACCTGTGTTTCTGTCTGGGCTAACACCCGTTATTTATGTTTAGGTACCAGTTCTGTTTGGGTTAAAACCCGTCACTAGAGTACACCTAAAACTGCCATTATGTTCCTATTGGGATCATCCTGTTTTTGTTAAGCAATTGGGGAATATGTAATCCTATTACATATCTGCTATACTAGTATTGGTGCAGAGCAAGGAAAGTATTAAGAAGCACTATCTATTCTATCCTGTTGTCCTGTTTACCTTGTTATGCCTTCCATTTATGTATTGATCTCTCTTATCCACTTTGTATGCCTATCATGTTACTTTTATTTATTTACTAGCTAAACGTTACTAGACTCGCCAGACTTTATGTCTGACCCTTTTTGTTTCCCCTTCTTTCTTCCGTTTCCCCCCATGCCCCCTAGGTTCTTAGGGAGGAAACGCACTAGCTTGATCGTGATTCTGCTTATTGTATTGGAGTTGCTTATATGTATGGATCAAGCTCTTATCCTTGTTGCTATGGCCATATTTTTCTCTTGGGGAATTTTCTTTCTTTTATGTACTTTGATATTTCTGAAGTACAAGACAGTGGTTTTTATGTTGTAATGGGTTTTTATATTTTAGACAAATGTTGCTTTGGACCACGGTATTTTGATGATTAATAAAGTTGTTTATTTCCGCTGCAATTTTTTTTAATATCTGTCTTGTAATATTCTGTGTCTGTTTACCTAAACGCTTCACGAAACTTAATGCATTCCCTTTGTAAGTGACATTAACGGACCTGGAATGTCACACCTGGTATCAGAGCTGAAGGTTACTAGATTGGATAAAGTTTTTGAAAATTATTTTCAAAATGGTTTTAATAGAAAGCATTTTCAATAGAAAAGCCGGTTTTGAAAAACATATTCCCCAAAGCCATATGTAATATCTCTCGATTCTCCGCTTAATTCCTTTTTCCCTTTTTGTCTGGGGAACCGATTCTTCTTGAAAGGTGTCCACATTCCGGCATGATGCCGTAGGCATATTTAGCACATGTCGAAGGGCATTGAAGTGCCTAACCTCCATCCGTAGCCGCAGTGGTTTCACCTGCGGTTAATTTTGTTGAGCTTCGTAAGGATTTCCGTGCGACAGAGGCAACTTTCGAAAGACTTGTTAGCTTGTTACACAAACATGGGTAAAAAGGAGTATAAGGAAGTTAGGGCTAAGGAGCACAGCCCAAGGATGAGAAAAAGGTATGGCCCAAGAAAGGACAGCAACAACCACAGAAGAAGGGCGGGAAAAAAAATGACAAGGCTAAGGATAAGGGGAAGTGCCATAGTTGAGGGCGAAAGGGTCACTTGGCCAAGGACTGCAGGAAAAGGAAGAATGCTTGCTTCGCTTGTGGGGAGATTGGATTCTATTCTGGGGCAGTGCCCAAGGAAGCAAGGGCAATGTCAAAGGAGAGGAACCTCTGGAGGGCAAGCGAATGCTCTAATGGCTAATGCACCAGATAGAGGTAGGAAAGTTTCCATGGAAGGTTTTGATTTCTCTTTCCAATCAACCGGTTAGAACTCTTTTCGATTCCGGCGCATCCGCATTCGTTCACATCTAGTTCTGTTGTTGAATCTCTACACTTAATTACTAGTATGGTAGTGGATCCCATTGTTGTCTCAAACCCCATTGGTGGTTCGGCTCATTTATTCGTGATTTGTTGGGGTTTGAGAATATCTTTGTTAGGCGTCGAGTTTGAGTGCAACGCACATCTTGTTTCATGGGCTAGGGGTTGATTCTAGGGATGGGTTGGCTTACCACATATGTTGCCACTCTGGGCGGTGAGAGGAGGGCCGTTAAGCTTCTAACTTGTCATGGAGGGACCCTCGAAATTTCTTGTGACCTACAAGGGTCGGTTATGCTTAGTTTCCTAGAATCTCTTGATACATCTATAAATGATTTGCAATCTGTTCCAGTAGTCTGAGATTATTCTGATGTTTTTGATGAGGTTCGGGGTTTACCCCAAGGCACGAGATTGGTTTTCGAATATACTTGGTGGATAATGCAAAGCCAGTTGCATTGCCTGTACGACATGTGACTTCTAAAAGAAAATAGGGAACTTGATAAGCAAGTAGGTGAGCTACTTGAGAGGAGGTTTGATAGGTGAATCATATCAGGATGGGAAACCTATTAAAGATGGTCCTTGAGGAAGCCCATCATTCCAAGATGACTATACATTCAAGTGACGATAAAATGTATAGAGTTCGAGGTAGTAGGGCCAAACTTGCGAAAGGAAGTGAAAATAAAGATGGAAAAAATGATTGGATGAGTTCCGACTTGCATACTTGGATCAGAGGTTAAGAAGCTACGCAAACGAGAAGTTAAGTTGGTGAAGGTTCAGTGGGGAGACAATCAAGAAGATGCAACTTGGGAGACCGAAGACAAGATTTTTACGCTTCATACCCTTTCCTTTTAAAGGGAATGTTCTTAACTTCTCTTCCAAAATCTTTTATTCGCATTTCCTTCTATCATCTGAGTATATCCTATCAATCAAATCTTCGACCTTTAGGTAGGAAATCCCATGATTGTAAACATGTGTTTGAGGCATGTTATGTTTGATGGATGCAAGTGGATGCAAGTGGATGCAAGTGTTTGCTAGTGGTTGCCTGTGGACGCATATACACACACATTAGGCTCTAGATCGACTTAGTCACTCTCATACTGCATATGGATGTATGTGCATTTTCTTTTCTTTTATGGAATGGATGAACTAGCATATGGATGTTGCATTTGGACGAATGAGTATGCACACATGTAGAGCTTATATGTTATAATAGGCTTATTTGCATACATATTGGATTCATGGAACTAATCATATATCGCATTAAGGAGGTCAACTGAATTAGTAGACCGCCTGATCTTCGCATTAGTATTGGGACATATACACACACCTTTGCATATATTCACATAAGTATTAGAAGTTTTAAGGACTATGGATGCCTATGATTGATGGATGAGTAGATAGATGATGGATGGTAGGATATGCATTCTTCTCAACTTAGAGATTTCGGGGACGAAATCCTTTGAGTAGGGGGGAATGCAACACCCCATATTTTAACATCATTAAACGGGGATAAATTAAATATTAATTAATTTAACATTCGGAATTTGAGGGAATGGACTATGCCATTGTGTCTGTCTCGAAATTCTGGTCAGAATGGACATTTGGTTTGCGTAAAACTGACACCGTATGAAAAAGTTATGAGGGTTCGAAGTTTGTTTACACACAAGATAAATATATATATAATAAATTCCAGAACCTTCAAAAACAATTCAAAAACCAAAAATCGGGCCAAAGCGGGCTGAGCGGGAAATTCCCGCCCGTGGGTGTCGACCCCCTAAGGGGTGTCGACATAGGTGTTGACTTCCCTGTAGGGGTGTCGACATGAGTGTCGACCCCCCTATAGGGGTGTCGACCCCCCGACAGATCTGGGCAGAATTCTTTTTACGTATGTGGACTTGATTCTGGGTTTGGTTCATTGGTTCTAGGCTATAAATATAGTCCCCTATTCTCTTATTTTCTCCATTGGAGATCATAGAGGCCATATGCTGTCAGGTTGCAAATTGAAACAGAATCAAAGTCTACTACAATCAGTTTAGCTATTCAGAATTTAGATCTCTCTCTCTCTCTAAATTTTCTGAACCTAACGCTGTGAGTTTCTAGTCAATTTTAGGTTTAAATAAATAATAGTAAATTGTGAAAGACTATGAATTGGATATGTTGTAAAGTATGATTCTATGCCAGTATTAAATCTTATACCATGTAGATCATGATAGATCTAATTCTCTAGATTTGATGCAATTGTGGCTATACTATGATATTGCCTTTGTGGATCTTGATTTGTAACTATGTTGTGGTAAATGTAAATCTATTAATCTTGACAGTTGTAACATTGCTTACATCTAGTTTTGTATGTAAATCGTCTTTCATGTTGCAATCAACTTAGATATGTTGTAAGTTGGACATATTTAGATCCACTTTATGATCATGGCTTATGCTAGATCTATTTTATGATCATATCTTATGCTATGATAGATCTATCTCTCGAGATCCAATTCAATTGTGATTGTCCTAATATGATATTTTTGTTTCATTTGGATAGATCAAATCATTTATGTGAACCATGAACATATGCCACCTTGAATTGATTAGGTTGGGTCCACACCTTTATCTTAATTGTAACCTCTATGATGTGGATTTGGGTAGGTCTATTTATAAACCTATAGATCTAAAGCTTTATTTATGATTAGATCTAATTTAATCTATTAGATCTAGAGCAAGTAGTCATTTTACTAGATCAAAAGCAATATTTATGTTTGATCCCGTCATGATGATGATTACATGTTCATGACAATATGTATGTTCACCTTGATATGATGTTAATTACATGTCCATTCACTTTGTTATCATACCAGTATGTTTATGCCAATATATGTTGAAACTATCACCTCTATCATATTCCCTTTTTCATTGATATGGCTAGACTACTTATTAGCCTAGATGTTGCCAAAATACGTGCGAATATGTTATTGAAGGAAACGGGGGAAAAGGGATTTATAATTGGCATGTAATCTTTAAATGAATTGATATATAATTCAAATTATCGGGTAAAATAGGTATTGACACCTATAAAAGGAAAGGATTAATTAATTGGTAAATTAATTAAAAATGGCATAATTTGAATATGAACATTTATGGACATGTAATTCAAACTATTAGGCAAAATATGTATTGACACCCAAAAAGGGAAAGGTTTAATTAATTGATTAATAAATTAAAAATGGAATGTTTAGTAATGACAATTAGGAATTGTAATTGTACTTATGACACGAGGTTAGGTTACATTAGTGGCGGAAGTCTGCCCGGACCCGACCGGCATATCCGGCAGCCACTAATGTTGAACCTAATGTGGGAGGTCTAAGCACGCAAATACGAATCGGGCTAAGACACTAGGTTAGGCCCAACTGTGGAATAAGACTGCCCGGACCCGACCAGCATATCCAACATCCACATGTTGTAAGCCTAATATGGGAGGTCTAGCCCATTATAAACCATAAATGGACATGGTAATGAATCAGACTACTTAACCTAATCTAATCCATTAGGAATTGTATGAATATCAACTAAAGATAGGGTTATGTAAAACATGCTTGGATCAGTGGGAGGGTTAAGTACATCTTGGGTAGGTGGGTAATATTAATATATATAGGCCCATAAACTTAATTGTTAAATAAACATGCTTGAATCAGTAGGAGGGTTAAGTACATCTTGGGTTGGTGGGTAATATTTATATATATAGGCCCACAAACTTAACCTGTCGAGGTTATGTAATTAAAGACATCGTTAGGTAAACATAACCAGTGGAAAACCTAGTAGTGGTGATGCAAGAAAAAGGAGAGAGATTGCAACATCTTGCGTGGGATCCATTTTAGTCAGTAACCCTTAAATAGGTATCAAACGGGTACTCTAAACTAGGTCGGAGTGGGGCACGCTTACTAAGCTGATTGTAAGAGATCCAAACGTGGAGGTGGTGTTGACGACGCGTTCCAACTGGGTCATTTGCGTGCATGACTCCGCCTGCTATGGAAGATAAGACGCTGTGACATCAGTAGATATGGTTGTGCACATCCGGAAAATGAAGGGTTGCCACTTTAGGGAGTGATACACCATACTGTGGGGCCAGCACAGGGTATCTATAGAATAGGGAGCCGGTCGATTGGGGGTAGTAAATAGGGTACATCTTGTGCTATCTGTTTCTATGGGGTACCTGTGTTTTTGTCTGGGTTAACACCCGTTAATTCTGTTTGGGTACCGGTTCTGTTTGGGTTAAAACCCATTACTAGAGTACCCCTAAAACTATCACTATGTTCCTATTGGGATCATCCTGTTTTTGTTAAGCGGTTGGGGAATATGTAATCCTATTACATTTCTGTTATACTAGTATTGGTTTAGAGCAAGGATCGTATTAAGAAGCACTATCTATTCTATCCTGTTGTCCTGTTTACCTTGTTATGCCTGCCATTTATGTATTG
Organism: Allium sativum; assembly: GCA_030737875.1. NCBI lineage: Eukaryota > Viridiplantae > Streptophyta > Magnoliopsida > Asparagales > Amaryllidaceae > Allium > Allium sativum. Next base: position 898,652,964 of record CM060922.1, on the reverse strand, counting down.
ACCTCTCTTATCCACTTTGTATGCCTATCATGTTACTTTTATTTATTTACTGGCTAAAAGTAACTAGACTCGCCAGACTTTATGTCTGATCCTTTTTTTTCCCCTTCTTTCTTCCATTCCCCCTCCCCCAGGTTCTCAGGGAGGAAACACACAAGCTTAATCGTGATTCTTCTTATTTTACTGGAGCTGCTTATATGTATGGATCAAGCTCCTATCCATGTTGCTATGGCCATATTTTGCTCTTGGGAAATTTCCTTTCTTTTATATACTCTGATATTTCTGAAGTACAAGACAGTGGTTTTTATGTTGTAATGGGTTTTTATATTTCAGACAAATGATTCTTTGGACCACGGTATTTTGATGATTAATAAAGTTGTTTATTTCCACTGCAATTTTTTATATATCTGTCTTGTAATATTCTGTGTCTGTTTACCTAAACGCTTCACGAAACTTAATGCATTCCCTTTGTGAGTGACATTAACGGACATGGGGTGTCACAGATACTGAAGAGTAGAAGAACAAGAAGTTTATAACCGGCTTAGATGAGTACTTTGGGGAAAGACATATAAACCATATCGATGAGACTTTCAAATCAGTTCTGGGGAAGGCATTGAGATTGGAGAGCCTTTACCTTAAGACGAAGACCGAAGTTGCTATTACATCTGCAGAGGAGCCAAAACCTCATGCAAAAGTGAAGGCCATAAGAAGTCCCAGAATAAGAGAAAATAGAACCAAACCAAGGATGGTCAGAAAAATAATAATAAGAAAGATAACGAGTGTTTTGGCTGCGGTAAGAAGGGCCACTATATCAGAGATTGTCGAGCGAAGCCAGGGGAGAAGAAGTGCTTCAACTATGACCAAGTGGGACATTTCAAGAATGAATGTCCACAACCGGGAGAAGATCGTGAAAGAATATGCTATCAACATTGTTCTTTCTTTGTCGAATGCCCCAACTGCGGCGGAGAAGGGAAAGGGTGTCGTTATTCAAGGTATGCTTTCTATTTATGATGTTCCTATTTGAGTATTGTTTGATATCGGGCTTCCCATTCCTTCGTATCTAGTGACCTGGTATATAGGTTGGAATTGGAACCCGAGATTATCGATAAACCTTTAGTGGTGACGAACCCGATCGGCGGTTCGACTATCCTTTGTACAATTTTTCGTAAGTTGGTCTTATCGAGTCATGGAGATATATGTTTGCTTGTGATTTCTTTGTTTTGGGCTTTACTGGGTTTGGCATTATTTTGGGAGTCGATTGGTTCTAACGGTATGGGGGTGGTGGTAGACTGTGAGGGATCTTCGGTTACCATTACAGCGGATGATGGGCGGAGGGTGGCACTGGGTTGATTACCTAGTGATGGGGTGATGGCTAGTTTTCTAAATTCCCTCGACATACCGTATGATGAGCTATCAGACGTGTCTATTGCTGGCGAGTATCCGGACATCTTTGAGGAAGTGACCGGACTACCACCATATAGAGAGATCAAGTTTCAGATTGATTTAATGAAAGATTCCAGACCTATAGTGATGTTTCTTTGTCGTATGGCACCAAGGGAGAAGCGAGAGATCAAAGTGCAAGTAGGCGATCTTTTGAAGAAAGGATTTATCCAAAGAAGTGTTTCCGAGTAGGGAGCCTCAGTTGTATTTGCTACCAAGGTCGATGGTTCGCTTCAATTATGTGTGGACTACCGCGAGTTGAACAAGGTGACTAGGAAGAATAAGTATCGTTTTCCGTGGATAAATGATTTGTTTGATCAATTAAATTAAGCAAAAGTGTTTTACCAGTTGGATCTCGCGACAGGAGTTCATGAGCTCCAACTAGCAGCTGAGAGTATACCTAAAACGACATTTCGAACACCATCTGGATTCTATGAGTGGTTGATCATGCCATTCGGGTTGACCAGTGTACCCGCATACTTCATGGATCTTATGAATAGGGTTTTCAAGGATCAATTAAGTAAGCTTGTTCTTGTGTTCGTGAATGATATCTTGGTTTACTCGAGGAAAAAGGAAGAACATAATGAATATTTGAGGACAGTGATGAAGGTGCTAAGGAAACACCATTTGAAAGCAAAAATTTCTAAGTGTCACTTTTGTAGGAGGGGAGTGAGGTTTTTGGGCCATGTTGTTTCAGAGAATGGTATTGCTGTGGACCCTGCGAAGGTGGCTGCGGTTAAAGATTGGCCTACGCCCAAGAATGCAACGGACGTGAGTGGTTTCTTGGGATTAGCTTGATATTATCATAAGTTTATTCAAGACTTCTCCAAGATAGCGGCACTATTAACTCAGTTGACCAATAAGAATCAAGCTTTTGTTTGGGAAAAAAGATGTGAGAATGCATTTAAGAGTCTAAAGGAGAAGTTGAGATGTGCACTAGTGTTAGTTATTCCTAAGGGGCACGAAGAGATGACCGTATATGCGATTGTCTGTGGTACCTATTCTGTGCTGATTTAAGGAGGTAAGGTTGTAGCATATGCTAGTCAGCAACTTAAACCTGCACATGATAAAAGATATCCTACCAATGACTTGGAATTGGCAGCGATCGTGTTCGCGTTGAAGATGTGGAGACACTATCTCTTGGGAGAAAGATTCGAGTTGTTTACTGATCATAATTCATTAAAGTATCTTTTCTCTCAAAAGGATTTAAATCTTCATCAGTAGAGATGGTTTGAGTTCTTGGCTTCATATGATTGCAATATCGCATACACACCCCGGAAGGGAAATGCAGTAGCTGATACATTGAGTAGGAGACATGCCAGTTTGGGAGCTATGTTTCTTGAATGGATGCAACTGGGGTATATCACTGGATATGATTTCAGACCTAAGTATGAATTAGATCCAGAGATGTTAGCAAGTTTGACGATCAGATCGACTTTGGTTGAGCAAATCGGTTCCAGTCAGAGAGACGATCCTAATCTATTGGAAATCATCTTCAAGATAGAGATGGGTATCGACGGTGAGGTAATGAACAAGTATGGACTCGATCGAGAAGGGTGGCTTCAAAAGAATAGGAGACTAGTTGTACCCAATGTTAGTGGATTGAGAGATGAAGTGCTTAGAGAGTGTCATCACTCGAAACTGACTGTACATCCCAGTGGTAAAAAGATGTATCAAGACATGAAGAAGACCTACTTCTGGGAAGGGACGAAGAAAGAAATTGGGAAGTTTATATCCAAGTGCAGGAACTTCCAGTTAGTTAAAGTCGAGCAAAAGAAGCCTAGTGGTTTGTTACAAGCGTTGGAAATTCCTGAATGGAAATGGGAGCAAGTCTCAATGGATTTCATTGATGGTCTACTAATGACTAGATTGAGTCATGATAGTATTTGGGTGATTGTGGATCGATTCACCAAGAGTGCAAGGTTTATGCTGGTCAAGTCGAATAGAACGACAACTAAGTTAGCGGAACCGTATATGAAGTGGGTAGTGAGATTTCATGGAGTACCTTGTGAGTGACTGAGATCCATATTTACTAGTGGCTTTTGGAAGAGCTTACAAGATGCCTTAGGGTCAGAGTTACATCTCAGTGCCGCGTACCATCCTCAAATTGATAGTCAAACAGAGAGGGTGAATCGTGTATTAGAGTATCTCTTGAGAGCTTGTATATTGGATTTTAGGGGGTCATGAGATGACATTTGCATCTGGTTGAGTTCGCATATATCAATAGTTATCAGCCCAGTATTGGTATGGCTACATTTGAAGCTTTGTATGGAAGACCGTGCAACTCGCCATCATGTTGGTTGGAAACCGGTGAGAAATTTGTGCATGGGCTAGATGTAATAAGAGGAACTTCAGATAAGATCAAGGTTATTCAATAGCGAATGACGGCTGCCCAAGATAGGAGAAGAGCTATGCTGATAAAAGAAGAAGAGATTTGAAATTCTCCGTTGATGACTTTGTATTCGTCAAGATCCCTCCGTTGAAGTGTGTGATTCGATTTGGTAGGAGAGGTAAGTTAGCACCAAGGTTTGTTGGTCCGTTTCTAGTTCTCGAGCGAGTTGGATGGAGAGTGTAACAACCTGTATTCCACGTATCGGAGGATCGTAGAGTATTTATTTTAGTTTCATACGAAGTCATATGGTCATGTAACTTTGGGAAATGACTACTGGGGTCATTGCCCACATTCATGATTTTTGCCGGATTTTAAAATAACAATTTTGCCCCTAGCGAATCTTGTTTCTCCTATAACTTTTGATTGGAAATGGGTTTTGACCTGAAACCACTTCCATTGGATTTGGATGATGGTTTCCCACTCTGTAGAGTGGTCATATTAATCAGATGGACTAACCGTTTAGGAGATATGGCTGAAATAAGATTTGAAAGAGGGAAAATAACCTAATTAGGATTAATTAAGTGATTAGTAGGTATGCCCATAACCCAATTCGGGGTTAGGGTTATGGGAGGCTAAAAGAAGTTGGAGTATGATCTCCTTTCATTTTTCTAGCCGCCACAAACCTGTCTCAAACCCTAATTATGGCTTTCATCTTCTAAATCTCTCTCTAATCACTCTCTAACCACAAATTAATCAAATCTACATCAACTCAAGTCGGATTAACACCAAATTCGAGGTAGAGCTGCTGCACCATATAGTAATCCAAGCCAAATCAGTAAAAGTTTCAGATCTATCATTTATTGTTGGCTAAGGTGAGTGATTTGCATGTTTATACAATAATTATGGCTAATTAGGGTTAATTAGCGAATTAATGACTCATAAAAATATGGAAAAAATATGTAAAATCATATTTATGTCACATATATGAATTTGGTTGATTCTAGATGTTACTACTGCTATTTGTTATGTTTTATGATTGCATAGGAAAGTTAGAAAATGGTTGAAAATGCTTTTGTTTGGCAAATCTAGCTCGTTGGAAAAATTGCAGATTTTCGGTTGGGACCCCGAACCGAACCGGATAGGAGGAGGAGACCCGGATCGGATAGGAGGAGGAGACCCGAACTGAACCGGATAGGAGGAAGAAGAGACCCGAACTGAACCGAATACCAATTCGATCAAAACCTGAGATGCAAAGGAAGTCCAAGTGGGAAGTTATTACTCATGATCCATATGGCAATAATCATGTTAACTCTAAGAGTTGGGTTTTTCTGCGGGGCGTGTGCAAAGGAGTTATCAATATCCATAACTTTGGTTCACCATTGAGAGATGGGGCATGCAGACAAACCATAGCCAGGGTAGTGTAGACTGGTTGGCGCGTACCCCAGAGCCAGGGCGATGTGGACTCGGTAGGGTTATTGACTATAGACCAGGGCGGTATGATCATGGCAATAGTTGTATGGAGTCCAGGGCGGTATGGACCCGTCATGGCCCCAATGGATTTGGTGAGCAAAGTGGTGGGTATCGTATGCTTTACGCACTGAGTGAGAGATGTGAGGATGATTGCTATGTTTGATGTTCGCTATCACCATGACACACACACTTCCATTTTACACTCTATATTAGTGTTTCCTTATAATATTGTACATCTTGTTGTGCTAAATCTTTGGTTGCAGGTCCAGGTCAGGTATGATTATTTATACCTGTTATTGCTTTATTTAGCTATATAGATTTGCTATCGCTCACACCAGACTTTCGTATGACCCAGAGTTTTATGTCTCTTTTTATTACTTTGGGTGCTCCTAAACGAGCAGACTAGAGGAAGGTTAGGTAGTTATGCATGAGTAGCTGTCTGGAGACGAGCATGGGTCTTCCATGTACTTTGTATATACATTCTCCCTAAGTTGTTGCTGGTCACTGCTTTGGGCATTAGTAGCGCACCTCTTTTATTCCCTTTTAGAGATAGTATTTAAAGTTGTAATAATCAGATATGAAGCTATATTTTGGATTCCGCTACTCTGATAGATCTGGTTTAGTTTTCAGCTTATATACTGTCTCGCCTGTATTATATCAAATTATCTTATTATTACATTTTATTCCATGCGCTGTGAGATATACTACAGGTTCTTTGGTAATTCATTGTTTCAACCTTTTTGACGATCGTCCCGTGCTAGCAGGGCATGGGAACAACGCATTTCGGGGAAATGTCTGATGGTACGGGGAGGCCGTCACAAATTTCGGGATATTACACATCCCTAACCACTCTACTCTCTCTAGGTCTAAAAGTGGAAATAATTTCCTTTTTTGTTTTACCATGATCCAAGTCTAGAACATCTAGTAAGACTTCATCATCCTTGAGCATAGCGGACTCATCAAAAGTACATAATGAGAATTCACAACCTTCTTCGTTTTCGGATTCCAAATCAGATAACCTTTGACTTCGTCCGTATAACCAAGCAAAATCCACTTGAATGCTCTAGCTGCAAGCTTATCATTCCTCAGATCATGCACATAAAATGCACTGCCAAATGCACGTAGATAGCCCAAGTCAATGCCTTTCCCTTCCAAACTTTCTCCAGAATTTTGTTATTAATAGCCAAGAATGAAATTCGATTCACAATATGCACCGCGGTTCACAAAGCTTCAACCCAAATTAGCATAGACAAACCCAATGTTAATCTCAAGAATCGAAATTTCTCTATTAGAGTCCAGTTCATTCTTTCCACTACTCCATTAGATTGTGGATCCTCAAGTGTATCAAAATGCATTTGAATGCCATAATTCTTGCAAAATTTGTAAAAACCTCAAAAAAAATTATTCTCTACAATTGTCAGACCTAAGCACCCTCAAAGAATTTCCACTCTCATTCCCAATAAGAATCTTCCATTCTTTGAACCTTGCAAATGCATATGACTTAACCTTCATTACATGCATCCAAACTTTTCGATAAAAATCATCTATAAAATAAAATCTATCTCCTTCCGAAGAAGCTACTGGTGTCGGTCCCCAAACATCCATGTACACATACTCAAGAATCCCTCTTGAATTATATTTCCCTTCACCAAATGGTACCCTTATTTGCTTCCCCATGATACATTCCTCGAAAAATTCCGTCTTGTTGAAACTTTTTCCAAAATCATGTCCCTTCTATGAAGAATAATCAAACTTCTCTCTGAGACAGGATGCAAAACCCACACTTTTCTGAGCCTGAATTTCGATAAAAATCGGAACTTAAACTCATCTAAGTATTAAGAGTATAAATCTTGCACCTGCAAAAATGAGCAAGAGCATAATCAGAGTAAAAACTAACTCACAGCTAAAAAAAAAAAGTAAGATAACTAATACCGACTAAGCAACTACCTTAAACATATCATCAAATCGATACCGAGCATGCGAGAACGAGGACCGAAAATCAAATCGAACACCTGTTAAGACCTACCTTCCCCGAGCTAAACCTGAGAGTTGTAATGAGGGGGCTGGGGTCAGAACAACAAGTCCTGATGAGTAGAAAATGTATAACACCGTCTACAATACACAAATGTATCCTGTTTGGTCAAAACCAAAACATAAGTCTAACAAGGCTTGTAACTCTAATCTAACCTTGTAAAGATTTATGCACGATGTCTAACTACCATACTCGAGGTAGAATTTCCAAACTATAACGATATAACAATATTGAGATAGAACGTTTACACATAATTATGAAGCCTTTAAACTACCATTCAACCAATTACCAAAAACTAAAAGGTGGACTTTTAACTGCTCACTATACCATAAGGAGGTAAATTATTTCTATGTAGCCATTTAAGACATCGCTACTAATTATAGATAAGGGTGGATCCTCACGATCACTTAAGACCCAAAGCCGATCCATAGGTCACTTAATACCTTACTTGATGGTTTACCCTACACTAATATAAATTAGATAACACTAGCTACTAAGTCCTACAAATTTAAGGCTTCCTTCATTCACGCATATAGCTAAAACCTCGCATAAGACAAGAGATAGTAAACATCCACTTATTGCCTATAGGATAGGTAAATGACATCTCATCATTTATGACCTTCCCCCGGCGGACCCCCATGTTACTATCTGGTTGACCTTATTAGATAATCCCCTAGCCATTTAATACTTCCCGCAGGATAGGCAGACCTATGGTACCTCCTTAGCGGTCATTTAATACCTAATCCCAAAGTGGACTCTCACCCTAGTCACTTACTACTTAAAGGAAGCAGAACTACGTGGGGATTACCCAACTCATGCCTAATAGCCATTTAATACTTCTTATTTATGGGAAGGCGAGCTACACGATCGCTAAGTACCCTTTTAAGAATGGATCTAACGGCTTAATAACTCTATCCCAAAGCAGACTTACACTTATAAATTATTTCCTTTCTAAGATTTCCTCTTTTGGGACGGGAGGAGGGTCCTAAAACCACTTAATACCTCACACTTGAGATAAATCTTGTTTTGGGAAAAATCCTCGCCACGTAATTAACTATCATCACGGATTCCTCTGATTGATAATGTCTCACATCAGTTGTACATATATCTAACAGCTAGAGAGTGCAAAATTCTTCTGGATAAGGCAACCGACCTTGCACCATTGACATACTAAGTCCAATCTTGATTCTTAACTATATTAATTCTAGATTAACTAGAAATAAATAATGAAAACCTATAACTTCCTATCCTGAGATGTTTATTTATTAATTTCCTTATTGGACTTAGCATTTACTACGTCAATCAATTCTCGTTAGTCTCCCCTTTCTATTCCATTTATTATTATTATTATTATTAATTAAGTTACTTGCCACTAATTGCCATAACGGTCATATTTCCTAAGGCATCAATTAATCTATTTAATTTCATTTACGACACTAACTGTAATATTTTCCTAAGGCATCAAATAACCTATTTAATGCCATTTATGACACTAATGGCCATATTTTCCTAGGGCATTTATTATTAATTGACATTTTTTTATATCTGTCCCTTTTTGAATTTTAATCTAATTGTTGTATCTCTTAGATATTGCTATAAATTTAGTTCCATTTAATTCTTACGTGAGCATATTTATATATATATGAGTTTGCTATTTATTTATTCCCTAGTTGGAGTTACAAATCTCTATTCCTAGGTACTAATTCAATTGTAACCATTTTGGCATATTTATCTTATTCAATTAGTTCACCAAAACAAATATGGTTACAATAATTATTATCTTATTTATGATCTCTTTATTACAGCAACAAATTCCATATTGATTGCTACAACAGTCACAAATGTCTAGTTTCCATTCATTAGGAATAATTACCATACATTTATTCCCATAAAATGGAAACACTTTAAATTCAAACACATATTAGCATATGAACATTTATTTAGTAATAACGTCATTTACGTAGATTTGGACGGATAAGATTAATATGTATACTTATGTTTTTTATTTAAACGCTAAGTTAACGTAGTTATTAATTTATATTTTCTTATTATTTATGTTTTGATCTAAACTAGTGACCAAAACAATTCTTTTTGTGTTTAATCTTTTTAAGATTCAAAATCTTATAAAAGGTTATTTACTGTGTGTAACACCTCGGAATTTTAATGATACTAAAGATGATGTATTAAAGAATAATTAATGTGAAATACACATTAACGATGAATTAAGGAAACCTTAATCTAATAATCAGAATTAAGTGAAACAGACTGCGCCATTGCGTTCGTCTCGGAATTCTGGTCAAGATAGACACTAAGTTTGCGTAAATCAGACACCGTATGAAGAAGTTATTAAGGTTTGAAGTTTGCATGTATATGAGGAGGATATATATATATATATATATATATATATATATATATATAATTCAAAATGTTCAAAATCAGCAAAACCAGAAATCCGATGCGAAAATCAAGAAAGGGCTGACATTTTGAGTTCGACCTGAGACCCGACTGGGTCGACCTAGGGGTCGACCCAGGCTCTTGGGGGTCGACAACCCTAAAGGGGGGTCGACCCACATGAAGGGGGGTCGACCCACCCAAGGCTCTAGAAGCTTCTTTTATAACGTGGACGATTCCTATGGCTCCTGATCTAATCTGATGGTCTCGGTTGCTCCGTTACTCCTATATAAGGGACCCTAAACCTAGGTTTTGTTCATTGAAAAAAATGGTGACGGCGAAGCTCTGCTGCGATGGAAATTAAAATGGCTCTTCTTCTTCTAAATCAATTCAAAGAGGATTATACATATTCAAAGATTGCTACAACAAATTGAACTATTGTTATAACAACTTATTCAACATGTTCTTCGCAGCAAATTCACTGTGAGTTCATGTTGCTTTTAGATCTAAATATCTAAATAGTAATCATGATATGTATACAATAATTGGACTTTGAATCGATGCCTAATCAGTTATATTATGACATATTCCATTGATCTGTTATTATATGTTTCTATCGTCACCATGTTAAATCTTGTCATAATATGCCTATTCAGTTTATGCCTGCTTTTATCAGTTTATTATTGATTTGTCATTATCCCTATTCTTGATTCTCTTCTTTCCCTCCTTTCCTTTTTATTTTTATATAGCCAGGCTATCTTCGAGCCTAGGCCTAACGTTGAAAATGCGAACGTGTGAAATTGGGAATAATGGGAAAAGACATAATTTGGGGCACAATTGATGTTGGAAAATATGGATCTAAATTTGGGCATAAAATTGGAAATATACGAAGATGAGTTTAGGGGCATATGTCTTGTTGGATAATATGAATTTAGGCATGCATTGAAATATATGTAAATACGGAATTGGGTATAAAATGGACATGTCTAATTATTGATTTGGACATAAATTTGAACATATATGAATATGAATTTTAGGCATAAATTATGTGAAGGTGGATTTGGGTATAATTTGCATTGAAAAGGGTAAATATGGACTTGGGGCATAAGTTGGGAAATATTTGGGTTTGGGTTTGTGGAATATTTATATTTATACATATATATGTGCCTTAATTTATGGTAAGTAGCAAAAGGTGCATAATTAAAAAGTGAATTAAAAAGAGGCATAAAATTCTATAATTTGAACTGTGAATTAGACATAATTCAAATGGGGAAAACATAGAATAATTGCCTATAATGACATAGGTAGATTTGAATAAAGATGGAATGTTCGGTAATTATAATTAGGAATTGTAATTGTACTTATGACACGAGGTTAGGTTAAATTAGTGGTGGAAGTCTGGCCGGACCCGACCGGCATATCCAGCAGCCACTAATGTTGAACCTAATATGAGAGGTCTAAGTACGTAAATACGAATCGAGCTAAGACACGAGGTTAGACCCAACTGTGGAACAAGGCTGCCCGGACCCGACCAGCATATCCAGCATCCACATGTTGTAGGCCTAATCTGGGAGGTCTAGCCCATTATAACCATAATTGTACATGGTAATGAATTGGACTACTTGACCTAATTTAATCCATAAGGATTGTATGATTATGAACTTAAGTTAGGGTTAAGTAAAATTGGATGGGTAGTGGGTGGGTTAAGTATATTAAAGGGGATGGTAATATTTACATGTAGGCCCACGAATTTAACCCAACAAGGTTATGTAATTAAAGACACCTAGTGGTATACATAACCGGTAGAAATAATAAGGTTATGTAATTAAAGACACCTAGTGGTATACATAACCGGTAGAAATAATAAGTTATGTAATTGGAAGACACCTTGTAGGGTAAGCACAACTTGTAGAAATGATAGAATAATATGCTAAGTAAACAACGTTAAGTTGTAGGGACGGTGTAGATTGAATTTATGATTAAATGAGAAAGAATGAGGAAAATCTATAAGATAAGTTAAATTTAATCATAAATAATGACTGACATGTAAAAAAAAGAAACATGTAAAATGAGACGTACTTAATTACTCATTAGGTAAAAACATGTTATGGTAATGATGTAACCAAGCAAGAATATAGAATAGATTGTGGATTACAGACCTTGGGTCATAATCTAGAGAATAACACGTTGTAAGCTTATTAATAAACTTAAATGGATTAAGTTATATGATTGAAATTAATAAGCAAGAGAAACTTGGTAATTTGAATAAGAATTCAATATGAATGGAAATAACCAAGTTAAATGGAAACCCGATGAGGTAAGGCAAGCGCATAAAGAATGTTTACACATAGGGTCTAACAACATATTAAAGAAAGGGTGCTTGGACCGGTCCGTACATTTGAGGGTGAATAACTCAACGGAGTAGATCATCGGGGTGTTATAAGACACGAGGGGAGCACATATTCGTCTGATTGTTTGACGGCTCCAAAGGACTGGAAGGGGAAGCATATGGCTTCTTGAAGTACGTGAGGTGCTCCTAGTAGTCTTTTGTGCAGGGACAGATGTCTTAGGCTGTACTCGCAGGTGTTGGGTCTGCGCGTAACTACTAGGTAGGTGGGCCTTGACTGTAGTTGTAGTTATGCAGTCAAAATGCTGTGACGAGGTGACACAAGGGTGGTTCGGCAGTTGCCTCATGAGAAGGTAGAGAGGATCACGACCAACAAGGATAGTAGACCGTCGGATATCCGTCATCGGCAGCCAGCGGGGTGCGAAAAAACTAGAGCTAACCCCAAGATATCATTTCACCTTTCACTATCGAGGTATGAGGTTGAGAGGAGACACCACATGGATGTTTAGATTGGTTGTTATTAGGGGCGGTCGCTTAGTTCTTGTAGTCTTTACTAGTTGAGGAAGGGGCCGAGGTGGGGCATAGCCACCATGAAAAACATACCCTAGGATTTTCTGTACATAGAAGTTCATAAAGACGGGCCTGTACAGGTATGGATAAGCTCTTGACTGAGTTCTCGTTTCTTAGCCCTGCCACGGAACTCGGTGCACATTAGAGGACGTGCGATTAAGGCATCAAGCTACAATTACAGTACATACGTGGGACAGTCTAGATACATTCACATCTGCTCTGGGTGGTGTATCGTAGACTAGAGGGCATTATTTCGATAAGGAATCTGATTCGATTGATGGTGACAGTCCATATGCTTACGTAGCATAGTAATGGTAGATCTATGCAGAACGTAACATTGTTATATAGGGATCCATATATCACTTCGGCGTAGGATGAGGGACTGCATTCATTTCGGTGGAGACCATGCGAGTGGGTTACCATGGGGTGTATCTCAATATTGAGAGATAGCTACATATATTGCATTAGGTAAATCCATGGGAAAGTAAACGGGTACGACGCGCGTATAAGTCTTGCGTGCGATTAACCCAAGTAACCTAATAATCAAGAAAATGTAATGGAACGGGTTTGTAGGGATCATTCTACTTCTGATATACTAGTATTTGCATGGTGCAGAGAAATGCATTCAAGAAGCGCAATATATTCTGTCCAAGCTTATCTTGTTCAGTTCACACTTGTCCTTGCTATTGTTATCTTGTTCTTCCAGTTTTTATATACCTACCATGATACTTTTATTTATTTATATTTAAAAGTAACTAGACTCGCCAGACTTTATGTCTGACCCTTTTTGTTTCCTCTTCTCTCTCTTCCGTTTCCCCCTCCCCCAGGTTCTCAGGGTGGAAGTGCTTAGAGTTGATTTGGATTCTTTCAACTTAGCTTGGGTTTTGGATATGGATTGTAATGTCCCGTATTTTTATGGTAGAATAATTAGTTTATTTAATTATATAAATAGTGATTTAGAGATTTAAATGGTCGTTGAATTAAATAATATTGAATATTTAATTAATATAAATAATAGAAAAATATATTTAATTTCCAAAATAGTCGGAAATAGTGAAATCACAATATTGTGTGAATTGGACAATTTAAAATATATAATTCAGTTTAGAGTCGAATTATATTAACTAATATACTATATAAATGATAGTTGAGCGTATAATTATATTATAATTAAAACCGAGCTCGAAATGGCGCTGTAGTTCGTAATTTAGTGATTCGAACTTCAATCGAATATACATAATCCGTTTTAAATCGGATTTCCGTGAAACAAGAAACGTTCGGAGCTGGTGAAGTATATTTTTCCAATGGAAGAGAAAATTCGAGATTTCATTGTGTAGATTTTAATTTATGTCCAAATCAAATTTTAGAAAAGTCGATATGGAATTCCTTTATATTTTATAAAGATTTATTTATATTATAAAAGTATTTTTAATATAAATTCAATACCGATTTAACTTGGATTTTTAACTATCGAGTTATAAATTCTGATATGGTTATTTCAGAGCTGAATGATATTATATGTGATAATATTAATTTATTAATATTAAATTTAATTATTTTTAAACATATTAATATTTAAATGGGTTTATTTAGAGCTTTAAAAATAGCCAGTTTTGCAAATGACCTCTGTTTTCGACGAAACTAATTTCGTTGGATCCACGATATTAAATTATTATTAGATTTCAATTTTCGTGATTTATGAAGTCAGTATGTGGCATGCGGAATTTTAATGTGAAAAAAAGTCAATTATTTGACTTTAAAAATACGCTGTGTGAGCAAACGGACTTGGAATTCGACGAAATCTGTTTCATTGGGTCCGTAATGTCGAACTATAGCTACATGTCCATTTTTATTGAATATGGATATTTTATGTGATCGTAGGAATTTTTAATGATAAACACAAGCAGAGATACATTAAAAACTGATAAAATAATTGAATATAAAAATAATATTTCCTCTCTATTAGTATCCCACTATTTCTCTAAACCTAAAACCAATTTTGCTGTAGTCAACAAACTCAAAAACTTGTAGCCACCAAGTCTCCTTATAGTAAAAACATTTCGGGAGCTTCCAAAAATGAAATCAATCCAAACAAAAATCCGAAAATCGTGTTATTCGTATATTAGTGATCTTAAACTAAAACTCTACATCCTGGTACCCCATTTTCTGAATTGGACGCGAGTTGTATTCGCTCGAAATAATGCAGCGATCCTTATGGTTCCAGATTTTGGAGGATTCTCGTATTGATCCATGAATTTGATTATTGCGTTAGAGTGCTGGAGAGAAGAGCTTTATGTCGTGTAATCCTCGACGGTTTTGGTGATTAAAATTTTCGGTGCTTTACTGTAGATGTTGTTGAAGTTGTCGACCGGAATTTGCTGGGTGAGTTCGAGTTTCATTTGAATGATATAGGAAGGAAGCTTTTAGGGAGAGAAGGCCGATGGTTGTGTTGATTTGGGTTTTCACGCACTAAGGGGGGAGCAGTGGGAGATCGAAATACATGGTAATGGCGTAAGGAAGTTTGTCGTTCACATTTTATAGGGTGAGTGCGAGTTGATGAATATTAGTAGGGGGAGGAAGGGATTTAGATGAGAAGTTTAAAGTTGTTTTCGGTTTTTAAATACATGGAGGAATGGAGAAGCACGCTTTGGAGTTTCCGTAGTTGCCTGGAAGCGTGATTTGTAAATCAGAGAAGAAGATGTTAAAGGGTGCGATATGGTTTGGGCTGGAATGAATTGATAGTGTGAGGCCCCAATTTATATAATTTATTTAATTCATTTAAATTTGATTATATAAATGTATATGCAAATTTAGAAAATTAATAACTTTGTCACATGTGATCGAAAATCAACCAAACAGGATCCGTTGGAATCGTATGGACGACGGCTATACAATGGAACTGACTGGGAGTGAAATGAGGCTCGTTACAATTTACAGCGAAATAAATTGTCTGTCTGAATCAACTGATAGTTATCGTTATCTAACGATGATCGTCCAATGTGAGTAAAACTCACTAACTCTGAACAGTTATATTTTTATAACGTATTTTTCAAACTGATAAATGATGGTTGATTATTGTGTGTTTATGGTTTGGATGATTTGTTAATTGATTGGTTGAAATTATACATCTAGTGATATATATATATATACAAATATATTTATCGTTAATCAAATATTGATTCTGTTGATCAGAATATTTCATATTGAAAAAAAAATCAATGTTATTTATGTGTTTAACATCTGTGGATGCAGGGAAACAGGTTGGAGGGATCCAACTGGATTCCTCAATATTTAAAATATTGTTTTGTTTCATATATTGTGATATATGATGTGATATATAATTTGTTGTTGAATATGTGTGTTTGGGATGATATTGGTCATTGTTATTTGGTATGTTAAATACCATAAGTGATACTGGAATGTGAAAAGAGAATTCTCAAAGTGATATTGAGAAAAAATGTATTTATAAAATCAAAGGATTTTATAAAACGAAATATTTATAGAAAGTAAATAGAATTATAAAAGAAATATTTATATGAAAATAAACAAGATATTATAGAGGAAATATTTATATGAAATAAATAAGATATTATAAGGGATATTTATTTGGAAAATAAATAGGATTAAAAAGGGAAATATTTGTAAAACAAATATAAAAGAAAATATTTGTAAAACAAATATAAAAGAAAATATTTGTAAAAAAATATAAAATAAAATATTGTAAAACAAATATAAAAGAAAATATTTGTAAAACAAATATAAAAAGGAAATATTTGTGAAACAAATAGAAAAGGAAATATTTATAGAATGAATAGAATTTTATAAAAAGGAGAATTTTACATTAGGAAGGTTTAGACCCGTGCTTCGCACATGGGTATAACATAATGAGGATTTAAAGTAAATATTTAATAGATTTCTGTTTTAACAGATAAACGGAGAAGATTAATTTATAAATATTGTTTTATAAATTAAACAAAATATTTATCATTTGATAGATAGAATATATAAGTCAAGACTTATATAGAGAAGCAGAATCAGTTTCAACATCGATATTTGAATTAGAATGTGAACTCAGCATTTATAAAGGGAATTAAATGAGATTTAAGTATTAGAAATAAGAAGTAGATTTCGTATGAATTATTCTATAAATAAAAGTATAAATAGAATTTTGAAATGGGATATTATTTTAAAAGACGAAATCAAACTTAATGGATTATATAGAAGGAATATTTTTCACATTCGATGTGAATAATGGATTAAAATGGATATTTTATAAATTAAAACATTTATAAGGAAGATTTGGTTTTGAAATAGGAATTCAAATGGGAATTTGAATAAGATATGAAAAAGGAGTTAATCGAATATTGGTTATTCGAATAGGAGTTAATCGGATTAGAGTTAATTGAATATAATTTATTAGAAGAGAGTTAATCGAATAAAATTTATTCAAATGGAGTTAATCGAATATAATTTATTCGAAGAGAGTTAATCGAATATAATTAATTCGAAAAGAGTTAATCAAATATAATATATTCATAGAGAGTTAATCGAATATAGTTTATTCGACAAAAGTTAATCGAATAATAGATTATTCGAAAAAGAGTTATCGAATATAGTTTATTCGAAAGAGGGTTATCGAATATAGTTATTCGAAAGAGAGTTTTTGAATAGAGAATATTCGAGAGAGAATTATACATTGGGATTCGACTATATCGAATGTAGGAAAGTATTACTTACTTTCTTGTTTTTAAATCAAGATTTATTTATTTAATAAATCCTTTGTTTATTTATTTAAATTAAGAAATAAAAGTTTTATTTAAGTTATTATATTTCAGAAGAATGGGATTATAACACTATTTGATATAATCAAATAATTTCTGTAAAAGAAGTGGATTTGTAAATAGAATCCGCGAGTTACGTAAGGAAGTTTGTTAAATATTTAAAAGGTAAACTTTGTTTATTTCAAAGTTAAAATGTTGTTCAGTTAAGGTCTGAGAGGTAGTTATACCCCAAGTTAATTGACTTTGTTTTTAACTAAGGAATGGTTAAGGTTCGACAGTGAAGGCTGGTTAAGTGAATTTAGTTAATGAGTGTAATGGTTTGAGTTGACGTCGCGATGTTTTTATCTAAACATCTGCTTAAATCCAACGAAGGGGTTTTAGGAACATTTTCCAAATAAGAAAATCAGAGATGCTTTCTAATATAGAAAATAATAAATGAGAGTAAATATGGAAATGATTTCCAATGATTAATAATGTATATTTTCTAAATTTATAAAATAAGAATTTACAAATATATGGAAACAGGAATAGGGAAATGAATAATTGAATGACAAATTAAATTAAAGGGGATCAATGTTGATTGATGATTTTCTCGGTAAGATTTCCATTTGGAAATACGACCTTTGTTTGTACACATGTTTTCCTTTCCTTTTATAGTTAAATCACCGACTATCAAAGATTTTGACCATTTCCGTTGCAAATACGGAGAGATTGGGATCAGATATATTATCTGAAAACCATTCCGTATAGGCATTAGCATTGCGAATCAAATATGATGAAGATAATTGAAGATGAAGTTTATGTAAGTGTCATTCTGGAAAATCCTAGGTAGAAATTGCTAAGATGGATTTACATAATAGTGCCTTAGGGTTGTCCAGTCCCAGGACAACTTGAATGGACGAATGTCTAATAGAGTATATCTGGTAGATCGCGTATGTTGATCATTTCAAACGTATTTACGTTATTGGTTGAGGAATTCGTTTCTCTAAGCTTATACCCATGGTATTTTTGGCGAAATCAATTTGTGATTTGACATGTATGACGATGTGCATTCAAAGTAATTGAAAACGTGATCTGTTAAAAGATACGTTATGACCTCAAGCCTCATCAACTGGGAAATGATAGAAATCGGGCAAGTAGCATGGATAAGTGGGCCGCACCCAATTAGGGTATATTGTCACTATCTAGAGAATATTCATATTGTAACTTCTTTCGCTTCTATATCTCCCGGGAATGATTATGTTGGTTTACCAATCATAATATGATAATTTATTCGGAACATTCAAGCGAAATGAATGGCCGGTCATGTGTGGCCGAGTTACATGATGTTCTTGTTGAACTCCAGTGTATCGCTTCTAGAGTAAACTGATCGGAAGGTGGTTCCATACCTTGTCATTGTTGGAAATCCATTGCCCAATAAGCTCCCGTGGTGTTTGATTGTATATAATATATGTGGAACGTGAGATGAAAGCATTTTCACTAGATTGCTATTTATTTGATTTAGACATTATTATAATATCAGAAGAGTATTGATTTTAAAGAAATGTTTTGGGTTATCATAAGGTAAAAACCATCCGTGTTTATGTGTGGATTGATCTTACAATTATCATTTCTTTAGAAAGGATTTTAAAAGTTAAACAAATGATTGGAGTTTACTCACACTAGTCACATGACTGACCCAGAGTTTATTTTGTTTTGTTTTCCCTTAACTCTTGGGTGCCCAATTTTGTACGGGCAGTCAAGTAGTTGGGATTTTTCAGATACTTGAAGAGCTGAAGCAGGAGGCTTCAGGATTATATAGCTATTGTTATTTCCACTGTGTTGTAAGTGTTATACTCTAATAATGGTATTATATACAAATATTGTTTTATTTCAAAGTTATGTTATGAAATATATTTATTCGTTCCGCTGTGAGATTCGTATTTACTCTGATGTTGTGATGTTCTTCTCCTTCTTCTATTCTAATTTTCTATCTTATCTATTCTGACCCTCTATTTTCTTTCATTAACTATCTGGTATTCCTGATGCTTGGATAGTCGACATTGAGTTTATGTCGGTAACCAGGATAGCGAAAACTCGGGTCGTTATAGGATGTACAGCTTTGACTTATTGTCAACTCTCTTATGGCTTTGATTGGGAAATATGGTTTATGCTTTTGTACTCTAATATTTTTGCAAGACAGATTATTAAACATGTAACTGCTTATTTCAAATCTCACTATTTGGGACCATGATGTTATGATTTAAATAAAGTTTTTAATTCTGCTGCTATTTTACATGTCTGTCTTGTGATACTATGTTCTTATTTACCTATAATGCTTCACGAAAGTTAATGCATTCCCTTAGTGAGTGACATTAACGGACGCAGGGTGTCACAATATGTATCAGAGCATATGGTTATAAGATCAGATAAAGTATTTTGAAAATGGTTTTCAAAAAGGTCTCAAAAACAAATTATTTTAAAATAAAAAGTCTGTTTTTGAAAAGCATATTTCCCAAAGCCATAAATATCTTATCGATTCTCCACTTGATTTCTTTTCCTTTTTGATCGGGGAATCGATTCCTCTCCAAAGGGTATCCCTATTTCGGCATGGTTCCATAGGCATCTTATAACTACAGTACATGTCGAAGGGCAAAGAAGTGCCCAACCTCCATCTTTAGCCGTCGTGGTTTCATCTACGTCTTATTTTCTCTCAAGCCTCATAAGGATTTCCGTGTGATGAATGCAGCTTTCAAGAGACTTGCTAGCATGTTGCACAAGGATGGTAAAAAGGAGAATAAGGAAGTTGGGGCTAAGTAGCACAACCCAAAGAAGAAATGAGGAAATACCATAATTTCAGAATGGTGGGTCATCTGAAAAAGGAATGAAGAATGAGAAAAGGGCGTTTTTTTTACCACAAGTGGGACACCTCGGAGTGCCCGAAGTGACAAAGACAAGGTGAAAGGGCAGGAACTTCTAGGGGGCAAGCTAATGTTTCCATAGCTGGTGGACAGGATAGGGGTAGGAAAGTTTCCATTGAAGGATTGATTTTTATTTTTGATCATCCTGTTAGGATTCTTTTCCTGGCACTTCGCATTCTTTTGTATCTGATCTTTTAGTTGAATCTCTGCACCTAGATACTAGTATGGTTTTGGATCCTGTTAGTGTCTCAAACCCACTAAAGGTACGACTCATTTATCGAGGATTTGTCGGGGTTGAGAATCTCTGTGTTAGGTATCGAGTTTGATTGCGACGCATATGTTCTTGATTTCATAAGATACGGTTTGATTCTAGAATGGATAGGTTAACCATATATGGAGCCATTCTAGATTGTGAGAGGAGGGTTGTTAGAATTCTGACTTGCTATAAAAAGACTCTAGAGATTTCTTATGATCCAAAAAGGGTCTGTCATTCTTAGTCTCCTAGAACCTCTTGATATATCTATCGATGATTTGCGACATGTGGCTTCCAAAAGAAAAAGGGAACTTGATAAGCAAGTAGGGAAGCTACTTGAGAAGAGGTTTGATAGGTGAACCATATCGGGATAGGGAACCTATGGAAGACAATCCTTGAGGAAGCCCATCATTCTAAGGCGGCTAATCATTCAAGAGGCGATAAAATGTATAGAGTTCGAGGTAGTGAGTCCAAACTTGCAAGAGGAAGTGAAAATAGAGAAGGAAGAAATGATAGGACGAGTTCTGACTTGCATACTTGGATCGGAGGTTAAGAATTTGTGCAACCAAGAAGTGAAGCTAGTAAAAGTGCATTGGGGAGAGGATCGCAACAACGCTACTTGGGAGGTTGAAGATAAGATTCGCGCTTCATATCCTTTCCTTTTCAAGAATATGTTCTTAATTTCTTTTCCAAGCTTCAAGTTAATACTTGTACCTATTGTTTGAATATATCCTATCGACCGAGTCTTTAGGTAGAAAACTAATGAATGTAAACATGTGTTTGAGACATGTTATGTTTGATGGATGCAAGTGGTTGCTAGTGATTTCTCGTGGATGCATATACACACACAATAGGCACTAGATCGGCTCAATCACTTACATTTTGCATATGGATGTATGTACATTTTAAATTTTATGGATGAAATTGGGTGTATTGTCACATTGATTTTGCATTTGGATGGATGGTTGTTCACCCATATAGAACTTACATGTTATGCTAGGGTGATTTGCATACATTTTTGGTTACATGGCACAAACATACATGACATTGAGAAGGTCAACTGAATCAGTAGACCAAATGATCATTTGCATTAGTTTACGGACATATACACACACTATTACATATGTTCATAAAAGCATTAGAAATTCCTTAAGGACAGTGGATGCTTGTGATTGATAGATGAATATATGATTGTTGGATGTTAGGATATACGTTCTCCTTAACTTAGAGATTTTGGGGACGAAATCCTCTGAGTAGGGGAGAATGTAACACCTCAGAATTTTAACGATACTAAAGATGATGTATTAAAAAATAATTAATACAAAATACACGGTTAACAATGAATTAAGGAAATCTTAATTTAATAATCAGAATTAAGTGAAACGGACTGTGCCATTGCGTTCGTCTCGGAATTCTGGTCAAGGTAGACACCAAGTTTGCATAAATCGGACACCGTATGAAGAAGTTATTAAGGTTTGAAGTTTACATGCATATGAGGAAGATATATATATATATAATTCAAAAATGTTCAAAATCAGCAAAACCAAAAAACCGGCACGCAAATCGAGAAAGGGCTGACATTTTGAGGTCGACCCGAGACCTGGCTGGGTTGACCTAGGGGTCGACCCAGGCTCATGGGGGTTGACCCCCCTAAGGGGGGTCGACCCACTTGTGGCTCTAGAAGCTTCTTTTACGACGTGGATGATTCCTATGGCTCCTGATTTAATCCGATGGTCTTGGTTGCTCCGCTACTCCTATATAAGGGACCCTAAACCTGAGTTTTGTTCATCGAAAAAAATGGTGATGGTGAAGCTCTACTGCGATGGAAATTAAAATGGCTCTTCCTCTTCTTCTAAATCAATTCAAAGAGGATTATACATATTCAAAGATTGCTACAACAAATTAAACGATTGTTATAACAACTTATTCAACATGTTCTTCGCAACAAATTCACTATGAGCTCATGTTCCTTTTAGATCTAAATATCTAAATAGTAATCTTGATATGTATATAATAATTGGATCTTGAATCAGTGCCAAATCAGTTATATTATGACAAATTCCATTGATTTGTTCTTATATGTTAAATCGTCACCATGTTAAATCTTGTCATAATATGCCTATTCAGTTTATGCCTGATTTTATCAGCTTGTTATTGATTTGTCATTATGCATATTCTTGATTCTCTTCTTTCCCTCCTTTCCTTTTTATTTTTATATAGCCAGGCTACTTCGAGCTTTGGTTTAACGGTGAAAATGCGAATGTGCGAAATTGGGAACAATGGGAAAAGACATAATTTGGGGCATAGTTGATTTTAGAAAATATGGATCTAAATTTGGGCATAAAATTGGAAATATACGAAGATGGGTTTGGGGGCATATGTCTTGTTGGATAATATGAATTTAGGCATGCATTGGAATATATGTAAATAAAAAATTGGGTATAGAATGGACATATCTAAATATTGATTTGGGACGTAAATTTGAACATACGTGAATATGAATTTTAGGCATAAATTATGTGAAGGTGGATTTGGGTATAACTTGCATTGAAAAGGGTGAATATGGACTTGGAGCATAAGTTGGAAAATATGTGGGTTTGGGTTTGTGCAATATATATATTTATACATATATATATATATATATATGCCTTAATTTATGATAAGGAGCATATGGTGCATAATTAAAAAGTGAATTAAAAAGAGGCATAAAGGTCTATAATTTGAACAGTGAATTAGACATAATTCAAATGAGGAAAACATAGAATAATTGCCTATAATGACATAGGTAGATTTGAATAAAGATGGAATGTTTAGTAATTACAATTAGGAATTGTAATTGTACTTGTGACCCGAGGTTAGGTTACATTAGTGGTGGAAGTTTGCCCGGACCCGACTGGCATATCCAATAGCCACTAATGTTGAACCAAATGTGGGAGGTCTAAGTACGTAAATACGAATCGGGCTAAGACACGAGGTTAGACCCAACTGTGGAATAAGGCTGTCCGGACCAGACTGGCATATCCAGCATCCACATGTTGTAGGCCTAATGTGGGAGGTCTAGCCCATTATAACCATAATTGGACATGGTAAAGAATTGGACTACTTAAACTAATTTAATCCATAAGGATTGTATGATTATGAACTTAAGTTAGGGTTAAGTAAAATTGGATGGGTAGTGGGTGGGTTAAGTAAATTAGTGGGGTGGGCGATATTTACATACAGGCCCATGAACTTAACCCAATAAGGTTATGTAATTAAAAACACCTAGTGGTATACATAACCGGTAGAAATAATAAGGTTATGTAATTAAAGACACCTAGCGGTATACATAACCGGTAGAAATAATAAGTTATGTAATTGGAAGACACCTTGTAGGGTAAGCACAACTTGTAGAAATGATAGAATAATCTGCTAAGTAAACAACGTTAGGTTGTAGGAATGGGGTAGATTCAATTTATGATTAAATGAGAAAGAATGAGGAAAACCTATAAGATAAGTTATATTTAATCATAAATAATGACTGACATGTAAAAAAGAACATGTAAAATGAGACGTACTTAATCACTCATTAAGTAAAAACATGTTATGGTAATGATGTAACCTACCAAGAATATAGAATAGATTGTGGATTACAGACTTGGCCCATAATCTAGAGAATAACATTTTGTAAGCTTATTAATAAACTTAAATGGATCAAGTTATATGATTGAAATTAATAAGTAAGAGAAACTTGGTAATTTGAATAAGAATTCAATATGAATGGAAATAACCAAGTTAAATGGAAACCCGGTGAGGTAAGGCAAGCGTGTAAAGAATGTTTAGACATAGGGTCTAACAACATATTAAAGATCATTTCACCTTTCACTATCGGGGTACGGGGTTGAGGGGAGACGCCACATGGATGTTCAGATTGATTGTTATTAGGGCGGTAGCTGGGCTCTTCTAATCTTTACTAGTTGAGGGAAGGGCCGAGGTGGGGGCCATAGCTACCATGAAAAACATACCCTACGATGATTTGTACATAGAGGTTCATAAAGACGGGCCTATACAGGTATGGATAAGCTCCCGACTGAGTTTCATGTTTCTTAGCCCTGCCACGGAACTCAGTGCACATTAGAGGACGTGCGATTGAGGCATCGAGCTACAATTACAGTACATATGTTGGACAGTCTAGATACATGCACATCTGCTCTGGGTGGTGTATCGTAGACTAGAGGGAATTATTCTGATAAGGAATCTGATTCGATCGATGGTGGCATTCCATACGCTTACGTAGCATAGTAATGGTAGATCTATGCAGAACGTAACATTGTTATATAGGGATTCGTACGTCACTCCGGCGTAGGATGAGGGACTGTGTTCATTTTAGTGGAGACCACACGAGTGGGTTACCATGGGGTGTATCTCAATATTGAGATAGCTACATATATTGCATTAGGTAAATCAGGAAAGTAAATGGGTACGATGCACGTATAAGTCTTGAGTGCGATTAATCCAAGTAACCCAATAATCAAGAAAATATAATGGAACGGGTTTGTAGGGATCATTCTACTTCTGATATACTAGTATCCGCACGGTGTAAAGAAATGTATTCAAGAAGCACTATATATTATGTCCAAGCTTATCTTGCTCAGTTAACACTTGTCCTTGCTATTGTTATCTTGTTCTTCCAGTTTTCATATACCTGCCATGATACTTTTATTTATTTATATTTAAAAGTAACTGGACCTGCCAGACTTTATGTCTGACCCTTTTTGTTTTCTCTTCTCTCTCTTCCATTCCCTTCCCCCCAATGGTTCTCAGGGTGGAAGTGCTTAGAGTTGATTTGCATTCTTTCAGCTTAGCTTGGATTTTGGATATGGATGTACAACTTTGACTTATTGTCAACTCTCTTATGGCTTTGCTTGGGAAATATGGGTTATGCTTTTGTACTCTGATATTTTTGACAAGACATATTATTAAACATGTAACTGGTTATTTCAAACCTATGATGTAAACTCGGTATTTGGGACCATGATGTTATGATTTAAATAAAGTTTTTAATTCCGCTGCTTTTTACATGTATGTCTTGTGATTTTATGTTCTTATTTACCTATAACGCTTCATGAAAGTCAATGCATTCCCATAGTGAGTGACATTAACGGGCGTGGGATGTCACACTGTGATTATTGTAAATTGTGCCCAAATTATTAAAAGGGGAAGATTTGACGTCATTTCAAATCACAAGGTAAGTTGTTGCAAATTACGTAAAACTGCACTTCTCTTCTTATTTAGTTTACTTATTTTCCTTATAAATTTCAAATAACTCCTTTTTATACAAAAAGAACAAAAAGGACAAAATTACAATAATCAAGTAAAACCACAAACAATACAAAACAAAATAGGATTATTAATTATTTTAATTAATACAATACAATTACAATTCAATAGCAATTCTATAAATCTGGAATAAAATTACAAATCTAACAATGGTTTTTATGACTGATTTTTAGGTCCAAGGTGTTTAAAATAACTACAGTAAATCTAAAGCACAAGAATAATTGTAGGCAAGAATATTATAATAACTTAGGAAGACCTACAAACCCATACTTAGCCAAATATTTGTAATAATCCAGACTTGACAAATAAAAAAAATCTATAATTTAAAGGCATACAATTCAAATTTAACACAAACAAATTACACATGCCTATTATTAACAATGTATATAATTTTCCACTCATCCGAAAGCTATCCAAATCCAATTTGACACAGCTTTTTGGCTAAAAATTCCTAAATCCTATAGGTCTACAATTTATTTTCAAAGGGGATTTATACGCAAAGGTTTAGATTTATAGATCTGAAAGAAAAAAAGGAAAAGAAGAAGGAAATTCAACAATTTAGATTACCTAAGCGAAGAACCACTTCTTTTTTCATAAATCTGAATCTAATCTCTCTAATATTGTAAATATGATTTGCATATGTTTGTAATTTGTGTTTTGGAAGAGATTGAAGGATTGAAAATGGCAGTGCTTCACTGCTGCCTTTAGAAAATATGAATTAGAGAATGAGAGTCCAACCCTTTATTTATAGGCATAAAAGTGATCCTGGGCTGTTAGATTTAATTTAATAAACATCTGCCCGTTAATATAATAAAATATTAATAAAAAAAACCTAGCTATCGCCTGCAGCCATCGACCAAGCTGCCAATGGAGCGGTCGACCACCCTGGTCGACCGCCTTGATCGACTGCTCTAGTCAACCTAGTAGTAGGCGTAGGAGGAAATTAATTTATTACAATATATTAATTATTCTATTTTATCTATATCCGTCTGTTTTCGTATTTTGTGCGTAACTTTTTCATACGGATTTCATTTGAGAAATTTCAAACATGAAAGTTGACTAGAATTCCATCATGAACGGAACGATGTAAGTTTCGTTGTCAAATTCCATTATTTGCAAAAATACCATTTTTGGAACTTAATTAAATAACTAAATTTATTATTTATAAAATTCCGGGTTATTACATTCTTCCCTCCTTAAAAAAAATCATGGCGAAATTTTACCAATGACAAAGTTATGGCGCTAGTGCCTAATTATCCTAAACTACACAATCAATTAGTGTATATCCAACTTTGCAACCAATATGCGCATGTGCACAGAGTACATAGTGAATTGCAACCAAAAAATATGCATGCATAATGACTCTAAATCAGATCCTTATATATATATTCATTATGTTTTTGAAAACACTTTTGAAAACATGCAAACATCCTATAATATAATGGTTGTTCTATTGAATGCAAAATTTTGAAAACTTTTTTATCCGAACTCTTATACGACTACGAATATAAGTATGAAACAACCAATTTTGCATCCAAACCCTACCGTCCAATTCCTTAAGGCATCTAAATCATTTTCAATTTAATTCTTCTAAGTTGAAAAAAGGAAATCAAAGTGGAGATATTTAACATCTTTTCGCTTATAAATGTTCCAATTCTCGTACTATAGTGGAAATTTTCCTCAATAGCCGTGAAGTACTCCGAAAATTTCCAACTATAGACTATAAAGGAGGTTAAAAAAAGCTCTAATACATAACATGAGTTAATCGATAACCCCACGGGTCATCGACAAGGTGCCGAAGTTTCGTGGCAAAAACAGCTTTTTCCTTGTAATTGTTAACGTCTTTTTGCATCGTCGTTCGTAGTGCACCATTAAAACGTGCAAACAAACCATTTAAAATCTTCCTTACGCTTTATATGTGACTATAAAATCGAATATTTTCCATTAAAATAAATTTCTTCGTATGGGTTCCCATATGTAAATTTGAAATTCCTTTTTAGTATCGTTTACTTAGACACCCCACGTCCGTTAATGTCACTCTTTAATAGAATGAATTAAGTTATGTGAGGGGTTATAGGTAAACAGAGCAGAATCTCACAAGACAGATATAAAATAACAGCGGAAATTTAAAACTTTATTTTTCCAATAGAAAATATCGTGGTCTCAAAATCCAGTTACAACATCAGACTGAAATACTGTAATAAAATACAACAAATAAAAACATCTGTTCTGTGCTAAAAAACATAAGAGTACAGAAGTAAAAAAACTATAGTCCCCATAAGTAGCCACAAACAAATAGACAAGTAGTCAAAATGATGCATAGAAGAAAATCCAAATCCAAGCAGAAACAGGAGAGAGAGTCATAATTAAGCATGAGCGTTCCCACCCTGATAACCCGCGGGGGGGGGGGGGGAGGAAGAGAAAGAAAATAAAACAAAACAGGTCAGACATAAAGTCTGGCGATTCCAGTGACTTTTAGCATATAAATAAGTAAATGTACCATGACAGAAAATAAACTGGATGAGAGATAACATCAGTAGATAACAGGTATAAACAAGATGGAAAAGATATACAAAATAAACAGGATAAACTATGCTTCTCAATTACTTTTCTCTGCACCAATACTAGTATATCGCATTAAGTGTTTTCCAATTACTTAACAGAAATAGAATGATCCCAACAGAAATATGGTAGGCTTAGGTGTACTTCTAATAACGTGTTTTACCCCAAACAGGAATAACATGTACCTAATCAGAAATAACGTGTGTTACCCCAAACAGAAATAACAGGTACCTAAATAGGAGTAGATGTACCCTAATTACTACCCTCAGCGATCGACTCCCTACCACGTAAACACCCTGTGTCGGTCCCACAGTTGGGTGTGTTACTTCCTAAAGGGACAACCACCAGAAGGACGCAGACCTATTTATAGGTGTTATAGCGGCTTATTTTCCCAAGCAAACCGGGCCCATGCACGCACAAGACTCCATTGGAACGCGCAATCAGAACACTTCACCCCAAATGAACATCTTATAATCAGTTCAATAAGCGTGCCCTGACCCCTACTAGTGCGGGGTCCCCTATTTAATACTAGAATGTGTAACTAACTGATATGGGCCCCACATAACAGATGACACAAGCCACCCCATAGGCTTGCATCCCCAACTAACTAGGATTTTTGACAGGTTATGCCGAACAGATTAACAAGCCCGCATAACCCCAAAAGATAAAACAATTTAAGTTTAACGAGTTCGTATAAGCCCCATATATTTAACAGATTTACTTAACCCACCGATTCAACATGTTTACTTAACACCACCCACAGATTAAATAAGCCATAGATTAGCAGGTTTATATGTATATAACCCTCACAGATTAAGCCGGTTAAGTATTACAGTTAATAGGTATGCATAACGCCTAATATGTTTCACAGGTCACTTACAGTTTTATTAACATATATCGCTTAATCTTTAAATTAAGCCTACATATTTATATGCCCCTAAACCACAAGTCATAATTCACAGTCTAAGATATGCCCCAGATTTTAGTCATATTTAACAGTATAGTTTTGCCTCCAAATCCCAGTCGTGATTCATAGTACAAGTTATTCCCCAAATTATCATTCCCAATTTAACCCCATTTTGTTTGTATGCATATTTCAGCGATATCGGCCTAGGCTCGAAGGTAGCCTATGCTATAAAAATAAAAAGGGAATGAGAGGGAGAGAAAGGAACAGAATAGGCATAAAACAAGCATGTAATAACAGATATGGGCATATGATAGTAGAAATAGGCACACCCGAAATATGCATATAAGAACTGAATAGCAGATCTGGTGCACAGGTAATAGCAGGACTGATTAAGTATGAATTGGATTCTTAATAGGTATAGGTTTAGATCTAGATTTATAAACATTTAAGGATTACTTGTTAAATGTTTATATCTAAAAGTAACATGAACTCAATGAGACTGGATCTAAAAGACAGAGTATAATTAGGCTGAAGTTTCAAAAGAAATTCTCATATGCATATAAGCTGTTGTTGAAGAAAACAGTCTAGTTCAATCCAAGCTGGGCAGCATCTCGTTGTCTCCATTATTTTTAGATGTATCAAAACAATAAAAATGTTTTCCTATATATAGCCTACCGCCAACGAACCAAGCCACAATTCAGTCCACTTTTGGAATAATGCACTGTGCCGGATACCCGATGGGTCAACCCATTCCTCCCTGGGTTGACCCACTTGGCCTAGGGTCGCCCCATAGGCCGACTCCGCCAAGTCATGGGTCGACTCCCCCAACGGGTCAGTTTCCCCCCTGTTTTTCCCTCTCCGATGTTTGAATTGTTTTGAATTTCTGGTTTGAATTTATATATATATATATATATATTTCTCTTATACGTATACAAACTTCTAAGCTTAATAACTTTCTTATACGGTGTTCGTTTTACGCAAACTTGGAGTCTATCCTAAGCAGAATTCCGAGACAAACACAATGGTGCGGTCCATTTTATTTAATTCCCAATATTTTGATTAAGTATTCTTTGGTTTATTGTTATAATGTCTTTTAAAATTACGGGGTGTTACATTATCCCTAACTTAAAGGATTTTGTCCTTGAAATCTCTAAGTTAAGAAGAATGCTTATCCTTACATCCATCAAACATCTACTCATCCATCAATCATAGGCATCCATTGTCCTTAAAAGATTTCAAATGCTTATATGAACATATGCAAGGGTGTGTGTATATTTCCCTACGCTAATGCGAAAAATCAGAAGGTCTACGTCTGAGGGTAATACGCGGTGCTCAAACAAAGATATGTACCTAATGCCTCTTATAGGCTCTTCCAGTATCACTAGTGAAGATGGGGTCATGATCACTCACAATGCTAGAAGGTACTCCATGTAAACGGACAATCTTACGAAGATAAACTAATGCCAACCATGCTGGCGTTCTCTTACTCTTAACAGGAATGAAATGAGCGCTCTTAAAAAGCCTGTCTACTATAACCCAAATACTGGTGTTGCCTTTCCTCGATCTAGGAAAACCTTCGATGAAATCCATAGTGACGCTCTCCCACTTTCACTGTGGGACCTCCAAAGGATGAAGAAAACTGCCAGGCATTTTCTTTTCATGTTTAACTTGCTGGAAAACCAAACATCGAGAGATAAACTCTGCTACATCTTTCTTCATTCTAGCCCAAAAGAAAGCCCTCTTCATATCTCTATACATCTTATCACCACCCGGATGAATAATCTTTCTAGAATGATGGGCTTTCTCAAAGATTGTCTTCAATATACTCCCAACTCGGGGAACACAAAGACTTCCATCCTGTCGCAACCATCCTCTATCATCTGTGGAATATCAACTGAGGTGACAAGAAGTCTCCCTTCTACTGAGCCTATCTAAGAAATCTGCTATCTGTGGATCCTCTCGTTGTGAAGATCCTATATGATCCATAAGAGTAGATCGCGCCTATAAGGATGTCAACAACCCAAGTGTAAGATCCGTAGATGGCTTAAAATCGAAGGTGGGTATGTACTCCATGCTCCACCTCTCTATGAATAGAGGACTCAAAGTCAACTCTGCCTACTCAATGCATCTGCCACCACATTACCCTTGCCAGGGGTCTAAGCAATATCAAAATCATAGGACGCTAGGAACTCCATCCATCTCCGCTATCTCAATTTGAGTTCCCTTTGCGAGAACAAATACTTGAGAGACTTATGATCCGTGTACAACTCGAACCTCTCTCTAAGTAGATAATGTCGTCAAGTCTTAAGTGCAAATACTATAGCAGCCAACTCCAAATCATGGGTAGGGTAGTTCTTCTCATGAACTCACAACTATCTACTACCATAACACACTACCCTTCCCACTTGCATCAAGACGACACCAAGTCCTGTACCACATGCATCAATGTACACTGTGAACACTTTATTCCCATTAGGAAAAGTCAAGACTAGGGCTGTTGTTAGAGCCCTCTATAACCACAGAAAAGTATCCTCATAGTCAATACTCCAAGAAAAAGTCAAATTCTTCTTTGTCAGTCTGGTGAGTAGGGCTGATATCTTTGCGAAGTCCTTGATAAACTTCCTATAATAGCCCGCTAACCAAGAAAACTCCTCACCTCCGTTGCATTCTTTGGAACCTTAAAATGTTGGACTGCAACTACTTTCGCGGGATCCACCGCTATCCCATCCTTGGAGACCACATGCCCTAGAAATCTTACTTCCTCTCTCTAAAAGTGACATCTGGAGAATTTTTCCCTAAGCTGGTGCGCTCGGAGAGTCCTCAAAACCTCCCCTAAATTTTGGGCATACTCTTCCACGCTCGTCGAGAAGATCAAAATGTCATCCACAATGAACTTATTCAGAAACCCCCATAACACCCTACTCATTAGATCCACAAAATATGCATGTGCATTCGTCAGCACGTAAGGAATGAATAACCACTCAAAGAAACCATCTAGAGTTTGGAAAGCGGTCTTGTCTATACTATCCTCGGCCACCCTTAACTGAACCCTGTGGCCAAGTCTAATTGAGAGAAAACAGATGGATCAATAAGCTGGTCAAACAGATCATCAATCCTCGGTAGTGGGTGCATGTTCTTCTAAGTGAGCTTATTCAACTCCCCATAATCCACACATAAGTTAAGCAGCTATCCGCCTTAGTTACAAAGACGACTGGAGCACCCCGTTAAGATATGCTTCACTTGATAAGCCCCTTCTCAAGTAGCCCCTTACTTGCTTGCTAAGCTCCTTTCTTTCCCTAGGAGCCATGTGGCGCACATGCAATGCGACTGGCTTCGCATTATCCACCAAGTATATTCGGAAATCAATCTCGCGCCTCGGAGGTAAGACCCTAACCTCCTCAAAAACATCCGGACACTCACAAAAAATAGGTACATATTGCGAATAATTAACAGAAGCATCAAGTGATTCTAGGAAACTAAGCATAACAGACCCCTTTGGGTCACAGGAAATCTCAAGAGTTCACCCTCGGCAAGTCAAAATTCTAACAACTAGAATGGCTAGCCAATCCATACCTAGAATCAAACCATAACCCATAAAACCAAGCACATATGCGTTGCACTCAAACTCGACGCCCAACACAGATATCCTCAAACCTCGACAAATCATAGACATATGATTCATGCCCCCAATGGGGTTTGAGAAAATAACGGGATCAGAAACAATACTATTACTAAGGTGTAGAGACTCAACCACAGAATCAGATATAAAAGAGTGAGAAGCGCTAGAATCAAAAACATTCCTAATAGGATGATTGGAAAGAGAACTCAAACCTTCAACAGAAATTTTCCTACCTGTGTCCGGTACACTCGCCTTGAGAGCATGCACCTACCCTCCAGAAGATCCTGCCCTTTGGTCTTGTCCTTGCTTCTTCGGGCACTCCCTAGAATAGTGTCCGACCTCACCACACTGGAAGCAAGCATTCTTCCTTTTTCTACAATCTTTGACCAAATGACCCAAGCTCCCACAACCACGACATTTCTTTTTGCCTTGAGCTTTTTGGTTCTTTCTTCCCTTCTTTTGATGTTCTTTCTTGGTTCACACTTTCTTGTTTTGAGTCTCATCAGTCTTAGTCTCCTTTTTCTCCTCTTTTCCATCTTCGGCATCAATGCCATATCAACCCGTCTCTCAAAAGTAGCCCCCATCATAATGTGAGATAAAGCTAATGCTTGAAGAATCTGATTCAATCCTCATGAAAATCTTAAATCTTTCTGTGCGGAGTATTCACTAGCTCCATACCAAACCTTGCCAACTGATTAAACTTATTGACATACTCTTTGACATACATATTTCCTTGCTTAAGTGCCAAAAACCTCTCCATTTGCATACTCTCTTCTGCCTGAGAAAAAAACTTTGTCTTGAATATCTATCGAAAATCATCCCAAGTTTCCACTGGACATCCTGCTTGTGTCACTTTCCAACAGAATGAAGCCTCGTACTACAACTGCCATGCAAACAACTGTATCCTTCTACGGTCATCAAACTTGAAAAGACCAAATAAGTTCTCCGTTTGTTTTAGCCAATTCCATGCTTCCATTCTCAGTTCCTTGGAATGGCATTCCTCCCATAGAATAGAAATCCTTACATATCTTAAAGAAATTATCCGCTTGCGGAGGAGGAGGAACAACGGCTATAGTAGGGGGAAGGGGTTTGTTTGGCCTTTGGTAGGTGCCGTAACCACAAGATATCTATGGAACCAAACCGGTATTTGAACACCCTCGGGAATATTCGATTCGCTAGACATGTTAAAAAGAAAAGGAAAAGGGATTCAAACAGAGAATCAAAAGATAATTTATATGGCTCTAGGAATAGGTTTTTCCAAAAACAAACTTTTCTTTTGAAAATATTTTCTTTTCGAAACCTTCTGAAAACAATTTTCAAAACCTTTTATCTGACTTGTAACCTTCAACTCTAACACCAAATGTGACATCCCACGTCCGTTAATGTCACTCTTTAACAAAATGCATTAAGTTCCGTGAAGCGTTATAGGTAAACAGAACAGAATCTCACAAGACAGATATATAAAATAATAGCGAAAATTTAAAACTTTATTTTTCCAACAGAAAACATCGTAGTCTAAAAATCCAGTTACAACATCATGCTGAAATATTGGAATAAAATACATCAAATAAAAACATTTGTCTTGCACTAAAAACCATCAAAGTACAGAAGTAAAAAGCCATAGTCCCCATAAGTAGCCACAAACAATTAGACAAGTAGTCAAAACGATACATAGAAGCAAATCCAAATCCAAGCAGAAATAGGAGAGAGTGCTAATTAAGCCTGAGCTTTCCCACCCTGAGAACCTGGGGAGGGGGAAGGAAGAGAGAGAAAAGGAAACAAAACAGGTCAGACATAAAGTCTGGCGAGCCCAGTGACTTTTAGCATATAAATAAGTAAAAGCACCATGACAGTAAATAATCTGGATGAGAGATAACATTAGTAGATAACAAGTATAAATAGGATGGACATGATATACAAAATAAACAAGATAAACTATGCTTCTCTATTACTTTTCTCTACACCAATACTAGTATATCGCATTAAGTGTTTTCCAATTACTTAACATAAACAGAATGATCCCAACAGAAACATTTGGTAGACTTAGGTGTACTTCTAGTAACGGGTTTTACCCCAAACAGGAACAACAGTTACCTAATCAGAAATAATTGGTACCTAAACATGACTAGATGTACCCTAATTACTACCCCCAGTGATTGGCTCCCTACCACGTAAATACCTTGTGTCAGCCCCACAGTTGGGTGTATTACTTCCTAAAGTGGCAACCACCAAAACGACAGACCTATTTATAGGTGTTATAGCGGCTTATTTTCCCAAGCAAGCCGGGCCGACGCACACACATGACTCCGTTGGAACGCGCCATTAGAACACCTCTCCCCAAATGTACCTCTTACAATTAGTTCAGTAAGCGTTCCTTGAACCTTACCTAGTGTGGGGTCATCCCTTTAATACCAGAATGAGTTACTAACTGATTCGGTCCCACATAATAGATGACATTAGCCATCCTTTAGGCTTGCATCCCCAACTAACTAGGATTTTTGACAGGCTTGCCTAACAGATTAAAAAAACCCACATAACTCCAATAGATAAAACAGGTTTAAGTTTAATGGGTTCTTATAACCCTCCCCCCTCCCCCCCCCCCCCCCCAGATTTAAAAGATTTACTTAACCCCAACGATTCAACATGTTTATTTAACCCCACCCATAGATTAACAGGTTTATATGTATATAACCCCACAGATTAAGAAGGTTAAGTATTACAAGTTAATAGGCATGCATAACCCCCAACATGTTTCATAGGTTACTTACAATTTTATTAACATATATCGCTTAATCTTATAATTAAGCCTACAGATTTATATGCCTCCAAACCACAAGTCATAATTCATAGTCTGAGATATGCCCCAGATTTTAGTCATATTTCACAGTATATTTTATGCCCCGAATTCCCAGTCGTGATTCATAGTACAAGTTATGCCCCAAATTATCATTCCCAATTTAACCTCATTTCGTTCGTATGCATATTTCAACGATATCGGCCTAGGCTCGAAGGTGGCCTAGGCTATAAAAATAAAAAGGGAATGAGAGAGAGAGGATAAAAATAGGCATAAAACAAAATAAGCATATAATAATAGAGATGGGAATATGATAGCAGAAATAGGCATATAAGAAATGAACAACAGATTTGGTGTACAGGTAATAGCCGGACTGATTGAGTATGAATCAGATTCTTAATAGGTACAGGTTTAGATCCAGATTTATAAACATGTCAGGATTACTTGTTAAATGTTTATATCTAAAAGTAACATGAACTCACATAGACTGGATCTAAAGAACAGAGAATAATTAGGCTGGGGTTGCAGAAGAAATTCTCGTATGTGTATAAGCTATTGTTGAAGAAAATAGGCTAATTCAGTCCAAGCTGGGGCAGCATCTCATTGTCTCCAATGTTTTTGATGTATAAAAACAATAGAAATATTGTCTTATATATAGCCTACCGCCAACGAACACGGTCACAATTCAGTCTACATTCAGAATAATGCACTGTGTTGGATCCTCGATGGGTCAACCCATTCCTCCCTAGGTCGACCAACTTGGCCTTGGGTCGACCCGTAGGTCGACCCAGCCAGGTCATGGGTCAACCCTCCCAATAGGTCGTTTTCCCCTTGTTTTTCTCTCTTCGCTATTTGAATTGTTTTGAATTTCTGATTTGAATATATATGTATATATAATTCTTCTATATGTATGCAAACTTCTAAGCTTAATAACTTTCTCATATGGTGTCCGTTTTACGCAAACTCGGGTCAATCCTAAGCGGAATTCCGAGACAAACACAATGGTATGGTCCGTTTTACTTATTTCTCAATATGTAATTAAGTATTATTTAGTTTATCGTTATAATGTCCTTTAAAATTGTGGGGTGTTACATTTACTTTGTATATGAGATATGTACAAAACTAAAATTTTGGTAACATGCACGTTTCTATATTTAAACCAACTGTTTTGATGCAAACAGTTGTTTAAATTGCGTAAACGACCGTACCAAATTCATGTTTGTGCATAAATCGGATAAAAGAGGTAAATAGGACACGATAATTTTAAAAAGGAAAGGGATATTTTTTTCAAATAGCATTTATAAAAAGTTTAAAATATATTTTGCGGAAACTTAAACGATTCAGGTCACATGTTGGCGTCGAAGGAAGTCGGTCACGCGGAAAACACGAAAACAGAAACCACACACAAAACCTCAAAATAAATTTTGGCTCAAAAGGAACAAGCAACAAATAATTAATATACCTGTAACGAAACAATGCAAAAACCTGTCCTTCACTAAAATTTATTTACTGCAAAATTCTGTACTTTCCCACTGTAAAACAACTATTTGTTGGACAAGAAAATGAGAATTCATTTCTGATAAACAAGCACAAATGGCATCACATATTCCCGAGCATAGAAATCTCACCAGTCGTTGTGTGAATTGTTTAAAAGAAACACATGAACAACTACAAGCATGAACTATTTGCTGGAAGCCTCCAACGACCCCAATAGTGTCCACATTAGCATCTCTTCTAAGAGAGAATTTCGGTTGACAAAAGAAACCTATCACAAAACTGCTTGTTATGGAGATTCATCTAACATTATCTAAAGACAAAATTGGATATAGGTGAAAATACAGAAACCAACTCTGTGAAACAAAATACAAGGATAACAAGCTGAATCAAACATGATGCAATACTAAATGATGGTTATGCCATCGATCGAAGAAAAAATTGATTCCCACATCATAAGACGAATCTAGTCATATCTTCCTGTCTTCAAAATAATATGTTGAATGAATCATATATATATATATAGGTAGTTAGCACATAGATTACCCAAATCAAATCCGACATTAAGGAAAACGAGATATGCTGTAAAATCTCCAAAACTGGCTAAACTGAAGATCATTAAAGTTCGCGTAAAACACAGGTGCCTCTAAAAATTTCATCGAGATTTTCCTTAGAATAACCATCCAAAGATAGTTCAAACTTCTCCTTCGAAACGGCGATTGTCTTTGTCAAGATATATTCCAACAAGATTTGGCAAAGACTGATGCAACACAAACAACGACCCTACTCAAAACTTCAAAGCAGAGGACTGGTGCAAGTCCAACGACTATGACTAATTCTTTTAGCTCTAAAGCGATGAAACCTTACTCTCATTCTGATCTAACCAAATGGTCTCTTTTCTGAGAATGAGACTTAAATGACTCGAGAAAGATCGGATAGTGCAAGTAGGTATTTTGGGCTAGGAAATGATCGGATAGGAAATTCGGCTTAGATCTCGGAGTACTAGTGGGGCAAGATCAAATGCGCAAACTAGCGCAGAAAACAAGAAGACGAGGTGACAACAAAGAAAGAGTTGAAAAATAAATATATGGCTCGACTAGATGAGGAAGGAAGGACGAAAGACGTTTATGGAGGGAAATTTGGACACAACTTTAATGGTCGATCATAGATTCAAGTTGTACCAAAACTCACCAACTAGTTGACCACTCTAGATATAACACTAAACGATCAACTTTTAAACAGGATTTGGACAAAGATTGAACTTTAACCCTATAAGGGCCATATTAAAATATTATATCCTCATTTCATCTCTTAAAAGTTGACGTGAAGACGAAAAATATTTGTTCTCATCACGCCAGTTTCATAAATCGCAGTCAAACTCCAAAATGTCTCCAAAGATTCAAAGTAGTCTCAAAAAAAGGCTGCGACCACACTACAACGAACGAATAAAAAAATAAAGATTCAGCTAGAAATCTGCAATAGAAATTAAAATGGTTTTTTCCCTTACCTAGCTGATAAACGACATGAACGGTTTACGAAACCAAATACCCTAAGCTGAATAGAAAAATTCTTAGTTCTTTTCGAGAAAAAAGTTTGGGAACTTTTTCAAATTAAAATTTTATATTCCAACCGAGGGTTTCATAATATAAATCTATATTTAAAATTTAGGCTAAATTGGCATGATTAATCCCAAGTTTCACGTGTCTTCTCATATTAATCCAGAGTTTGTATTATTTTAGTTAATCCCAAGTTTGGGGGTCCTTTTCCATATTGATCTGGTCTACCTGCCAACTTGTTATAACAGGTTATTGTGTTTTAACTTTCCCAATAACCGGTTATTCTGTCAAGAGCGACCCATATATCTAACAAGCCCATTTTCATTACAACCACCACAATGTCAGAATATGGATCTCTTCTCCAAATAAATTTTGCGACTTCCATCGCAAATTCTACACCTTCAGAATTCTCCAAACTGGAAGAAGATCATGAACAAATAGGTGTAACTGAAATGAAAATGGCACCAAATATTTCGAATTGAACAAAAAATGGTAGTAGTGATTAGATAACAAGAGTTGTACTCAAAACCGAATAAAATACCAAGAATAGCAATACTGAGTATGAATTTTAACTACCTAGATCCTACAGAAATTGAAAAACCATGAACTGGAATTAAAGCAATAGCGAGGAATTAATCTGAAATGAAATAGATGCAGGAAAATAATGACAACTGAATGGAAAAGATACCGAGATAAAAACAAGGAAGTGAACAAAAATGGAGATAGTACTGCTAACATGGGAACAAGGTTTCAACAGTTTTGATCACTCTTTTTCATCATATACATTTTGGCACTAACAACCCTTATATATACAAAACCAAGCAGTTGCAGCCTCTGTCTTGCATTGGTATGCACAATGGGTGACCTCAAAATCTCGACTGGCATCTCCTTCCCAATGGCTTTACTCATATCCAATGTGCTCAAGCTATACTCTCATATTTACTAACACAGTATTTGGTCATTAGCACGAAGAACGCGTCAAAATAAGTATGCCACAAAAGCTAATTAGGCATGTTACAACTATTACTTGCTGATATTACAGGTCATTCGCACTGTTAAGTACCTCCTTTACGACAACAAACATGCCATCTCATAAAGGGCAACTGAACCGTCTTAGTGGGGTTGTTCTAAAGAGCAGACAACTGCAACTAAGCAACCACTAAGGGGACCCAGTTCCATGTTCCCAACAGAATGACAACATTGTAAGAAGTGTCAGTTCATTTTCCATGGGAATTAATGCATTAGCTTTATAGTGTGTTTTGACAATACCGTATTTGTACAATACTCTTGGAACTGAGAATCGAGAATCAGATCTAGAACCTCCACCGCTTTTAGAATCAGCTAGATTCCATGTTATTTCCCGAGAACAATATGAATAACATTTTCGGCAAAATCTGTAACACCCCGTAATTTCAAAGGACATTATAACAATAAACTAAAGAATACTTAATTAAATATTGAGAATTAAGGGAAATGGACTATACCATTGCGTTCGTCTCAGAATTCTGCTTAGGATAGACTTCGAGTTTGCATAAAACGAACATCGTATGAAGAATTTATTAAGTTTTGAAGTTTGTATACATATAAGCAAAATATTTATGAGCATACCAGTCAAAAATATTAAAGATAATTCAAAATCATAGAGCGGGAAACCACGCGGGATATCGACCCGTTGGGGGTCGAGCCATGCCCCATGGGGGTCGACCCACATAAGGGGGTGTCGACCCTAGGATCGATTCCAGGGTCGACCCACCGGGGATCCAGGCAGATCCATTCTCTGAACCTGGACTTGTTTCTTGACCTGATTCGTTGGCTTGAGGCTATAAATATGACCTCATTTCTATTTTTTATTTACCCAAACCAATAAAGACAACGAGATGCTGCCCCAACTCATATTGAACTAGCATATTCTTCTGCAAAGCGACTTATACGTTTACAAGAATCTTTGCTACAACATCAACACTCTTTTCTCAGTTCTTTAGATCCAATTTTTGTGAGTTTATGTTGCTTTTAGATATAAACATTTAATAAGTAATCCTGAGATGTTTATAAGTTTGGATCCAAACATAAGCCTGTTAATAACCTAAATCACAACCAAACAGATTTGCCATTACTTGTACACCTAATCTACTGTTTAGTCCTTACATGTCTATCTCTGTTATGCCCATTTCTATTATC
Source organism: Allium sativum (assembly GCA_030737875.1). NCBI lineage: Eukaryota > Viridiplantae > Streptophyta > Magnoliopsida > Asparagales > Amaryllidaceae > Allium > Allium sativum. Next base: position 898,612,022 of record CM060922.1, on the reverse strand, counting down.
ATATGTCTATTCTGTTATTATGCCTATCTATGTTCTCTTCTCTTGCTCCATCCCCTTTTATTTTTATATCCGGGCTACCTCCGCGCCTAGGCCTATCGCTGAAATACGCAGATGAACAAAATTGGGAATGGTTGGGAATGATACATTGGAGCATAACTTGTATTATGAATCATGACTGGGATTTAGGGCATAAACTATACTGTAATATAAGATTAAATTTGGAGCATATGTTATACTATGAAATATAACCGTAATTTGAGGCATATAAATCTGTAGGGTTAGTCTAAGATTAAGCGGAACATGTTAATGAAACTGTAAGTAAACTATTGTAACTTGCGAAGATGTTTAATCTGTTAAAATGACTAATCTCCTGAAATTTATTGAAACTGAATACTTTAATTGAAAACTCTATGATGAACATGAAAGATTTACAATTATGGCAATTAAGGAATGGTAACCATACTTAGACATGAGGTTAAATTCAACTTGTGGTAGAAGTCTACCCAAAACCTCCCGTCAAATCTAGCATCCACAATTTGTTAATTTAATATGAGGGGTCTAGTGCATAAATATACATGTAATGGTGCTAAGACACGAGGTTAAGTCTAACTTCTGGTAGAAATCTTCCCGGAACCGCATGACATATCCAACATCTAGAAGTGGTCCACTTAATGTGAGAGGTCTGATGCATTAACATACATGAATGGGGAATGATAATAACCTATTATAATTAGTTACATGAATGATACTAACCTATTATAATTAATTACATTAATGAGAATGTTGTATAATAGGTAGGCTTGTCCTCGGGACAAGTGGAAATTATAATAAATGGAAAGGAAACTTATTAGTAAACCTTAGTTAAGAGAACTAAGTTAATAAGTAAACAACGACAAGTTGTAGTGACAGTGTAATATGAAATTATGATTAAATGTGAAAGGACTAGGGGAGTACATGAGGTGAAATAAGTTATATTTAATCATAAACAATAAGTGACATGTTAAACAGAAAAAATGTGAACTGAGATGAAGTATACTTAATTATATATCAAGTAAAACATGTTATTTTAACTATGAAATCAAATAATGAATAATATAAAGGGATTGTAGATTACTTTTGTAAATTACAATCATGGGATAAAAGATTGTAGATTACTTTCGTTAATTACAACATAGGATTAAGGGATTGTAAAAGACTTTCGTTATTTACAATCCGGGGATAAAAGATTGTAGGTCACTTTCGTTAATTACAATATAGGAGCAAAGGACTATAGATTACTTTCATTAATTACAATTCAGGGATAAAAGATTGTAGATTACTTTCGTTAATTACAATCCAAGAGTAAGGAATTGTAGATTACTTTCGTTAATTACAATACACAGATAAAAGACTGTAGATTACTTTCGGTACGTATAATCTAAAGGTAAGGGGTTAAGTAAAGGTGTAATTTACCATAAGGTTCTACTCACATTAAAGTATTAATTTCTGGGACACTGGTTTAAAATAATTATGTTTAAGGACAAAATTTTATGGCCTCATTTCGTATGCATTCTCAATGCTAAAAAAAACCCCAAATCGAATTCAAATTCTCTTTCTTCGTCTTTATACTTTCAAAATCAAATCTGCTGCTAATCTACTTTCGAAACAAAATTGCCTTAGCTGAATTGTCAATTGGCTGAAGAAATCAAACCACATAACTATTTGTGTATCGATTGCTGATGTTAATCGCCTCACCCTTATTCAGCTAAAGAAATTAAGTTGCAACTTTTATTCCCTATTTGCAAGACATGATTTATGTTTAGTAGTTGTTGAATAAGTAAGTACTTGTTCATATTAACATATTTTTACTGAAAATAAACATGTAAAAAAGTTATAATGTTACCTTATTTAACATGTAAAAAAGATATACACATTTATCTTTTACTGTAATTGTTATAAATGTTTAGTTGTATTTTTTTAGGAATTTTTTTTAATTTTTATTTGTTATTTGGTATACATTGCTATTAGTTTTTTGAAAAAGATAAATGTATATAAATCATCACTGTAAAAGATATAAGACAAGCATACAAAAAAGATAAATATATCTATCTTTGTAAACAATAATGTTTTTTACCAGAAGATTTGCATATTAGACTTTTATTAAAAAAATCCGTGCATTAGATGGATTAACACATTTATTTTAGCAAATGATTAACATTTAAAAAAAAACACACAAAAAAAGATAAACATAATTAATTTTTTAGATCAGCCATTCATGTTTTAAAAAAAAGGTAAATATGATCGAACTATTTAGAAAACATGTTTTAATATATCTATCCTTGATAATTGATATTATCACAAACTAAACAAGAAGAAAAAAAAACTTGCTCCTTTTTCTTAGATTTCTTTCCTTTTTCTTATTCCATTTCCAATCTTCACATTTCTTCTTTTTCAAGTAAAAAAGTAAAAAAAACACATTTCTATAACTAAATTTTTTATATTTAATTTCCGATTCATGTTAATTTTATTTTTATTTCTTTCCTTTTGTTCTATTGTATATATAGAAGAAAATTTTTTGATTGGTGAATTGGTATATCAATTACATTAATATTATCACAAACTAAACAATAAGAAAGAAAAAAAAACTTGCTTCTTTTTCTTGGATTTCTTTCCTTTTTCTTATTCCCTTTCCAATCTTTACATTTCTTCTATTTCAAGTAAAAAATATAAAAAAACACATTTCTATAACTGCATTTTTTTCCTTCAATTTCTTTCTCTTTACAAATTTCCTTCCTAATATCTCACATACTTTCTTCTTTTACAATTTTCTACAAAAAATCCTTTTACGAACGTCCGTTCTCTGCCGTAATGATCATAGCCGCACCACAAATCCTCAAATCTGCCACCGTTCACATTCAAAACCATCCCTCAGATGAATCACCTCAAACAATTCTGCCATCTTCAAAACTTCCCACCCAATACCATCTTTCAGACCCCATCATCTTCCATCAACCCAGTAAACCTTCATCAAGCAACGTTCCAACCGAAACCAAATCATGTCCATAAACCATCACCTCGCAACCACTTCACAGACAACACCCACTTCCAAATATCCATCAAGTCAGTATACTGAACTCACCTGTAAATTCAAACCAAAAACCGCCGATTTGTAGCTATCACAAAACCAAGTTTGTTCCTCCTTTCATCAAGGCAGGGCAACTTCTGCCTCAAATCAAAACCCCGTACCACATCAGAAAACTCTTGATCAAACCTTTCACTAACTAGTGCATCTAAGCACAAACTCCTACAACACATCTCGCAGACCAAATTTGCAACCCCCTGCACTACCAAATTCCGATCTCCAATTCATCACACATAACCCAAAACAGTAGTCACCAATTTAAGTCCGTCTCAAAACCGTAAAAACTCAACTCGAATCCCCCAAATCTGAAATCGCAATCACTCTCTCCCGTGCGATTCACAAACCACAGTTAAAACCCAAACCTCAAATCGCAAAGACCAATTCGAAGCCCCAATCCTAATTCGAATTCGAAGACCACCCAAATTAAAGGAAAAAAATTCGGAGTTTGTTTCCTAAAACAAAGGGGCAAGAGCTTTGATTTTTTTTTATTTTTTTTTATTTTGTGGTAGAACTTTGTGGCTAGTAAGGAAAAGGTGCTGGTTTATTCAACAACATGGGGAGGGTGGCATATAAAGGGATTCTGAATTGGAATTAGAGAGCGCACTTTCTCCTATTGTTAGTTTTAAGTAGTTTGTTGGACCCTTTCTACTAGGTTTTTATTTTTATTTTTCTTTTCGGTTTTCTATTTGGTTTGTATTTAGTTCTTTAAGAAAAAACCATAAAGAAAATCAGCTTTAGGATCATCGAAACACGTTCAAACAAAGAGTCAACAAGATCAAGCAATTACAGTCAACAAATTCACTTGCACTGGATGGACAGTCATACCCCATTGTAAATTTTCTAAATTTATAGGTTTTTCTGCTGTTTGAAATATATATATAAATTGCTTGTAAAGATTTCCTGCAAGTGCTGCTGCTCGCTTGTAATTTTTTTTTAATTTCTGCAACTTATTGTTCTGTCACTATTCTGTGATTTAAATTTCTGAATCTGATTGTTATGGTTGTCTGAAATTCCATAAATTAAATCACCATTCTCATTGTTTCAACAATAAAAATAGATGTTGCGAAATAATATAATTGAAAATGGTGTCTTGTGAAGTTGACTGTCTCTTATAATTGGATCGTGGATATATAGTAGTTCAATTTGTTGAACTATTAGCAAAAGAGGTTGCATACTACCCGTAAAACATTGGTCGTATCCCTTAGTATTTATACTATATGTGAACGACCATAAGACCCTCTTCCACTTCTAATTGAGTTGGTTAATTAATAGAGCACAACTCAGCATTTTATACTATTTTGAAGTGAGAATAATTTCTTTCTTGCCTTGACTTCATTCGAATGTCTGATTCAAAAAAAATCCTTGAGAGAATCGTGGGATAATAGCCTGAGAAGACGTTCCCTGGAAGAGTATGAGTATGAATTACAACTCATGAGGCAAGATTTTCCGAAATTTCATGAGCCCAATGCTAAAAATTTTCAAAATTTTCCAACTGACCAACATTTCCAAAATCATATAAATGATCGAAATTGCTATTTCAATTCAAATTTCAATAATTTTGATTATTTGTCACATCTACATCAAAATAGCTTTGAATCCCAATATATCTTAGATCCACATCAATATGGGGTTGTAAACCAAAATTTTCAAAATTATAGCCCGTATCAACATCTTGAAAATAACCAAAATTGCAATTTTCCCTCGAATTTCAACAGTCTTCGTTACGAACATAATTTTTACAATCAAAATGATATTGAAAATTCAAACAACCACCACTACATTGGAAATAATATTGATTGTGAAATTGATGTGGACTACAATTTTGAGAATCAAGAAATCCAAAACGAGAACTCTCAAATCAATGATTCTAAAGAATACCATCTTTACATTCTTAGAGACAGGGTTGATGAACTTCTTTGTTTAATGACATCTTTTGGAGAACAACATGAGCAATAAAATCAAATGGTCCTTGAACCGAAAAATAATTCAATTCTTACTGATAGTGAAAATTTTCAAATAACAACTTTGGAAATTGAGAATAATGATCTAAATGAAGTTATTCAAAATTCAACAAATGATTTGGACTTCGATTCTTTTTAGGAAAAAGATTTAAACTCAGATTTTGATCTTTCCCTTTCAGGTAGCGAGAAACTTGAAATCTTAGAAATTGAACAGAATAAAAATGTTGATTTTTTCAAAAACTCAAAATTGGAGAAGGATTTTAATGAACATGAATTTTTTTGATTGTATGAGCATAAGTTACCAAATGAGGATGAAATAGAATCAATTCACCAATCCAAGTTTGTAAATTTTGATTTTGAGTTTCAAACGAACTTGAAATTGTCAGTGTCGAAAATACATTGTCATTTAATAAATTTGAGCAATGTGATCACATAGTCTTGAACAACACTCAAAATTTAAATTTCACGATTGCAACTGAGTTTATATATGATCACTAATTTTTGAACAATTACACTGATAAATTTGTTGAGCACATGAATTATTTTTGGAATGTTAGCTTGGTTGAAAAACTTCAAGTTAGGATGACACTGGACATTTGTCTACTAGACTGTAAATCTAGGTACAAAGATGAGATAGTTTTAAAAAACCTTTCCTTATTAGAAAAAATGCCTAGACATAGTAGGAATGTGATTCATCGGTCCAGAACCAAGTGTAGGGGAGAAAGTTGGTGGCATTCTTTGCATCGCATGCATCGCAAACACATATATCATTGTACACATAATCCATTCTTACATATAGTTAGATTGCATTTCATTCTACAAATAATTTTGCGTCTCATCCATGTTTGGGTGTTATCTTTCACATTTAGAAAACGTGTTTATAGTGTGGACACTATTTTATCCAAGTGTAAGGGGGAGTTTGCATTGCATCCTTTTTTTTTCTTTTTCATTTTCAAGCATTTAGATAGGACCATTATACATTTTAGATCGTAGTAACATACCAATTTTTTTTTTAAATACGACTCATTTTAGATTGATACAACAAAATAAGTTAACGATTGTTAATCAGTTGATAGTATTTTTTTCTCTCAACTAAGATCGAATAAGAAATATAATGAAAAGTTGAATGTTGAGGGATAATAGTGTCACCAATACACAGTGAGATTCTTAGGTGATGGCCATGAAGTCTATTCTAAATCGTAGTCTTTGTTTAAATGAGTAGAGGACTTAAAATACTTATATTGGCTTTTCAAATCTTTAAAACTAAGTTGTGTTAAGCTGAATTCGTGTAACTCTGTAACAACCCGAAAATCTGGGCCAGTTTAAAATTTTTATTTTGGCAATTTTAGCGAATTTTGAACATTTAAAATAGATTATTTTAAATAATATCGACGAGAAATTTATTTCGAATATAATTCGAACGTATATATTATATACGTCGTCGTTAGAATATAAATATTCATATATAATTATAAATAGAATTGAAAATGGCGCGGTAGTTCGATAATTCGATTTCAAACTTCAATTGAACGTACCGGGTGCAAAACAATCCGGATTTTAGCGAAACCAAAAACATTAGGATCTATTTGTGAATATCTTTCCAACGAACCCGAAAAATCAAAATTTCATAGTGGGAATCAAAAGATATGTCTAGTTGAAAATTCTGAATAGTCGCTATGGAATTCAGGCCCTTAAAAATGGAAATTTTGCAAACGACCTCGGATTTCGACGAACCACTTTTGTTGGGTCCGTGATGTAAAGTTATTGCTATATTTTAAATTTCATAATTTTTCGAATCAATATGTGAGCGGGGCTAAGGAAAACGCGTTTGACCAGTTTCAGTTGATTTTAATCGACTGGAAAATGGCCATTCTTCAAACGTTCTCAGAATTTGACGAAACTAGTTTTGTTAGGACCGTATCGTCAATACGAAGCTGGAAAATATATTTCTGTAATTTTTCAAGTTAGTATGCGACCCCAGTAAATTGAAATGCGCGTTCAAATTCAATATATAAAGTTATATGTAGATTTTAACGGAAACTGATTCAAACAATCGAATCAACCTACGATACATATTCCATTGTGTTCGGAATGGGGGTAAAACGCTATGGACGACAGGCGGTGGGCCTCGTTTAGAGGTCGTGTGTAAAAGTCAACTTTTTGCAAAATAAAATAATTAATAATTAAAAAAACCTTCTCCTTCTATAACTTTTGGCCCCCCTTTTTTTTTCTCGTTTTCATTTCGATGCAAAAAAAAACATCGAGCTCAATACCCTAGCCGCCTTCACCACCGACGTCGCTCCACCGCCCCCTCCTCCATCGCCCACCTCCTCCGATCCTCCGTGGCCCCCCTTCGTTCGAAACCCCCACAGCCGCGAGATGGAGTACCCCAAAACCCACCGAAGACGGAGCCGACTTCCTCCCTGGCGCCAGCGCAATGGCATCGCACCACCCCCCTTCAACAGCCGCTGGCCATCCCCGAGCCACCAGACCACCGCGACAGCTTCCCCCCTGATGACCGACGCAGCGAAAACCCTTCCCCCCTTTCGGCAAATTGACTGTAAGTTTTCTTTATTTGTTTTTTTTTAATTTTATTTTCTTCTTATTTAGTTAGGAAAATATAAATGTAGATTTTTATAAATTCAAAGTTTAGATTTTTAGTTAGAAAAAAAATTCAGTTTTTAGAATAAATAAAATGCAGTTTTACTATATATTTATAGGATAACAATGTTTGTTTATAAAATAAAATACATTGGTTTTTAAAAAAATATAAAATAAGCATTGTTTTTCTCAATCAAATTTGCTTTGCTTTTAAAATAAAAATGTGATTTTTTATCTATAGAGATAACAAATAAAAATATGATCTTTACTATCTGAAGAGCGAAAAGGAAATATGATTTTTATATTTTTAAAGTATTAAAAATACGATTTTTATATTTTTAAAGTGTTAAAAATATAATCTTTACTATATAGAAGATATAAAAATATGATTTTTGGTTATGTAGAGAATTAGAAATATAATTTTTGCATGATAGGAATATTAGAAATATCATCTTTATATTTGAAAAGGCGAAATCTTTATATTTGAAAGGGCGAAATCTATATATTGAATAGTATAGTAAAAGTTCGATTTTTATATATTGAATAACAAGGTAAAAATTCGATTTTTATATATTGAATAGCGAAGTAAAAATTCGATTTTTACATATGTAGTGGCTATAGCAACGAAGATGACAAAAATGCGATAACGATGAAGATTTCTATCAATGAAGAGCCGTGGTATTGGATAGCTTTTGGTGAGAATTTCTCACTCTTCAATTTCTTTTTCTAGTTATATATATATACTAGGATGCAGACGGTGTTTAGTAGCACCCGACACCCGTCATCAACAGACCATGGATGGCTTGTTTGTTTAATTGTTTGGTTGTGTAGTTGGTTAGATTATTTGGTTAGAATTGGATTGTTTGGTGAAATGAAATTGATATGATTGATGTGTGAATGGTGTGGGCCTTCACTAGACCGGGGATAAGGCTAGGCCTCGTCCCGTTTCTAGTATCGTGCCGTTATGCCGCCGAAATTTTCTAAAATATGTTAGAAAAATAAAAATATCATTTTTTATTGTGTAAATGAGCTGAATAGAAATTCATGTGTTTAAATAAAATATTTTATCGTAAAAAAATATAATTTTTAACGTGGAAGTGAATAAAATAAAATATTCATTTACAAACCGAACGGTTTGTTTATGTACACCTATTTGAAGGACGTTGATTGGGACGATAAATTTTACACATCGCCCAACTGCACAAATAAAATATGTGTTTGATTGTTTGAAACCCCACACGGGTGTTGGGATGAAATTTGAAGTTCACTCATCCTAATTGATTAAATATGTCGATCGATTGATTGACAGGCTGTTATAAGCGTTGGATATCTATATTTGATGCTTATACAGCGTAGTGCACTTTGGTTGATGGTTGATTATTTTTCAATGCTATTATATACGTGTGATGTATGAAAATCCATATAATTAACATTATATGGTGATTGATTGGGTCTCATTCCAATTTAGAAGATAAAGAATAATATTAAATAAAGTTTCATGTGTTGACTGTACTTATTCGTGAGATTAGTCATGTGTTGAACGAAATATTTTAACAATAAAATTTATATCTTTATCACTATTAAATAAAGGTTCATGTGTTGACTGTACTCATTCGTGAGATTAGTCATGTGTTGAACGAAATATTTTAACAATAAAATTTATATCTTTATCACTATAAAATAAAGGTTCATGTGTTGACTGTACTCATCCGTTGAGATTAGTCATGTGTTGAACGAAATAATTTAACAAAAATAGTCACACGTGGACAGTACTCATTCGTTGAGATTAGTCGTGTGTTGACAAAAATAAATACTCATTTGTTGAAAATAGAAATGAAATGAATTGAAAACGAATTCGAATCGAATTGAATTGAATATAAAATGATTTCGAAATGAAATGAATATAAAATGATTTCAAAATGAAATGAATATAAAATGATTTCAAAATGAAATGAATATAAGATGATTTTGAAATGAAATGAATATAAAATGATTTCGAAATGAAATGAATATAAAACGATTTCGAAATGAATTGAATATAAAACGATTTCGAAATGAATTGAATATAAAACGATTTCGAAATGAATTGAATTGAAAATGAATTCGAATTGAATTGAAAAAGAATTCGAATCGAATGGAAAACGAATTCGAATTGAATTAAAGCGAATTGAAATGAATTCAAATTGAATTGAAATTTGAATTGAATAGAAATGAATTTTAAAACGAATTTATAAAGAAGAATTCAATTTTTGCTTTGAATTGAAATGGAAGTTGAAATGAATTTTGAAACGAATTTAAAAAATATTTATAAAATTCGTTTTAAATAGAAATCGACGAAATATATATAATATATATTATATATATAATATAATGGCCTGAATAGAACGCGCCGCGCCGCGGCAGTTCATGAATTTCGACCATTTATTTCAAACGGACATTACGGGAGATCCGACCGTCGGATTCTCCTAAAACCGGAACCATTGGGTTCGAATCGAAAAGAGCTTTCTAATGAATCTTAGAAATTTGAAATCTAACGGTTGGATTTGGAGATACATCCAAATCAAATTCGAAAAAGGTCGCTGTAAGTGCAGTTCGATGGCCATTGTTGGAAATCGACTGTACGGGCCTTGATAAAATTATTAAAAATATCAATAATTTGTGTAAAATCATAAGAAATGATTTGGGAAAAATTGGGGTGAAAAACTCCATATTTAAAAAGATAAAAATAGATTTTTATCGAAATGAACTGGTTTGAACTCAATTTAAAACCCGATTTTTTTATTTTTAAATAAATAAATTAGATTTAAAAAGGGGTTTTAAATAATCGAAATTCCTAATATATTTGATTTGAATTGAACTAGAATTGATTTGTGGGTTTGTCGTGAACTGTGTTTTAAACAACACTAGTTCTTTAACCCGACGATAAATAGAATGTGATTTGGGTTTGTCGTGAACTGTGTTTTAAATAACACCTAGTTCTTTAACCCAATAAAAGGAGTTTTAATGAATCTGCAATTAGATTGAAATGTGAATTGATAATTTAAATTATCAAATTTGGAAAACGAGCGAGAATGGAGTATCGCCAGTTTTGCTCCAAAGCGATAGTTAAATCTTTAATTAGATTTGAACGTGAAATGGTAATTAATTTTACCGATAACACCATGATGTTAGATATGGAGTATCACCAGTTTTGCTTCATGGGATGAATAGGTTGGGATTGGGAAATAAAATAAATAATTACTTCGGTGTGGTTCGCTAATCTCGACTAGTTTGAAAAACCATAATTTGGTTTGAAATAACATCCAAAGGAAGATTAAAAGATAAATTTTAAAGAATTTATCTTGGATAAAATTAATGGGAACCTTTCCCTAAAAATGTGATTTTGTGAATAAAAGAATATTCTAAATCGGAATGAGGCGTATGTTGTGTTTGTGTAACATTTGTTTTTAATATACGCGGGTTGTTCGGAAAGGCCGGGTTTATACCCATTCTGAATAACCGATTCGATGATAAGTCGAAGATGAAGACGGTGGTCGAAGACCGGAAGTCTTCACATCGTTTGGGTAATTATTGACAATCCTGATTGGGTTGTACACCCAAGAGGATGGAAATAGTTGGTGGTCGCCCAGACGTACTTGGGGATGGATGGATAAGCGAGGAAAGTGCCTCCGGTTTCGTTCAGACCCAGAACGGACTTGTAAATGGATTGTGTGTCTGACATTGGATTTTATTCTGTGTTGATTGATTTCTGTTAAATATATATCTGTTTGGCGGCGGAGAATTTATTCTCTTGCTTAACGCCCTTCTCTGAGACGTACAAGCTTAGAGGTTATATATCGATAGATATCAATCGCATGGCATGAATTGCCTGTGTGGCACGCTGAGTTGCATGGATCAAGGCTTCTGTTGAAAAGCAAAGTCTTGTGGTTGATGATCAAAGCACGGCCTACGTGGCAGCTTTGTGTATAACGTGAATTCGCGAGCCTCACACCTCGGTATGAGTTAAAAACGGGATACGGACCGCTGGGAGAGCACGACGTTTCTTTCTAGCTATGGTGGTGTCAACGACTTACCAGCCCAGACATTTATATACTTTTCACCTTTGTGGTTGTTGGAATGAGGCGCCTCGATTATAGGTCTGTAAGGACCGGGAAACGTGTGTTCAGGCATAATTAATCCTCTAACGTAAGTGAGGACCGGCCCAGCCACATCCAGGGTTGCCCAGAGTGCGTAGCCCTGAGGCATTTGCTAGAGTGTCTCGAGCGCGGAGAGGATCTTGCCCCTTGCCTCGACTCATGACGAAAATCCAATTTCCAATACGTGTATTGCGGTTTTAATTGTAGAACTAGTATGGCGACATGATAGATGGTACCCATGCCGCCTATGATTGATATTTATGATTGAAATTGTTTTGACACTATACACTTATTATAGTATCAAATGATTTGTTTTAAACGTACCAAGCATGTTTGGCTGTTATAAGGTAAAACCCTATCCTCCGGCTTGCGTTGCATTGTGTGATGGGACCTGGGTCTTATAATAGCTTCATTTTTTGAAAAAGCATTGAGTTGTTTATTGATATGCACTGGTATTCTTGGGAGGAAACCCGTTCCGTGACACACGGCATGGTCCCTTGAATTACTCTCTTTTAAAGTAAAGTTTTAAATAACTGTTTTAGTTCTCACACCAGTCACATGACTGACCTGGAGTTTATTGTTTTAACCTAAACTCTGGGTGCCCCTATTTTCCGCACGGGCAGCTAGTAGTTTTGGTTTTTGCAGATTTATATTCACAGGATCCTGGTTTGCAGCTGGAATGATATCCGGAAAGCTCTGTATCTGTATATCACCTTCAGTTGTGCTTTGTATTATTTTTCCGCTGCTATGTAATTTAATGTAATCTCTGATATTTATCGAATGTAATTTATTCAATTATACTCTGTATATTCTTGTATCTGATGGAATTGTTGTAATAACAATGAAATGTTCTTCCGTCTGCGTTCATTTGTGTGTTGTTCTCAAAGTATCCGCTCTTTCTTTAACGGGGAAGTTACGGGTTCTTACAAACTCTCTCTTGTTCTTATATTTTCAATAATAATAATAGTAATCCAAGGGTATCCAACATTGCTTGTAAATCTAGCGTTGGTGTGCAAACCCGCCAACCTCTATCCACATGTTGTTGAAAAAGTTAGCATTGGTATATCTTGGTCTCATTTTATGAGTAGAACACCTAAGGATTACCCACATGTTGTTGACAAAGTCAGCGTCGGTCTGCACAATCCGCTAAGCTCTGTCCCAACTCTCCGTCAGTCCGCAAGACAGTGCATGGGTGGTATACCTTGGTCTTTAAGTAAGGTGTATGTAATTAATCGTAAATTTCAATTTTTATAATGATAGAGAATAAGCGATGATGCCCAAGTACTTTTTGACTTATTGATTTGACTAGTCATATACAAGGAAATTAGAATATCACTTTACAAACTGTGATAAGCAAATAAAGAATTTATTTCATGGCTGCACTATGTTATCGACTGAACCAACTGGCCAAACTAGAGTTTAAACATTGGAAACTGGAATTATGTTGAAAATTTGAGACAGGTTGATGTATCTAAAATACAATCAACTAACTAGAAATTGTTAACTTAGTTTATTGTAACATTTTTCTGCAGCAAGTCATGTTTTCATATATTTTTTGGTTTTCATTTGCATATGTTCATTGCATTCATGTAGTTGCATTAGAACCACGACATACAACATGTGGATTTTGTGGGTAGTATTTGCTGAAAAACCTCAAGAGACACCACTTGTCCTACTAGGGACACCTAGAGGTTTAACGGCTTGTTGCATACGCTCAATGCAATCGTGTTTCCTATGAAAGTGTGACCTATCTAATTTAGTTTTCCTTTTTTTTTTACTTGAGGACGAGTAAAAGATAAGTGTGGGGGTATTTGATTAGCATAGAAATGTGTTTATTTTATGCTCTTATATCTTATCTTTTGTATGTAAATAAATATTACTTGGGTATTATTTTGTCACTTTTACAGATGCGCCAACTAAGCCACATGCAGTCAGAAATACAGAAAATAAGATCAAAATGCTGTTTATATACACATGAAGATTTGCAGATGAAGACTTAGCATTATGTTGCTTTTGGAGTTTCAGATATGCTCATGTTTGGTTGAATAAATCTTATGAAATCTTATCTCCCATCAATTATTCGCATGCCAAATAATGAAGATATGGGAGGAATAATTGCAAATCAAGAGGCCCAAATATTCTCAAAGATACTCACAAGGTATTCTCAAGATTATTTCCTCAAAACAAGTCAAGAAAAGGGCATAAGATCTGATAAAACAATCCTTGTCTAAATAGGCCCATATATGCATAAATTGGATTAGGGTTTTAAGTTGGCTAATCTATCCTATACATACCTATGTAATCTCATTGTAAACTTTTTATCCTAGAATTAATAAAGTTTTCTTCTTTTTCTCTTTTCTGCATTTTTATTTTCTTAGCAATTAGTGTTGTCTACACAATTAGATTTGGTAGAGCACAATTTGTATTTTGCACTTATTTTCATTAGTGATTGACCGTCTGATTAGATTCAGCGGTAATCCTAATTTTATTTTTTATTTGTTATTTAATTTCTGCAATTTTAATCTCTGTTTTTTATTGCTTTCTTAGGTCATATTGTATTGAATATAGATTTGATTATATTCGAATTCAATTCAATAATAGTTTTATTTGCAGTTTCTAATTTTTTAGTTTTCAAAATCAACCTCCAAGTTTTGTCTAACTCGCTAAGTAATATATAAATAATAAAACTTAAAATTCCTCCCTGTGTTCGAATTGCATATTACACGATCTGTGCGCTTGCAGTATTTTTTTCCAAAATTTGTGCTTTTTTTATTTCTTAGAAAGCATCGATCAAGTTTTTGGCGCCGTTGCCGGGGATTGAACCCGAGTCACCCGCGTGACAGCCGGGAATCATCTATTGTGTAGGACCCATATCAGTCAATAACCCATACTAGTATGCAAAGGGGACCCTGAACTAGGTAGGGGTCAAGGGCACGCTTACTAAGCTGATTATACGAGGTTCATATGGATGGAGGTGTTGATGGTGCATTCCAACGAAGTCATGTGTGTGCATGGGTCCAGACTGATCGGGAAATTAAGATGTTGTGACATTAGTAGATATGGTTGTGCTTATCGCAAAAAGGGGTATCCACTATAGGAAGTGATACATCCTACTGTGGGGCTAACACAAGGTATATACGGGATAGGGAGCCGATCGATTGGGGGTAGTAATTAGGGTACATCTAGTCTTGCTTGTTTAGGAGTCCGTTATTTTTGTTTAGGGATAAAACCGGTTATTTCTGTTGAGCTTCTTGTTATTATCGTTTAGGGGTAAAACCTATCACTAGAACTACACCTAAGTCTACCATTTGTTTCTGTTGGGATCATTTTTTTTTATACTAGTATTGGTGTAGAGAAAGGTATTTGAGAAGCGTAATTTGTCCTGTTCATTTTGCTTATCCTGCTCAGTCTGTTATACCCATCTTATGATACTGTTATCTCTCTCATCCAGTTTATATGCCTGTCATGATGATTTTATTTATTCATATGCTAAAAGTAACTGGACTCGGAAGACTTTATGTCTGACCTGTTTTGTTTCCTTTTCTCTCTCTTCCTCCCCTACCCAAGGTTCTCAGGGTAGGAATACTCAGGCTTGGTTAGGATTCTATCTTCTGTTTCTGCTTGGAGTTGCTTAGATGCACCGCTTTGATTACCTATCTACCTTGCTATGGCTATTTTTGGGGACTATGATTTTAAATTTATGTACTCTGATGATTTTAGTGCAAGGCAATTTTAATCTGATGTAATGGGTTTTCTGTTTTTCAGACTTATGTAACAGGATTTTGGACCACGATGTTTTCTATTTGCAAAATAAAGTTTTAAATTTGAATTCCACTACTATTTTATATCTGTCTTGTTATGTTTCTGTTTCTGTTTACCTATAACGCTTCATGGAACTTAATGCATTCTGTTAAAGAGTGAAATTAACGGATGTGGGGTGTCACATTTGGTATCAGAGTTGAAGGTTACAAGATCAGATAAAAAGTTTTAAAAATTGTTTTCAAAAGGTTTAGAAAAAGAAAGTATTTTCAAAGAAAAGTCTACTTTTGAAAAAAATATTCCCCAAAGCCATATTCAACTTTATATCGATATTTTGTTGGAACTTTGTTTCTTCTCTTTTCTGAATATCTGGGGCTCCCAACTTCCCAAAGGGTGTCCCCATTGCGGCATGGTTCCATAGGCATGTTAAAACTACGGCACATGTCGAAGGGCGAGGAAGTGCTTAACCACAATCTGTAGCTGCAGTAGATACACCTACAACAAATTTTCTCTCAAGCTTCGTAAGGAATTCCGTGCAATGGAGGCAGCTTTCGAGAGACTTGTTAGCATGTTCCACAAGGATGGTACAGAGGAGAATAGGGGAGTTAGGGCTAAGGAAAACAACCTAAGGATGAGAAAAATGGTGGCCTAAGAAGGGAGCATAGATGAAAAAAGGAAAGCCTAATAAAGTTCAAATAAATAATAAAGTTCAAATAAAGGGAAGAAGAAGTGTCACGGTTATGGGAACGTGGGTCATTTGGTCAAAGAATGCCGAAAAAGGAAAAATTCTTGTTTCAACTATGGCGAAGTTGGACATTATTCTAAGGAGTACCCAAAGAAGCAGTGACAGGGCCAAAGGGTAGGACCTTCGAGAGGGTAGTGCTTGTTCTCGTGGCCAATGTATCGGACAGAGGTAGGAAAGTTTCTATTGAAGGTTTGATTTCTCTTTCTGATCATCTTATTTGAACTCTTCTTGATTTTGGCGCTTCACATTCTTTTATATCTGATTTTGTCGTTGAGTCTCTACACCTTAATACTAGTATGGTTTTGTATCCCGTTGTTATCTCAAACCCCATTGGGGGTACGACTCATCTGTCTATGATTTGTCGGGGTTTGAGAATGTCTGTGTTGGGCATCGAGTTTGAGTGTGACGCATATGTGCTTGGTTTTATGGGTTATGGTTTGATTCTAGCTAGCCAGGTATGGTGCCATTCTAGACTGTGAGAGGAGGATAATTAGAAGTTTGACTTACAATGGGAGGACTCTCGAGATTTCTTGTGACCTGAAAGGGTCTGTCATGTTTAGTTTCCTAGAATCACATGTTTCTTTTGTAGATGGATTGCGATCTGTACCTGTAATCTATGAGTATCCTGATGCTTTCTAGGAGTTTCGGGGCTTATCTCCAAGGCAGGAGGTTATTTTCTGGACATAATTGGTGGACAATGCAAAGCCAGTTGCATTGCCTGTGCGCCACATGGTTCCTAGGGAAAGGAGGGGGCTCAGCAAGCAAGTAAGGGAGCTACTTGAGAAGGGATTTATTAGGCGAAGCATATCGGAATGGGGTGCTCCAATCTTATTTGCAACTAAGACGGATGGCTCGCTTCACTTATGCATGGATTATAGAGAGCTGAATAAACTCACTAAGAAGAATTGCACCCACTTCCGAGGATAGATGATCTGTTTGACCATCTTGTTGGTTCATCTGTTTTCTCCCAGTTAGACTTGGACACGAGGTTTCGTCAGTTGCGGGTGGTCGAGGAAAGTATAGACAAGACCGCCTTTAGAAATCCAGACGGTTTCTTCAAGTGGCTCATCATGCCTTTTGGGTTGACGAATTCACCCACCTATTTTGTGGATCTGATGAGTAGGGTGTTCAGGGAATTTATAATAAGTTCATTGTGGTCTTTGTGGATGACATTCTGATCTTCTCGAAGGACAAGGAAGAGCATGCCCAACATTTAGAAGTGGTTTTGAAGACTCTCCGAGCGCACCAGCTCAAGGCGAAATTCTCCAAATGTAATTTTTGGAGAAAGGAAGTGCGATTTCTAGGGCATGTTGTCTCAATAGATGGGATAGCACTGGATCCTATGGAAGTAATTGCAGTTCAAGATTTGAAGATTCCAAAGAATGCAATGGAGGTGAGAAGTTTTCTTGGTTTAGCGGGCTACTGTAGGAAGTTTATTAAAGACTCGCGAGGATATCATCCCCACTCACCGGACTGACGAAGAAGAATCTGACCTTTGGTTGGAACATTGATTGTGAGGATGCTTTTCAGTGATTAAAGAGGGCTCTGACAACAACCCTAGTTATGACATTGCCTGATGGGAGCAAGGTGTTCACATTGTACATTGATGCATATGGTATGGGGCTTGGTGCCCTCTTAATGCAAGAGGGAAGGGTAGTCTTTTATGGTGGTACACGGTTGCGAGTTCACAAGAAGAGCCACCTTACCCATGGTTTAGAATTCGCTGCTATAGTATTCACACTTAAGACTTGGCGGTAGTATCTGCTTGGAAAAGTTTGAGTTATACATGGACCATAAGTGCACAAATATCTGTTCTTGCAGAAGGATCCCAAATTGAGACAGCAGAGATAGGCTACTACTTGGACCTGAGATCATTAAAGAAACTTCAGAAAAGGTTGATCTTATTCGTAGATGCATGAAGACAGCTCGGGGAAGGCAGAAGTCATATGCAGATAAGAGGAGGACCGATATTAAGTTTGAGCTGGTAGACATGGTTTTCATCAAAGTATTAGTTGTAGGGAATGTGGTTCGTTTTAGGATCGGTAGGGAAATTGGCACTAAAATTTGTAGGGCCATTTCCCAAAGTGGAAAGAATAAGTTAAATGACCTGAAGAGTAAAGCTATCGAAAAGATTTGCGGAAGTTCATGATGTCTTCCATGTTTCTCATTTGCGGACATGTCTGCATCATAACCATAATTAGTTGAGCCGAGTATGCTTGATGAAGTAGAGGTAGAACGGGAGGCGATAGTTAGATGAGTTCCTACTTATATTCTTCGGTCATAGGTTAAGAAGCTACACAACCGAGAAGTCAAGTTGATGGAAGTTCAATAGGGAGAAAACTATGAAGATACATCTTGGGAGACTGAAGACAAGATTCGCGCTTCCCTTTTCTTTTCAAGGGTATGTTCTTAACATCTTTTTCCAAAAGCTTTTATTCGTACTTGTTTCTGTCATAGAGTATGTCCTATAGATTGAATCTTCAAGCTTTAGGTAGGGAACCAATGGATGTAAAATGTGTTTGAGACATGTTACGTTTGATGGATGCAAGTGGATGCAAGTGTTTGCTAGTGGTTGCTCGTGGATGCATATACACACACACTAGGCACTTGATCAACTCAGTCACTCTCATATTGCATATGGATGCATGTGCATATTTTTCTTTTTATGTATTGAAATGGGTGAATGTTGCATTTGGAAGGATTATTATGCACGCATATAGCATTTACATGATATATTAGGATTATTTGCATACTTGATTGGATTCATGGCACTAACATACATTGCATAAAGGAGGTCAACCGAACCAGTAGACCGCCTGATTTTTTGCATTAGTGTAAGGACATATACACACATTACTGCATATGTTCATAAAATCATAAGAAATCTTTTAGGGACAATAGATGCCTGTGATTGATGAATGAGTAGATGGATGTGGTTGTTAGGGTATACATTCTCCGTAACTTAGAGATTTCGGGGATGAAATCCTTTAAGTAGGGGAGAATGTAACACCTGTAATTTTAAAGGACATTATAACAATAAACTAAAGAATACTTAATTAAATATTGGGAATTAAGGGAAACAAATTATACATTGCGTTCGTCTCGGAATTCTGCTTAAGATAGACTCTGAGTTTGCGTATAACGGACATCGTATAAAGAAGGTATTAAGCTTCGAAGTTTGTATACATATAAGCAAAATATATATGAACAAACCAGTCTAGAATATTCAAAATAATTCAAAATCATAGAGCAAGAAACCACGCGGGAGATCGACCCGTTGTGGGTCGACCCATGCCCCATAGGGGTCGACCCCGGGGTCGACCCACTCGGGGATCCAGCCAGATCCATTCTCTTAACCTGGACTTGTTTCTTGACCTGATTCGTTGGCTTGAGGCTATAAATAGGACCACATTTCTATTTTTTATTCACCCAAAATAATGGAGACAACGAGATGTTGCCCCAACTCAGATTGAATTAGCATATTCTTCTGCAACAACGACTCATACATATACAAAAATCTCTGCTACAATATCAACACTCTTTTTTCAGTTCTTTAGATCCAATCTCTGTGAGTTTATGTTGCTTTTACATGTAAAAATTTAATAAGTAATCCTGACATGTTTATAAGTTTGGATCTAAATCCAGGCCTGTTAATAACCTAAATCATAACTAAACAAATTTGTCATTACTTGTACACCTGATCTTCTATTTAGCCCTTACATGCCTATCTCTATTATTCCCATTTCTATTATCATATGCATATTCTATTATTATGCATATTTCTATTCTCTTCTCTCCCTCCTTCCCTTTTTATTTTTTTATAGCCAGACTACATTCGAGCCTAGTCCTATCGCTCAAATATATGGATGAACGAAATTGGGAATGGTTAGGAATGATACATTGGGGCATAACTTGTATTATGAATCATGATTAGGATTTGAGGCATAACCTATACTGTAATATAAGACTAAATTTGGAGCATAAGTTATACTGAGAATTATGACCGTAATTTGAGGTATATAAATCTGTAGGGTTAATTTAAGATTAAGCGGGACATGTTAATGAAACTGTAAGTAACCTACTGTAACTTGTGGAGTTGTTTAATTTGTTAAAATGACTAATTTGCTGAAATCTATTGAAATTGAATACTTTAACTGAAAAACCTATGATGAGCATGAAAGATTGTTAATACGATTATGGCAGTTAAGGAATGGTAACCATACTTAGACACGAGG
Source organism: Allium sativum (assembly GCA_030737875.1). NCBI lineage: Eukaryota > Viridiplantae > Streptophyta > Magnoliopsida > Asparagales > Amaryllidaceae > Allium > Allium sativum. The sequence goes on along the minus strand of CM060922.1, from coordinate 898,591,464 downwards.
TTAAATTCAACTTGAGGTAGAAGTCTGCCCGGAACCGCCTGGCAAAGACAACATCCACAAGTTGTTAATTTAATATGAGGAGTCTAGTGCATAAATATACATGTAACAATGCTAAGACATGAGGTTAAGTCCAACTTGTGGTAGAAATCTGCCCGGAACCTCCGCCCATATCCAACATCCACAAGTGGTCCACTTAATGTGAGAGGTCTGGTGCATTACATACATGAATGGGGAATGATAATAACATATTATAATTAATTACATTAATGAGAATGTTTTACAATAGGTAGGCTTGTCCTAGGGAAAAGTGGAGATTATAATAAATGGAAAGGAAACTTATTAGTAAACCTTAGTTAAGAGAACTAAGTTAATAAGTAAACAATGACAAGTTGTTGCGATAGTTTAAGAAGGGATTATGATTAAATAAGAAAGGACATGGGGAATATATGAGGTGAAATAAGTTATATTTAATCATAAATAATAAGTGACATGTTAAACAGAAAACAGGTGAATTGAGATGAAGTATAATTAATTACATATTAAGTAAAACATGTTATTGTAACTTTGGAATCAGACAATGAATAATATAAAGGGATTGTAGATTACTTTCATTAATTACAATATGGGGATAAAAAATTGTAGATTACTTTCGTTAATCGCAATATAGGAGTAAAGGATTGTAGATTACTTTCGTTAATTACAATCCGTGGATAAAAGAATTAGATTAATTTCTTTAATTACAATCTAGGAGTAAGGGATTGTAGATTACTTTAATAAATTACAATCCAGGAGTAAGGGATTGTAGATTACTTTTGTTAATTACAATCAAAAGGTAAGCAGTTAAGTAAATCTGTGTGGTTAAGTAAACCTGTTAAATCTGTGGGGTTAATTAAACATGTTAAATTTGTAAATATGTTAAATCTATGGGGAGTTATATAAACCCGATAAACTTAACATATTTTTATGTTGGGGTTATGTAGGCTTGTTAATCTGTTAAGCATAACCTGTCAAAATCCTAGTAGTGGGTATGCAAGTGTAGTAACCCGCATTTTTTAACTGTTGAATAATTTATTTATTTAATTATTAAATATCGATTTATCGATATCGAGAACGTGAATTAAATAATATTGAATATTTAATTAATAATTATAATATAATAAAATATATTATAATGTCGAAATAATCAAACTATTGGAAATCATAATATTCTGTGAATGGGGTCATCCCAAAGATATAATTCAACTTAGAGTTGGATTATATTGACGAATATATTCAATCGATGTCAGTTTGAACGTAGAATTTTAATATAATTAAAATAGAGTGCGTAACGACGCGGTAGTTCGCTATTTGGCGATTTGAACTTCAACTGAAAGTACAGGATTCGTTTTAAGCTGGATTTCTGTGAAAAAAGAAACGTGTGGAGCTGGTGGAGTATATCTTTCTAATGGAAGAGAAAAATCAGGATTTCGTCGTGTAGATTTTGAGATATGTCCAAATCAAATTTCAGAAAAGTCGCTGTGAAATTCCTTTATAATTTGTAATGCTTTATATACGTTATAAAAGGATTTTTTTCGATGTAAATTGAATATCGATTTAATCTGGACTCGGAATAGAGAGTATATATTTACCCTGGAGCTGTATGATATCGTATACGAATATATATATGATAATATTTATTTATAAATGTTTAATTTAATTATATTTAAATATATTTATATATTAAAAAGGGCTATTCAGAGCTTTAAAAATAGTCACTTTTGCAAACGAAGTCGGAATTCGACGAAACCAGTTTCGTTGGGACCGTAATGTCAAACTCTAGTGGCATGTCAGTTTTCGTGATTTTAGGGGATCGTATGTGATCGCAGTGATTTTTAAGGACCGAAGACAAGGAGAAAAACGAGAAAATAAAATACGAAAATCAAATTCGAAATATCCCCTTTATTTTTCTACAATCCAACACAGACCTCTGGGGCCTTCGGTCTCAACCACAACCAAAACCAACCCAAACAGGGTATAAAACCCGTCAAAACAAACCTCAGAGAGAGCAAAATGAAGACTGAAATGGGAATATACCAAGAATATGCCTTTTTAAAATAATATTTAAAAATTCCTATAAGTACCACTAATTCCCTTAAACCCTAAACAGAAAATCTCTGGTCAATGAAAATCCGCCGCACTTTTACTTCCTTCCAGAAAAAAAAAACTTCCGACACTTTCAGAAAATCAAAATCAATCAAAAGAAATTCATAACAAATCCTATAAATCCAAACACGTATAGATTTGGATTGCTCGTATGGTGCTCTTCCTGTAGACATCAGTTTTGATGGGTTCGATGTCCTTGTGTTCGCTGCCAATAACACAGCGAGAGGCCCAAACGATTTAGGGTTAAAGTTCTTGAAATCTTGAAGCAGCAATCGTCGAATTTGAGTATGGTATTGCGTTCGGGTGGGAAAATAGTGGGTGTTGCAGTTCTTTTGCGGGTTCCGGTGTGGTTTTTGTTCGCTCGAGTTCGGAGAGGGCTCAACGATTGTATGAGGGGGGAGGAGTAACCGGAGTTGACCTGGAAAGGGGAAATGGAAGGAGGTCGGGGAGCTGGGTGCCTCGGTGATGGTAGCGCCTTGGGGTAGTGACCGACGTGGAGGGAACGAGTGGTCAATGTCCGGTCAAAACGTGAATGAGGAGGAGTAAATTCTGTAATATGATTTGGGGGAGATGGGTTTTAACGTGGAGCGGGTGGGCTTGGTATTGGGCCGGCAGTTTATAAAAAAAGGGTAAGGCCCACTTTTAATTCAAAGTCCATGTTTTTATTTTATTTTCATAATTCAAATGTATACGAACTTCGAAATGCTATAACTTCGTCATACTGAATCAGAATTACGCGAAACAAGTTGCGTTGGGATCGTATTGACGAGAGCTTCACAATGAAGCTGACTGGAAGTGGATTCAAGCTCGTTTGAATTTATGGCGAAATAAATTGTTTGATTCAAATCAAATAACAGTTTATCGTTCTTTAACGATGAACTGCAAATGTGAGTAAATCTCACTAATTCTGAACAGTTTATAATTTCATGTTGTATTGTTAGAACTGTTAAAATTGTCTGTTTGACTGTGTATTGATTGTTTGATTGAACTGCTAGTCAGTTAGTTAAATTTCTATATTTATTTCTGTTTAACAGAATATATCATATGGAACTGAAAGTGATGTTATCGATATTTTCTAACATCTGTGATGCAGGGAAACAGGTTGGAGGAATCTGACTGGATTCCTCAACAATTATTTTTATTGTTTTTCATATATTTTAATATATGATGTGAATTATAACCTGTTGTTGATTGTGTGTATATGGACGAGATTAGACATCGTGATTTGATATGATTGAATACCATAACATACAGAAATGTTGATAAGGGGATTTTCAAAGTGATATTGAAAATAGAATATTTATAAAATGGAATATTTATAAATAAGAGATATTTATAAATTTAAATATTTATAAATAAGGAATATTTATAAATAAGAATATTTATAAATAGGAAATATTTTAAAAGGAAATAAATTCAAAACATTTCTTTTTGAAATGGAAAGGGCTGTGTGGCGAGTTTGGGGATTTTCCCGATGCTCCCGATACAAAGGAGGTTATGGCGAATTTTCCCGGGAATTAAAGGAGTTAGAATATTTCAAGAATAAATTTGAAAAGGAAATATTTGTAAACCATTTACAAATAGAATTGAAAAGGAAACGTTATAAAAAGGAAATCATTTTTAAAGTGTAGAACCGTTATTTAAAAGTAAATCTTTTCAAATGAATAAAACGTTGTTAAAAAGGAAATCTTTATAAAGTGAATAAAGTTAATCGAATATAGACATTCGAAAGGAGTTAATCGAATATGGTATTCGGAAGTTAGTTAATCGAATATGGTATTCGAAGTTAGTTAATCGAATATAGACATTCGAAAGGAGTTAATCGAATATGGTATTCGAAGTTAGTTAATCGAATATGGTATTCGAAAGTTAGTTAATCGAATATGTTATTCGAAAGGGGTTAGTCAAGTCGAGTTAGTCAAATAGAGTTAACCAGTTAGAGTTAATCAGTTAGAGTTAATTAGTTGGAGTTAATTAGTTAGAGTTAATCGATTAGAGTTAATCGATTAGAGTTAAACCGAACTAGAGTTAATCAAATATAGTTATTTGAGACAGAGTTAGTCAAACATAGTATTCAGGGTAAGTTGCCATCTTGTACGACTGCTAGCGTAATTCGCAGGGCTGTAAATAGCCTACGGCGGTCGGATGTTTCCTGAGGGAGTCAGGCGTAACCATTGTGATCGCTGCGATCTAGAGTCAAGCGAATGGAGTTTAATCGAATATTAGTTATTCGATAGGAGTTAATCGAGTTGAGAAATAAATTAAGTTAAAAAAGTTGAGTTGATCGGGTGGTTCGACCAAGTTAGTCGAGCCTAGTTAATCGAATCGAATTGGTCGAACCAAGTAAGTCGAGTTAAGTTAGTCAAGTTAGTCGAGCCTAGTTAATCGAATCAAATTGGTCAAACCAAGTAAGTCGAGTTAGTCGAGTCAAGTTAAGTTAGTCGAGTTAAGTTCGTCAAGTTAAATAAATCGATGTTCGTTTCATCGAAAGGAGTTATCGATGTTAGTTTCATCGAAAGGAGTTATCGATGTTAGTTTCATCGAAAGAAGTTATCGATGTTAGTTTCATTGAAGGGAGTTATCGATTATAGTTTAATCGAAGTGAGATTTTCAAATATGAGATATTTGAAAAGGAAGAGTCATCGAATATTAGTTATTCGAAGAGAGATTACAGAATATCGTTTATTCAAGAAGGAGTTAATCGAATATAGGTTATTCGAAGAAGAGTTAATCAAATAGAGATTTCTCGAAGAGAGTTAATCGGCAAATTCGATTATATCGAATTCGGGAAGTACTTATACTTTTCCAGTGTTTAAATAGAGATTTATTTATTTATAAATAAATAAGTGTTAGGTTAATTATTCACTATTAAGAATAGAAGTTATAATTAAAGTTAGATAATTCGAAAGTAAGGATTATAACGTTATCGTTATAACCAATGTTTTAAATATAGAAGTGGATTAGTAAAATTGGATCCGAGAAAGGCGTAAAGAAGTTGTTAAAGATTAAAAGATAAACTTTGACCATTTCGAAGTTATAACGTTGTTCAGTTAAGGTCTGAGAGGTAATTATACCCCAACTTGAGTGACTTCCTTCTTAACTAAGAAATGGTAAGGTTTGATCGTAAAGGAGTTTTGGAAATGTTTTCCAAACGAGAATCAGAAATGTTTTCTGATAAAAGAAAATAAGAATTTAGAATATAGGGAAAACAAGAGATAAGTAAATAAATGAACTAAAGAGATTAATGTTAAATGATGTTTGTTCGATATAATTACCATTTGGGAATAATATCGTTGTTTGCACACTTGTTTTTCTTTGATGGTTAAATCACAGACTATCGAAGTTTTGACCATTTTAACGTTGTTAATATGGAGAGACCGGTTGGATTTTTATCCAAAGAACCACTCTGTATTGGCATAAGCATCGCGAATCATATATGTCAAAGATAATTGAAGACGGAGTAAAATGCAAGGGCTATCCTGTTTACAGAATAGTGCCTTCGGTTTGTCCAGTCCCAGGACAACTTGTATGGACGAAGGTCTGACAGAGTATATCCAATGAATCGCGTAAGTTGATCTGTTCAAACGTATTCACGTTTGGTGGCGGAGGAATTCGTTTCTCTTAGCTGTATACCCGTGTTATTTTTGGATAAGTCAATTTGTGATTTGGCGGGTATGATGATGTGACATTTCTAAGTGAATGAAGATGGATGTCTGACATAGTATTTTCCAGACGATCACGTACATCGATTTCTTCAACCGTACCAAGAGTGGAAGCGGAGAAGGAAACTTCTTTGAGCTGACACGTAATGTACTGCTGTAAACGTCAATTAGTGATTTTCGATGGATCTGACAATGTGGGATTTGAAGTGAATCTATTGAGATGATAAAGCGTAGCTTCTAGCCTCACATCCGGTAAATGACAGAAATCGGGCAGGCAGCATGGCTAAGACGGTCGCACCGAAGTAGGGTGTATAATCACCTATCTAGTGAATATTCATTTGTTTCTTAAATCTATCAATGTTGTCCCATATATATACGGGAACGGTTGCTGATCCCAACCGTTGGTGATGTACATTCGATACACTCAAGCGAAATGAGTGGTCGGTCATGTGTGGCTGAGTTGCAAGATGTTCTTGTTGAACTCCAGTGTATCGTTCCTAGAGTACACTGATCGGAAGGTGGTTCCATACCTTGTCATAGTTGGAAATCCAATCATCCAATACGTGCTTACGATTTTGATTGTATACTATATATGTAGTAACGTGAGATGCAAACGTTTCTGCTAGATTGATATTTATTTGTACTTAGACATTATTATAATATCAGAATGATATTGCTTTGAAAAGTTATTTGGATTCTCATAAGGGAAAAACCCGTTCCGTATTCACGGCGTGGTCTTATGAGATATCATATACCTGTTTAAATGATTTGAGTTTATTCACACCAGTCCCATGACTGACCCGGAGTTTATTTTGTTTTCCCTAAACTCTTGTGTGCCTAAATTTGTACGGGCAGCCAAGTAGTCGGGATTTTACAGATACACCTGAAGAGCTGGAGCAGGAGGCTTCAGGATTCTATAGCTATTATTATTTCCGCTGTTGTTGTAAGTGTTGTACTCTGATAAGTGTTATTGTATACATATACTGATGTTATTTCAAAGATATGTTATGTTATATTTTATTCGTTCCGCTGTGAGATTCGTGGTTACTCTGATGATAATGTTCTTCTTCTTCTTCTATTCTATAAGTTCTATCTTATCAATTCTCACCTTCTAATTTCTTTCATTAATTACCGGGATTTTTTGATGTTTTGGTTATCGACGTCGAGCTTACGTCGATAACCAAAGCCGCCGAAAATCCGGGTCACTACAGTTGGTATCAGAGCATTGGTTTAGTTATTACCTTGGCTCTGTGGCGTGATTCAGTAGAGATGGGATTAGTAATATCCTAGACTGAGTTTGAGTGTATATATACGAGTGCGTATTTGTATTTGATATAAAAATGGTTTTATATTGTGGAGATTCATTGGATGAGTTGTTTATGAGTTCTGGTCGATCAGTTTGATCCACTGTATCGGTAGGAGTTACTAAACACTTGAATATGATGGGTCGTCACGATATGTTTTGAAAAGAGGGTAAATTTAAAATATGTTTACCCAAGGTATATCTTGATATAGAGAAGATATATATATATCAAAAATTATAATATATTGGATATATTGGTTGTTATTATAATCGAGTAAGATTATAAATTAAAGGGTTATGTAAATAACCAACCAGGATTCATATAAGTGAAATACGTGAAATCAGATGAGTTAAATCTTAATTTAAATCAGATGTGAAATTAAAATGAGGAAATTTTGAAATGTTTTCAAAATGGAAGTATTCAGTAATGGTTTTGAAATGATATAGTATTGAAATCACTGGGGTCGCTGGAAAATAGATTCTGATGATGAATCTAGACATCATCAGTGTTCATTTTCGAGTTCTAAGTGACGGATTACTACCAAAGGTTTTGTTTTTGAATTGTTTTGAAAAAAACAAGTTGTTTAGAAATTCAAAGGTTTTGAATTGGCATTATGATTTCAAATTGATTTGAAATTACCCAGGAATTTAAGTTCTGGAATTAAAATTTAACTAATGAAGTTAAATAGATTGAGATGGTATAAATCGAATTAGTAATAATCTGGAATTAACTTGAATAAATAAGTTAAGAGTTTGAAATCGAGAATGGAACTCGAGTGGAAATAGAATTCGACTTAGGTATAAACGAATGATTTGGTTTTGAGAATGAACCGATTTGAGATCAAGTTGGTAATGCATTGTTATATGCAGAAGTGGTGACGAATGGTAGGGATATAATGATATGCCCGACAAAAAGGTACAAGTTATATTTCATATGAGTTTGGTGATTTATGAGCCGAATTGGTAAGCCGCTTGGCTGTTTGATTTTCTTTTGGGTTGAAGAAGGCCCAGAGAGGCGAGTTGGAGTTTGTGCTATTGACCAGTACAAAGGAGGTGCTGGCAAAAATTTTCGAAAAGTTAAGGTGTTAGAAAATTTTCAGAATTTTTGAAAATTTAGTTAGTTGAAATAAATTAATATTTTAGTCGATATTAATTGGTTCAGTTGAAACCGGAGATAAGAGGTAAACAGATAAATTTTACCCAGAAGATAGGGTCATCCCCTAGCTTAACAATTTCGAGGACGAAATTTTATTAAGGGGGGAAGATTGTAGTAACCCGCATTTTTTAACTGTTGAATAATTTATTTATTTAATTATTAAATATCGATTTATCGATATCGAGAACATGAATTAAATTTTATTGAATATTTAATTAATAATTATAATATAATAAAATATATTATAATGTTGAAATAATCAAAATATTGGAAATCACAATATTCTGTGAATGGGGTCATCCCAAAGATATAATTCAACTTAGAGTTGGATTATATTGACGAATATATTCAATCGACGTCAGTTTGAACGTAGAATTTTAATATAATTAAAATAGAGTGCGTAACGACGCGGTAGTTCGCTATTTGGCGATTTGAACTTCAACTGAAAGTACAGGATTCGTTTTAAGCCGGATTTCTGTGAAACAAGAAACGTGTGGAGCTGGTGGAGTATATCTTTCTAATGGAAGAGAAAAATCAGGATTTCGTCGTGTAGATTTTGAGATATGTCCAAATCAAATTTCAGAAAAGTCGCTGTGAAATTCCTTTATAATTTGTAACGCTTTATATACGTTATAAAAGGATTTTTTTCGATGTAAATTGAATATCGATTCAATCTGGACTCGGAATAGAGAGTATATATTTACCCTGGAGCTGTATGATATCGTATACGAATATATATACGATAATATTTATTTATAAATGTTTAATTTAATTATATTTAAATATATTTATATATTAAAAAGGGCTATTCAGAGCTTTAAAAATAGCCACTTTTGCAAACGAAGTCGGAATTCGACGAAACCAGTTTCGTTGGGACCGTAATGTCAAACTCTAGTGGCATGTCAGTTTTCGTGATTTTAGGGGATCGTATGTGATCGTAGTGATTTTTAAGGACCGAAGACAAGGAGAAAAACGAGAAAATAAAATACGAAAATCAAATTCGAAATATCCCCTTTATTTTTCTACAATCCAACACAGACCTCTGGGGCCTTCGGTCTCAACCACAACCAAAACCAACCCAAACAGGGTATAAAACCCATCAAAACAAACCTCAGAGAGAGCAAAATGAAGACTGAAACGGGAATATACCAAGAATATGCCTTTTCAAAATAATATTTAAAAATTCCTATAAGTACCACTAACTCCCTTAAACCCTAAACAGAAAATCTCTGGTCAATGAAAATCCGCCGCACTTTTACTTCCTTCCAGAAAAAAAAACTTCCGACACTTTCAGAAAATCAAAATCAATCAAAAGAAATTCATAACAAATCCTATAAATCCAAACACGTATAGATTTGGATTGCTCGTATGGTGCTCTTCCTGTAGACATCAGTTTTGATGGGTTCGATGTCCTTGTGTTCGCTGCCAATAACACAGCGAGAGGCCCAAACGATTTAGGGTTAAAGTTCTTGAAATCTTGAAGCAGCAATCGTCGAATTTGAGTATGGTATTGCGTTCGGGTGGGAAAATAGTGGGTGTTGCAGTTCTTTTGCGGGTTCCGGTGTGGTTTTTGTTCGCTCGAGTTCGGAGAGGGCTCAACGATTGTATGAGGGGGGAGGAGTAACCAGAGTTGACTTGGAAAGGGGAAATGGAAGGAGGTCGGGGAGCTGGTTGCCTCGGTGATGGTAGCGCCTTGGGGTAGTAACCGACGTGGAGGGAACGAGTGGTCAATGTCCGGTCAAAACGTGAATGAGGAGGAGTAAATTCTGTAATATGATTTGGGGGAGATGGGTTTTAACGTGGAGCGGGTGGGCTTGGTATTGGGCCGGCAGTTTATAAAAAAAGGGTAAGGCCCACTTTTAATTCAAAGTCCATGTTTTTATTTTATTTTTTTAATTCAAATGTATACGAACTTCGAAATGCTATAACTTCGTCATACTGAGTCAGAATTACGCGAAACAAGTTGCGTTGGGATCGTATGGACGAGAGCTTCACAATGAAGCTGACAGGAAGTGGATTCAAGCTCGTTTGAATTTATGGCAAAATAAATTGTTTGATTCAAATCAAATAACAGTTTATCGTTCTTTAACGATGAACTGCAAATGTGAGTAAATCTCACTAACTCTGAACAGTTTATAATTTCATGTTGTATTTTTAGAACTGTTAAAATTGTCTGTTTGACTGTGTATTGATTGTTTGATTGAACTGCTAGTCAGTTAGTTAAATTTCTATATTGATTTCTTTTTAACAGAATATATCATATGGAACTGAAAGTGATGTTATCTATATTTTTTAACATCTGTGATGCAGGGAAACAGGTTGGAGGAATCCGACGGGATTCCTCAACAATTATTTTTATTGTTTTTCATATATTTTAATATATGATGTGAATTATAACCTGTTGTTGATTGTGTGTGTATGGATGAGATTAGACATCGTGATTTGATATGATTGAATACCATAACATACAGAAATGTTGATAAGGGGATTTTCAAAGTGATATTGAAAATAGAATATTTATAAATTGGAATATTTATAAATAAGAGATATTTATAAATTTAAATATTTATAAATAAGGAATATTTATAAATAAGAATATTTATAAATAGGAGATATTTTAAAAGGAAATAAATTCAAAACATTTCTTTTTGAAATGGAAAGGGCTGTGTGGCGAGTTTGGGGATTTTCCCGATGCTCCCGATACAAAGGAGGTTATGGCGAATTTTCCCGGGAATTAAAGGAGTTAGAATATTTCAAGAATAAATTTGAAAAGGAAATATTTGTAAACCATTTACAAATAGAATTGAAAAGGAAACGTTATAAAAAGGAAATCATTTTTAAAGTGTAGAACCGTTATTTAAAAGTAAATCTTTTCAAATGAATAAAACGTTGTTAAAAAGGAAATCTTTGTAAAGTGAATAAAGTTAATCGAATATAGACATTCGAAAGGAGTTAATCGAATATGGTATTCGGAAGTTAGTTAATCGAATATGGTATTCGAAGTTAGTTAATCGAATATAGACATTCGAAAGGAGTTAATCGAATATGGTATTCGAAGTTAGTTAATCGAATATGGTATTCGAAAGTTAGTTAAGAGAATATGTTATTCGAAAGGGGTTAGTCAAGTCGAGTTAGTCAAATAGAGTTAACCAGTTAGAGTTAATCAGTTAGAGTTAATTAGTTGGAGTTAATCGATTAGAGTTAATCGATTAGAGTTAAAACGAACTAGAGTTAATCAAATATAGTTATTTGAGACAGAGTTAGTCAAACATAGTATTCAGGGTAAGTTGCCATCTTGTACGACTGCTAGCGTAATTCGCAGGGCTGTAAATAGCCTATGGCGGTCGGATGTTTCCTGAGGGAGTCAGGCGTAACCATTGTGATCGCTGCGATCTAGAGTCAAGCGAATGGAGTTTAATCGAATATTAGTTATTCGATAGGAGTTAATCGAGTTGAGAAATAAATTAAGTTAAAAAAAGTTGAGTTGATCGGGTGGTTCGACCAAGTTAGTCGAGCCTAGTTAATCGAATCGAATTGGTCGAACCAAGTAAGTCGAGTTAAGTTAGTCAAGTTAGTCGAGCCTAGTTAATCGAATCAAATTGGTCGAACCAAGTAAGTCGAGTTAGTCCAGTCAAGTTAAGTTAGTCGAGTTAAGTTCGTCGAGTTAAATAAATCGATGTTAGTTTCATCGAAAGGAGTTATCGATGTTAGTTTCATCGAAAGGAGTTATCGATGTTAGTTTCATCGAAAGAAGTTATCGATGTTAGTTTCATCGAAGGGAGTTATCGATTATAGTTTAATCGAAGTGTGATTTTCAAATATGAGATATTTGAAAAGGAAGAGTCATCGAATATTAGTTATTCGAAGAGAGATTATAGAATATCGTTTATTCAAGAAGGAGTTAATCGAATATAGGTTATTCGAAGAAGAGTTAATCAAATAGAGATTTCTCGAAGAGAGTTAATCGGCAAATTCGATTATATCGAATTCGGGAAGTACTTATACTTTTCCAGTGTTTAAATAGAGATTTATTTATTTATAAATAAATAAGTGTTAGGTTAATTATTCACTATTAAGAATAGAAGTTATAATTAAAGTTAGATAATTCGAAAGTAAGGATTATAACGTTATCGTTATAACCAATGTTTTAAATATAGAAGTGGATTAGTAAAATTGGATCCGAGAAAGGCGTAAATAAGTTGTTAAAGATTAAAAGATAAACTTTGACCATTTCGAAGTTATAACGTTGTTCAGTTAAGGTCTGAGAGGTAATTATACCCCAACTTGAGTGACTTCCTTCTTAACTAAGAAATGGTAAGGTTTGATCGTAAAGGAGTTTTGGAAATGTTTTCCAAACGAGAATCAGAATTGTTTTCTAATAAAAGAAAATAAGAATTTAGAATATAGGGAAAACAGGAGATAAGTAAATAAATGAACTAAAGAGATTAATGTTAAATGATGTTTGTTCGGTATAATTTCCATCTGGGAATAATATCGTTGTTTGCACACTTGTTTTTCTTTGATGGTTAAATCACAGACTATCGAAGTTTTGACCATTTTAACGTTGTTAATATGGAGAGACCGGTTGGATTTTTATCCAAAGAACCACTCTGTATTGGCATAAGCGTCGCGAATCATATATGTCAAAGATAATTGAAGACGGAGTAAAATGCAAGGGCTATCCTGTTTACAGAATAGTGCCTTCGGTTTGTCCAGTCCCAGGACAACTTGTATGGACGAAGGTCTGACAGAGTATATCCAATGAATTGCATAAGTTGATCTGTTCAAACGTATTCACGTTTGGTGGCGGAGGAATTCGTTTCTCTTAGCTGTATACCCTTGTTATTTTTGGATAAGTCAATTTGTGATTTGGTGGGTATGACGATGTGACATTTCTAAGTGAATGAAGATGGATGTCTGAAATAGTATTTTCCAGACGATCACGTACATTGATTTCTTCAACCGTACCAAGAGTGGAAGCGGAGAAGGAAACTTCTTTGAGCTGACACGTAATGTACTGTTGTAAACGTCAATTAGTGATTTTCGATGGATCTGACAATGTGGCATTCGAAGTGAATCTATTGAGATGATAAAGCGTAGCTTCTAGCCTCACATCCGGTAAATGACAGAAATCGGGCAGGCAGCATGGCTAAGTCGGTCGCACCGAAGTAGGGTGTATAATCACCTATCTAGTGAATATTCTTTTGTTTCTTAAATCTATCAATGCTGTCCCATATATATACGGGAACGGTTGCTGATCCCAACCGTTGGTGATGTACATTCGATACACTCAAGCGAAATGAGTGGTCGGTCATGTGTGGCTGAGTTGCAAGATGTTCTTGTTGAACTCCAGTGTATCGTTCCTAGAGTACACAGATCGGAAGGTGGTTCCATACCTTGTCATAGTTAGAAATCCAATCATCCAATACGTGCTTGCGATTTTGATTGTATACTACATATTAGTAACGTGAGATGCAAACGTTTCTGCTAGATTGATATTTATTTGTACTTAGACATTATTATAATATCAGAATGATATTGCTTTGAAAAGTTATTTGGATTCTCATAAGGGAAAAACCCATTCCGTATTCACGACGTGGTCTTATGAGATATCATATACCTGTTTAAATGATTTGAGTTTATTCACACCAGTCCCATGACTGACCCGGAGTTTATTTTGTTTTCCCTAAACTCTTGGGTGCCTAAATTTGTACGGGCAGCCAAGTAGTCGGGATTTTACAGATACACCTGAAGAGATGGAGCAGGAGGCTTCAGGATTCTATAGCTATTATTATTTCCGCTGTTGTTGTAAGTGTTGTACTCTGATAAGTGTTATTGTATACATATACTGATGTTATTTCAAAGATATGTTATGTTATATTTTATTCGTTCCGCTGTGAGATTCGTGGTTACTCTGATGATGATGTTCTTCTTCTTCTTCTATTCTATAAGTTCTGTCTTATCTATTCTCACCTTCTAATTTCTTTCATTAATTACCGGGATTTTTCGATGTTTTGGTTATCGACGTCGAGCTTACGTCGATAACCAAAGCCGCCGAAAATCCGGGTCACTACAGTAAGCCTAGGGGGTGTCTTGTATCATCTGTTGTGTGTGACCCATATCAGTCAGTAACCCATACTGGTATCCAAAGGGGGACCCAAAACTAGGTAGGGGTCAAGGGCATGCTTACTGAGATGATTATAAGAGGTTCATATGGGTGGAGGTGTTGACGGCGCAATCCAATGGAGTCATGTGCATGCAAGGGTCCAGACTGATCGGGAAATTAAGACGATGTGACATCAGTAGATATTGTTGTGCTTATCGGGAAAAGGGGTTGCCACTTTAGGAAGTGATACATCCTACTATGGAGCCAACACAGGGTATCTACGGGATAGGGAGCCAATCGAGTGGGGGTAGTAATTAGGGTACATCTAGTCCTGCCTGTTTAGGAGCCTGTTATTATCGTTTAGGGTAAAACCCATTATTTTTGTTGGGCTTCCTATTATTATCGTTTGGGGGTAAAATCCATCACTAGAAGTACCCCTAAGTCTACCATTAGATTTCTATTGGGATCACTCTGTTTCTGTTATTCTAGTATTGGTGCAGAGAAAAAAGTATTTGGGGAAGCGTTATCTATTATGTTCTGTTTATTCGGCTTATCCTGCTTATTCTGTTATACCCGTCTTATGATACCGTTATCTCTCTCATCCAGATTATATGCATGTCATGATTCTTTCTCTTATTTATATGCTAAAACTAATTGGACTCACCAGAATTTATTTCTAACCTGTTTTGTTTCCTTTTCTCTCTCTTCCTTTCCCTCCCTTAGGCTCTCATGTTGGGAATACTCAGGCTTGATTAGGATTCTCTCTTCTGTTTCTGCTTGGAGCTACTTAGATGTACCGCTTTGATTACCTGTCTATCTTGCTATGGTTATTTTCGGGGACTAAGATTTTATCCAAATGCAGATCACAGATCACAGAATGAAGAAAATGATAAATAAGAGGAGACACACAAAGTTTTTATAGTGGTTTGGCTGTAGATGTAGCCTACGTCCACTTTATAATCTTATTGTTATACTGACAGATTACAAGAATCAGTTATATGTAGACACACAATCCGTGTGTTAATTGAGATTACAAGAGGAGAATTTATGTGTAGAAAGGTGCAAAGTCCTTGCAATCGGTAATGGAAGAAGCTGTCTAGATGTAGGAGAAAGTCTCAGCCAAAATGTCAGAGTAAATCCCCTTAAAATTCAATGTAGAGGTGTATTTATAGCTGTAGGAGAGCTTCTGGAAGACCGGTTCGTGATGGGGGTACGTGGCACCCGATCCGGAAAAGTAGGAGCAAGATGTGGCATGAGAACAGGTCAAAACAGTGCGTGTATCAGCAGGTGTAGGGGTCAGTTCGTGGTCATGGGATCGGATCGTGATATAGGCTCCACGAACCAAGGTCTGATCGTGAGCTGTATGGTGAAGCTGATGTGTCACGAGCGGGTCGTGATCAGGAGGTGTACCATGAACGGGTCGTGGTCTGAGGGTGTGCCACGATCCGAGGGGAGGCGATCCGATAAAGGGCGAACCGAGGGTGCACCAAGAGCCAAAGAGGATGCACGAGCCATACTCCAATCGTGTGACACTTCGTCGCTTTATCCAGGAAATTACCAGATTACACCCATTCACGGAAACGGGCGTAACTTTCAAACTGTAAGTCTGATTGAGCCAAACCAATGCTCAAACTGAAGCTAATTTAGAGATCTACAAGAGTTACGAGCCGAGCTTCGTAACTATTGTTTTCGGGCCCAAAAGAGGTCGTCTGATAGGAGTTTCGGGCCTTTCTTTGTTCGTGATGCGACTTTGACCAAATCGCTGCCTATCTTCTGATGTTGTTCTCCATATCCGAGCGCGATACTGTCCAGATATTCACTGTGACAGCTTTTACCAAAAAGTGTGTCAACAGCAGGTATTTTAATTTGATGTAATGGGTTTCTGTATTTCAGACTTATGTTGTAATTGGAATTTGGATCACGATGTTTTCTGTTTGGAAAATAAAATTTTAAATTCTGCTGCTATTTTATATCTGCCTAGTGATGTTTCTGTTTCTGTTTACTTATAACGCTTCATGGAACTTAATGCACTCTATTAAAGAGTGACATTAACGGACATGGGGTGTCACAAAATCTGAAGCGCAAACCAAACCGTTTTTGATGGAATCGTTGATATCCTAATCCATGAAGAAACCGCCGAGCTTGAAGCTGTCCAAATTGCAGATGAAGCCGGCGAGGGTGTAATGGAGGGAGCATCTTTGCGGGACAGGTGGTTTTTCCTGAGTCGAGCCTCAGTTAGATGGAGGCGCTGATTTGTTTGTGTTATGGTTTGCTTGAATTTAGCTCAAGAATAGGTGTAATAGAAGTAGAATAATTGATTTGCGAAAGTTTACCTGCTATAGTAAGTTAATAGGTAGCTGGAATCAATATAGGAAGGGACACCCAAACTTGGGATTAACTAAAAATTATACAAACTCTCGATTAATATGGGAAGACATGTGAAACTTGGTATTAATCGTGTCAATTTATCCCAAAATTATATTCTAGTTTGTATTATGGACTGGAATAACCTTCCATGTTCTAGATTGTCGAGATTTTAAATCTCAAAAATGTTAATTTGTGATAATTTCTATAAATCATCCAAAATATTCAGAAAGAGGAATATTAAAAATCACAATGAATGAGTAATTATTGTTTCTGAATTTCCAGGCTTATTCCTTGTCATTTTTAAATTTCTTCTTTTTACCAAAATGGGTTATTTATTAAAACTATAGAAAACCCAACGATCCTAAACATGGTTTGATTTAAATTTACTTATAACACAATTTTTTGAAAACTATAGTAAAATTTCTGAAACCCCTTTTTAAAATTTCAAAACAGTTTAAAAAAACTGAAATTTCTCCGAACATGAGATCAAGGATTCAAGTGAATAATTTTGTCAAAAGATTATTCGGACTCATACTATAGTTCGTAATTATGTTCCTAGAATATGATGACACATTAAAGGTAACTTCCCGTTTAGGCGAAGGAAAGGTCATTGACTAGAACTCCCAAACGAAACCAAAACAAGAAATCGTGACTATGTCAGTTGTAACTCAAAACATATGTCGTCCTCATGCTCTCCACAACAAAATCGCCGATCGCACCGTAGGGTAAATCTAGGTTAGCCGAATACTCAAACTCAAAACATTTTTGACTCCTAGTCATTCAAAACCTATCTTAATTAAATAGGCCCACGACTATCTCATCATCGAAGTAATTTAATATCGAGCAAGAAAGACGAAAGAAAATAAAAAAGTTCGACTACGTTCTCTCACTAATCGAAATTTATTAATTCCTCTTATCATCTAAACCTAAGCTTCGATGCCAAGTGTAACTCCCCACACTTTCTTATGCACGTATTTCGACAAAAATCGAAACATAAATCCATCCAAGCATAGAGAGTATAAATTTGGTATCTGCAAAAATGAACATGAGCATAATCAGAGTAAAATAAAAATAACACATAGTGTAAAAAAATAAGATAACTAATACTGACTAAGGAGACTAACTTAAACATATTTCCACGTCGATATCGAGCATTAGAGAACGAGAACCGAAAACCAAACCGAACACCTGCTAAGATCTGTCATCCCTGAGCTAAACCTGAGAGTTGTTATGCGAAGGGGGATCAATACAACAAGTCCTGGTGAGTAGAAAATATAAAACACTGTCTATAATACACAAAATGTATTCTGTCTTATTAGAACCAAAACATATGTCTAACAAGGCTAGTAACTCTAACCTAACATTGTAAAGATTTACGTACGACGACTAACTACCATACTCGAGGTAGTTATCCCAAATGAAAGCGATAATGATATAGCAATACTGAGATAGAACGTTTATGCATAATTATGAAGCCTTTAAACCATCATTCAAATAATTATAAAAAACAAAGAGGTGGGCTCTCAACGGCTCTTTATTCCATAAGGAGGAAAATTATTTCTATATAGCCACTTAAGACCTCACCACTAATAATAGATAAGGGTTGATCCTCTCGATCTTTTGAGATTCAAGGCGGACCCATCGGTCACTTAATACCTTACTCAGTGGTTACCCTACACTAATATAAATTAGAGGAACCAATACTACTAAGTCCTACTAATTTAAAGCTTTGCCATTAGCATATGCCCAAAACCCCACATAAGGTAAGAGATAGTAACCAGCCACTTATTAGCTACATGATATGTAGACGACATCTTTTCATATGACCTTCCATCGCTGGAACCCCGTGTTACAATCTAGTTGACCTTATTAGATAATCCCCTAGTCACTTAATACTTCCCGTAGGATAGAAAGACCTATGGTACCTCTATAGCAGTCGTTTAATACCTAGTCACAAGGCGGACTCCCATACCAGTCACTTACCACCTAGAGGAAGCGAACCGACATGGGGATTACCGAACTCGTACCTAATAGCCATTTAATACTTCTTATTTATGGGCAGACGAGCTACACGATCACTTAATACCCTTATAAGGGAAGATCTGACTAGTTAATACATCTATCTCGAAGCAGGCTTATGCTTCGAAATTATTTCCTTTCTAAAGTACCCTCTTTTGGAGCGGGAGGTGGGTCTTACAACCACTTAATACCTCACTTGAGATAAACCTTATTTTAGGAAATAATCCTCACCACGCAATTAACTGTCGTTACGGGTGCCTATGATTAATGATGTCTTACATCAGTTTTACTTATACCTGACTGCTAGAAAATGAAGATTTCTATTGGAC
Organism: Allium sativum; assembly: GCA_030737875.1. NCBI lineage: Eukaryota > Viridiplantae > Streptophyta > Magnoliopsida > Asparagales > Amaryllidaceae > Allium > Allium sativum. The sequence continues at coordinate 898,572,380 of CM060922.1, read as the reverse complement.
TGACCTCACACATTAGATTAACTAGAAAAAAAGGAGAACCTATAATTTCCAATCCTTGGATGTTCATGTATTAATTTCTTAATCGGACTTATCATTTACTACGCCAATCAATTCTCATTAATTTCTCCTTACTATTCTATTAAATATCATTAATTAAGTTACCTGGCACTAATGGCCCTAACGGTCATATTTCCTAAGGCATCAATCAACTATTTAGTGCCATTTATGATAGTAACAGTCATGTCTTCCTAAGGAATCAATTAACCTATTTAATGTCATTTATGACACTAATAGTCATATTTTCCTAAAGCGTTTATATTAGTTAAACCTTTTTAAATTAGTCCCTTTTGAATTGTAACCCAATCATTATAACTCCCAATATATTTACAAACTCAATTTCATTTAATTCTTATGTGAATGTGTATATATATATATATTTGAATATAAAAGTTTCTTATTTATTTATTCCCTAGTTGAAGTTACAAATCTCTATTCCTAAGTAGCAATTTAATTGTAACCATTTCGGCTTATTTATGATATTTAATTAATTTCCCAAAACAAATATGGTTATAACACTTACTACCTTATTTATGACCTATTTGTTACTGTAAAAATTCCATATTGATTGCTATAATAGTCACAAACATTTAATTTCCATTCATTATAGGAATTATTACCATATGTTTATTCCAGGAAAATAGTGTGAAGGACAAAAATAACAAAAAATTATGTCAAAAGGACAAGAGGTAAAAATATTAGCCAAAAGGACAAAGTTTAGAGTAAACTATAAAATGCTAGTGGACCCCTGAATTCCACTACCTAGTGTAAATTTATCCTTGAGGATAAATTTTTTGTTGACCGTCCTTATGGATAAATTTTTGTTTGGCTTTGTCCTTGTGCCTAAAAATCCCATGTTTATTCCCATAGAATGGAAACACTTCAAATTCAAACGCACATTAACACACAAACATTTATTTATTAATAGCGTCATTTATTTAAATTTGGATGAATAAGATTTGTGTATTTATGTTTTTATTTAAACACAAAATTAACATAGTTACTAATGTATATTTTCTTATTATTTATGTTCTGGTCTAAACTAGCAACCAAAACAACCATTTTTGTGTTTAATCTTGTTTTAAAATTCAAAATCTTATAAAAGGTTATTTACTGTGATTATTGCAAGTTGTGCCCAAGTTATTCACAAGGGAAGATCTGATGTCATTTCAAATCAAAAGGAAATAAGTTAATGTCTTATTCAGAATAGTTGTTGCAAACTAAATAAAAAAATTCGTGAATTTGTGCATCTCTTCTTATTTGGTTTATTTATTGTCCTTGTAGATTCCAAATAACGTCTTTTTATACAAAAAGGACAGAATTACAATAATCAAGTAAAGCCACAAACAATACCAAACATAATTGGATTATTAATTATTTTAACCAATACCGCACAATTACAATTCAACACCTAATTCTATAAATTTGGAATAAAACTACAAATCTAATAATGGTTTTTAGGACTAATTTCCAGGCCTAAATAACTTCCGTAAATATAAAATGCTAAAATAATGGTAGGTAAGAAGATGATATAACTCAAAAAGGCCTACAAACCCATACTTATCCCATATTCATAATAATTCAGATTTAACAAATAAACAAATCTATCGCTTTTAGGCATATAATTCAAATTCAACACAAACGAATTGTATATTTTTATTATAAACAATGTATATAATTTCACGCTCACGTGAAAGCTACCCAAATCCAATCTAACACGGCTTTTTAAGCTAAAAATTCCCAAATCCTATTGATCTACAATTTATTTTCAAAAGGGATTTACAAACAAAGGATCTAAACGAAAAATAGGAAAAGAAGGATGAAATTCAATAATTTAGATTACATAAGTGAAGAACCAATTCTTCTTTCATATATCAAAGTCTAACCTCTCCAATCTTGTAAATCTGATTTTCATATCTATGTAATTTGTGCTTTGGAAGAGAATGGAGGATTGGAAATGGTAGATCTTTGTTACTGCACTCAGAAAATATGAATAAGATATTAGGGGTCTAGCCCTTTATTTATAGGCATAGAAGTTACCTTCAATCGTTGGATTTAATTTAGTAAACATTCGTCCGTTAACATAATATTCATCTAAAACCTAGCCGCCGCTTGCTACCATCGACCAAGCGATCGATGGGCTGATCGACCACATAGGTTTACCACACGGTCGATAGCTCTGGTCGACCTGGCGGTAGTTGGAGAAGGAAAGTAATTTATTACTATATATTAATTATAATATGTTATTCATTTCCATTCGTTTCCATATTTTGTCCATAACTTTTTCATACGGACACCGTTCGCGAAGTTTCAAATATGAAAGTTGACCAGAATTCCGCCACGAACACAAGATGCAAGTTTCATGGTCAAGTCCTACTGTATGCAAGAATTCCATTTTTGGAACTAATTAAATAATTAAGTTTATTATTTCCAAAACTTCGGGTTGTTACACATGACCCAATCTCAAATGCCACAACTGTATTGTATCCAAGCCACGAGAACTATCAATACCAACACAAGTTTCACCTTCTACAGTCACTCTTCAAAAAAAAAAACACCTAGAATCCTAGCACCCCTCATAACTATAAGCGCACTCTTCGAAGCTCTCAAGCGACCACTCTCAATATTGATCTTGCACATTAAAGAATCCAGCTGTTCCAAACAGATAAGTGACTTCGTAGTCATGGAACGTAGCGCATAATAGTGGGAGTACGAAACATTGTGTCAAACATTCGAATTTTCTCAGAACCAATGCCCTTCGACTTATGGACAACATCATTCCCCATAACAATTGAATTTCCTTCTTAATCAGCATAAGAAGAAAAACAATTCCTATTTGGTGTTATGTCATATAAAGCCACCGAATCGAGCACCCATTAGCTACCCATAACATTTGATGCTACCGTTGAATAAAATATCTACTTTTCCCTCACCAACACCTCTCTCTAAGCAATTGATGAAGATGATACGACATTCTCTCTCTTCTCCCTGTCTTGACCTTCATTCCTCCAATGACCAGGTCTCTTATAAATAAAGCACTTTCTATTTGTTCCTTTCTACTTTCCTCTCCAATCGGGTTTTCTACACTTAGAGCGCCCCTCGTTTCCCTTTTTCTCATATTTCTCCTTTTCCACAAACAAACCACAGACATTACCTGCACCACTACTTCCATCGCTTAGCTCCTTCATGTGATCTCGCAATTCCTCACTAAAGAAACATGTCTTGACATCATCAAGAGTTAATGTATTCTTCTATAGATCAAACTATAAGATACATCCATATAAAAGTCCGACAATGAACATAACAATATCATTGCCTTATGCACTTCCTCAATCTTCAAATCTAGCACCTTCATCTTCATTACCAAATCATCAAACATATTCAAGTGCGCCTTTGGCGAAGTTTCTTCCTTCATCTTGTATGTAAAGAATGTTCGCAATAAGATCAATCTATTTGGGAGTGATTTCTTTATATATAACTCCTCCAAGTGTCCCAGATACCCTTAACAGCCATCTCACCACTAATTTTGAAGATAACATTATCTCCCATTGCAAGTTGATGTATAGAGAATGCCTACTCTTCCATTTCCGCTCATTGGGCATTTGAGATGTCTATCGGCAATATATCCATATCAAACACTATTCAATGTACCCGATTCCGCCTGAGAACCACTTTTATCTTCCATTGACATTTTCAAAATCAATATTTCCATTCCACTTATCAATAACCAGTTGCGATCCTGAGGAACTATTTGATTCTGATTCCAGCATTTCTACAACTATCTACTAACACCAAAGCTCTGATACCAATTATTGCAGAGAATCACGACTCAACCCCGCTCAAATCAAACCCCCAAAAACAACGAAAGACGAGATTGTGATAAATGTGCAAAAACAACTATTCAATATCTCAAAAATTCTCAACCCAATCTGATAACCAATAACAGTCACCAAATAAGAGAAATATAGAGAAATAGCGAATAGTAAATCACACGGAAATTTATAGTAGTTCCATTAACATCTTGTTGGTGTACATACACTATGAGAGAAAACCTTTATTATATATTAACAGAAGAGTACAACAGATTGAATATAATAATAAAAAATTTCAGAAAAAATTGATTTTGTGGACATGAGAACTGAAGACAAATAGAATTTCCATAACCCTAATTAATATAAACCTAATCAATCCACTAATTAAACCTTTAATCACCTTTTGAATCTGCAAATATCTTAGATAGGAAGAGACTAATATTTTATAATTTCACAAATTTCCCTTGAACCTTCACCAATCAACCTGTCAAGCCGAAATCCAGAAATAGCTCATAAATTCATTTCAGACATGAGTCATTTTAGGAAAAATGTTTGTCATCAGCCTTAGGAAAAATTTCTACTTTGCTCAGACATCCATCCCCTTGGTCAGATGTCTTAATTTCCCCACTACTTCAGTGTAAACATCTATGTAAAATGACGGACGTCTGTTGTAACACCCCATATTTTAGTACATGATAATTGTTTGAGGAAGATAATAAAATGACTACTAAATAAAAAATTCATAATTGAGTAAAGCGGATTTTACCATTGCGTTCGATACGAAATTCTGATTTGGATAGACTTTTAGTTTTCGTAAATCAGACTAAGTATGAACAAGTCATGATTGAAAGAAGTTTGAACTAAATTAAACAAACAAATAAATAAATAACTCAGAAATGCAACGGAAACAGGGAAACTCGACCTAATATGGGTTGACCCTTGTATCGACCCATGGGTTGACAATAGTGTTGACCCACCTTCGGCCAGGCGCTGAGCATGAATCTGAATAGTTTTATGTGTTATATTCTTATATTGACTCAGCATTGATGTGTATTCAACGGTTTGATTTTAAAACCTAGGATCCTACGGTTTATATTATCCTAGCATATCTATAAATAAGCTAGCAACTCTCGCCATTTTCTTACATAAATGTTTCTTTATCTTCTTCCTCCTTTAAGTTATGTTCTGAAATAAAATTAAGAAAATGTAGGGGTAATAGATTGAAAGGATAATTATTCAACAACTATCTCTTTTTTGATCGAAAAATCAATCTGATGTATTTCGTACCCCTCGCTCGATGAGAAAAAATTGTGTAGATTTAGCAACTGCGCCGAGGAATTAAAAAAGAAGCACAAATAGTAATAAATAAAGAATTTACTCCATTATTATGAATTAATTTAGTAACTATTTCGAACAAATCTCGAAATTCTAAACTACCCATTATCCAATAAAATCCTAAAATTCCTAATAATAAACAAAAATCCCCTATACGATTGGTTACAAAAGCTTTTTGACAAGCACTTGCTACAATTGGTCATGTGAACCAAAAACAACGATTTGGGCCCAGTTCAAGCCGCAATCAAGAAAGCGGTTCATCTTTCCCTGGGGGATAAAACCCTCAATATGGAATCATGGTAATCAGGGTCTATGAGAGCATAATCGCAAGAGGTGGCATTGAGAATCCAGGGTAAGGTCACGATGAGACGAGCCGTTTATCATTACGATAGGTGTCAAGTAGAAGTGCAATGATGTATGCAACTGAGTCATCCTAATAGACCAAGAGATTTGAACCGACGTATTCTTTCACACCTCATTCCTACCAAGAAAAAAAGTGCAGCCTTAGCTTCAAACTTCATTCATTCGAAAGGTCGATCATAACTGGAATTTTTAAGCAATTCCGGAAGAAGGGGTTTGAGAGTATTTAAGAATGAAAAGGAAGATTTTTGATTTGAGAGCGTTCGAAGAACAAGAAGTTTTTTGACCAACCTTTTAATTTTTCATGATTCGGCAGATTTGGATTCCTATATATCTATTCATGTGGTACTTTACCATACGATTCATATAAGATAAAGATCCATCTGCCGCAAATCCCAAGTTTGTCTATGAAGAGCGGATCTAATTGTATTAGTTTCTATAATTGATTTCTTCTGTGTAATACTAATAGATAGGGCCTCATTGATTAGTGCTACAAGATCTCATGCGTTAGAACCCATCAACAAGTAAGGATATATTTTATACACTGAAACAAAATCTGTTCTTTTTTTATTTTTTATTTTCTTCCCTTTTTATTCTATTTCTTCATTCTTATTTATGCTACTTTCAAGGGTTCATCTAAATGACATGCGCGGTACAATGTTAAAAGTGCAGAACTTTTTTGATTTATCTATTATATTGTTTCTGCTCAAATGAAATTCATAATATATTCAAAATTGGGAAATAATAAATACTATAAATAACAAAGAAATGAAATAATAAATAAATGAAGAATTTATTCTAATTCACAAAAATGTGCAAAAGCTCTATTTGCGTCTGCCATTCTATGAGTCTCTTCCTTTTTACGATAAGATAAATCAAAATTATCTTTCGATGAATTTAACATTTAGATTCATATTTAGAAAAAAATAGATGGAAAGACAATATAATAAAAAATATCCAAAATACTTTTTAAATCTAATACATATCCCTATGAGTTCTACGTTATTTTTAGATCTGCAATTTAAAAAAGATTTTGATAATAAATATACTGGATTTGAAAAGTATTAGTGTTTATAAGTTTATTCTTATATATTATCGTTCTTTTAATTACTGTCAACTACCTATTTAGTTTTCAGTTATTATCTTTTTATATGTACATCTTTCTTCCTAATCCCCTTTCTGTCTCAGTTTTTTTTACCGTCTTATTATGCCTATTTATTCAATTTGAGTTTGGATCAATTTTCTCCTTTTCCTTCTTTTTTTGGCGCTAAGCCTAGGCCACCGAGAGCCTAGGACTTTTCCATTTGAACTACATAAAATTAGGATAAATTGGAATAATATTTAATGACAGTAAAAAGGAGATTTCGGCATATTAGAATTTAAGAACCATTGATGTATAATTGGTATAATTATAAAGGAAGAATATGGAAACATGTTAATATGAATAGGTTGGACTTAATTTTGGATGAGGTTAAAATTCTGGAGGTGGGTACGGACGCGTTTCTGCGGAGTCATGAGCGTGCATGGGTCCGATGGGGGGAGATAAGACGTTGTAACACTGGCAGATAGTGTTGTGTCTTTAAAGTTGATAGGTTCTAGACTGATATCCATGACTGCCATAACTAGCATAGGTTATTCGCGTATGTTAGGGAGCCGATCATTGGGTAGTAATTTGGGTAAAACCTAATCCTGATACTCTGATAGTTGGTGTAAAAATTATGTTCTAGAATACGAATGAGAAGCTTATCCAATTTTACCTTATCTCATTTATTTTGTACTTGTATTTTTAGTGTATTTTCAAGTCTAGTATTATTGATCTATCATGATACTTTTTTACCTTATGTTTATGCTTAAAATCATTGGAACTCGCTAGACTTTATGTCCGACCTATTTTGTTTTTTCTTCTCCCTCTTCATTTCCCCTAGGTTGTCAGGGTGGTGGTTTGCAACAGTGACCATAATTCTTTTATTCAACTTGGACTTGGATTATCTCTTACTCGATGTATTGTTCTAATTTTTGTTATATGATTATTGTTGTGACTCAAGAGGGATATGATTTTTATGGTTTTTCACTTTTACTCTGATGGTTTATGCTTCCGTGAGACAGATGTTTAATGACTATGGTTTTTAAGGTATTTGAAGTTGTAATGTTGTTCTTGGTTTGAATAATAAAAGTTTGAAAAATTTTCTGCTACATTTTATATTCTGTCTTGTGAATTTAGTCTCTGTGTTATTACTTTATACCTATTGCGCTTCACAAAACTTAATGCATCCTCATATGGGTGACATTATGGGGCATGGGGTGCCATATATGTTGCAACCCTCTAGTTGCACAACACCCATGCTCAGACGCCTGAGCTTAAATTCAAACAAAACCCACTGCACCTTTTCGCCCCTAACTTACTCCTACCATCTCTGATTTGTGAACAATCATCTCCGTTATAAAGCTACTTCTAGCTACATCAATTCTAGACTATATAGTATAACAAAATTTAACAGAGAAGACTTCCCACTCATCATCATAATATAAATCGAGTTCATCTTTTGTAAAACAAAAAAAAATTAGTACTTTAAGCATATTAAAAAGGTACAGGTAATTTCAATGCTTATTTTACATAAGCTAGAAAATCATGCTTTATTCTAGTGAGGACAAAATGAAAATAGATTCATGATTTTATCTGGATTTCACTTTAGTCCCTTTGCAGCATATACAGATTCACTTGCATTATCTTTATCAATAGTTAGAACAGAAACACTATATTTTGATTAGATCGCAAAGTTTTAAAAAAATATCTTACGAATAAAAGAGCAGAATTGAACCACATAAAGAACAAAAAATATAATATATATACGAATAGAAAAATTTGATTGTAAATAAGATTGCAGATTCTGTATCCTACTCCAATAAAAAAGAAAATACATTTTTATAATTTATTTTTATCAAAACTACACCCAAATTTTAAAATTTTGTAACTTTTCCAGAATTAACTTGCATTGCATTATAAACGAAATTAACTTATTTTACTAAATTTAACTCACTTTATGGGCAAAACTGAAATGCAGCGTACCAAATTTACTTCAACTATATCAAAAGTATGGTTGATCTTTGCTAAACTAAATATCTTTAAATCGACTGTAAATGACACTCCAACCACTACTTGCTGCATTTTGGACTATTTAGCGGCAATAGAACCTCTTGTTCATTTTCTTGAATAAAAATGCGCTACATCAATCAGTGGATTGACCTAGCTCAATAAAAATAAACTATTTAATTCAATTTATTTTTATTCCATTCAAAATTTGATTTGTACTTTATTAAAAAAAATACATTTAAATGCAGGGCTGTCAGTGGATACTTTCAGATATGGATAGTCACATTTACACACGCATCTAAAACAATTTTTGGATACCAGATATCCTCCTCTACGGATACAGACAAATATCGAATAATTATCATATTCGATAATAATAGAAATACAGATAAACGTAAATTGGAATTCTAGATTCAACATGATTTTTTTTTTCAATGTCATGGATTATAAAAGCAACAAATATATTGATAAAAAATAGTTTTGGGAAGCTAAATTCATTAAATGCATAAAATATAAAATACTAACATAATAAAATGATAAATTTTTATAATTTATTATGAAAAAAACATATAAAATAAGGTATAATTTTGACAAAAATTAGGCAGATAAATTTTAGATGTGGATGTCTTCGTATTAACTTCCATATCCATTTATCAGATATCAGATATTTTTAATATGGAGATGGATGGTTTTCGGATTTTCCGGGTATCTATTGACAACCCTATTGTAATGGTCTATATTGCATTTATTAAAATTTCATTTCTACTTTATCCTGAATTGGCCTATAATTCGAACTAAATGTTCAAATTTCTTAAAAAACAAAATCTGCAAGCATATTTTATAGTTTACCATTGAAGATAGGATTAAGCATTTGTAAGATTATATCAGAACACACTCATAACTAAAATGGTCTTAACATTAAAGAGTAAATAAATATTAAATCTTGTAAAATACTTTGAGTTTGTTAGCTTGAAATTAAGTTTTGTGTTATGTGGTTTTGGTAAATTCCAAATTAAGCAGAAGAAAAGCAGTATTTGCAAAATCATTACTTATATAACAAAAAAGAAAAAAAGACAGAAAAAGGTTGGTTATATTACATATAGATGTAAAACAAGACAATAAAAAAAACTATTTTTGTTTTTTCATGATGAAACCATTTTTCAACTCCCACTCCTCTCTAGTGCATTTCAAAATACAGGTTGAAAATGCAAAAAAAGCTAGTTTTCTAATCAAATCAAGCCTTCAAATTTTAGAAACAAGTTTGGAATATTAGAAAGTTCTCCATTATCCCTCTTTGATCTTGTTAACTTTTAATTCATACCAGTTAGGAAGTTTCATTTATTCCTTGAACAGAATCAGTTTTCTCTAGATGAATAGCTTGAAAAGTAACTGGTATTAAGAATATTTATGTTGGAAAAATATAATTCACAGACATTAAAAAATCCCTTGTTTTTGTGCTAAATTTTGATGACAATTTACAACAAAATGAAGTTAAATATTTCTAGAAATTTTTGATGGTCAAAGAGCTTTTACTTCAAGAAGTGTATTTATATGCAATTAAAGCGTTTAGTGGATTCATTGCGATGAAGTTACAAAAAGTCATAGCGAAGATAGCATTTGAAATTAAAATACTTAATGATAGAAAATTGAGAAATCTTGTTGTAAGATTGAAAGAGACTTTATTTGCATTGTAAATGTTATTTCAAAATGTAACCCAAAGAGTGTATATACAAATACCTATGAACTTGAAAACATGTCCTAAATGAAATAAAACGTTACATAGTGCACGACCACTACATCACATAACATAATACATGAAATTCTTATGACACCCTCTAAAACTAGGGTTTGGGGTTATATAAAATCCTTGGTTTCCATGGCAGTTAATAGAAATATACCCTTTCGATGATAAATTTCCATAAGATATGAAGATTGATGCTCGAAGATCCCTACATGGTATTGGATATGACGAGGTGAAATCAAAGGAAGGATCTGAAGCTAAGATCTGAAATCTTCAGTTTGGAACTGAATTTGAAGTGGCTTCATAAGCTCTGCAGCTTCAAATCAAGTCGTATCACACTTTTATATTTAATTTGTCTCTGAAACATGTGAAAATTTTCGATGATAAAGCTTTTGTGAAAAATATCTTCCTTTTGATGAGATGTTGGTATGTAATTCACTTTCATATTCTTCTTTTATATGTTCACGTACGAAATAGATATATATTTCTATATGTTTGGTCTTTGCGTGCTGAACTGGATTTGCAGACATGTAGATCATACTTTGGTTGTCACACTATATGATTGGCTTCTTTTCAGTTTATAGTTTTAGTTCCTTTGATATTGACTGTAGACATAAGATTTCGGCACTAGTACTGGTCACACTTTGATATTCAGCCTTTGTGCTCGATCTCGAAATGGTGATTTATTTCTTTGAGAACCATGAAATTAAATGGTCACCAATGTAGAAACAATACCCTATCAATGACTTTTTGTCATCATTATCAGTATCTCTGTCTAAATCACTGTGGGTAGTGATACTGAGATGCATGCAACCTTTTAAGGTTACGCCATAATTGGTTATACCCTTTAGATATCTAAGAATCCTCTTTATGGCTTTCCAATACACGTTAAGTGGACTCTACAAAAATTAAGACACTTTATTAATGCTAAATGCAATATCAGGTCGTCTTATAGTTTCATATTGTAAGGCACCTACAACACTTCTATATTGGTTTATATTATTTATGGGTTCTCCCCAATTTTTAGAATAATGATGATTGGATATTACTAGTATAGGTTTTAGCTTTACTTCATTCATGTTCGCTTTTATCAGTAATTCAGAAATATATTTCTTTTGACAGGGACATATTTCTGAATCTGATTTCCTTCTTACTTATGTTACAAGAAAATATGAAATGTCACCCAAGTTGCTAATTGAAAATTGTTTGTCCAAGTGTCTAGTCAAGTTTCTGAATTCATCTTCGTTGTTGCCTGTAATAAATAGATTATTAACATATATTAGTATGTACACGGTATATGAACTATTAATTTTAGTAAAAAGGGAAGAGTCAGATTTTGTTGGGTGGTAACCCATTGTATTTAAGGTGACTTTCAGTTTGTCAAACCATAATCCTAGTGCTTGCTTGAGCCCATAAATAGCTTTTTAGCTTGCTGACTTATGCCCAGTATTTTATGAATCCTTTTGGTTGCTGCATATGAATCTCTTCTTGTAAAACACCATTTAGAAATGCATTATTTACATTTAAGTGCTTTATTGTCTAGTTATTGTTTAATGCAGTCAATACGAGTCTGATTGTGGATGGTTTGACAATTGGGGAAAATGTGTCACTGAAGTCAAAACCATACTATTATGTGAACCATTTGGCGAGTCTTGCTTTATGTTTGTTAATTGATCCATCTGGATAATTCTTTAGTTTATAAGTCCACTTGCATCCAATTATATTTTTATTGCTTGGTGGATGAATTAATTCCATGTATTATTTTGATGAGAGCTTTATACTCCTCTTTCATGGTGGACCAATTTTTATCCTTCATAGGTTGACTGTAGTTTTCTGGTTCATCCAGGTTAACGTTAGCAATGTAAATTTTTGGCTTGAGTATGCCACTTATAACCCTTGACATCACAGGATTGGTCGACATTATTAGACGTCCTTTTTTCACTATTGTCTGTGCTTTGATTATCATTGTGTTTTACTGAAATTTTGTTCTCAATTCCATCTAATTTAGGTTGCTAGTATCCATTGCTGGGTGGCTCAGTCTGACACTAGCTTGATTGATCAGTTGCCTTTAGATGATCATTTTGAGCATTAACAGCCTCGGTACCGCTCAATTTTCCCCATATATGACTGATAATTGGCAAATCAGGTATAACCACTTTGGGTTATAAATTTTCCTTGGAGTTTTCATTTCATGATTTTTGTATAGAAAAACTTTTTCATCAAAGATGACATGCCTACTTATGTTAAATTTTCCAATGGCATCTATATACTTATATCCTTTTTGATGAGTGCAATAACCAATGGAAGTGCATAGTTTAAATCTATAGTCAAACTTGTCTGTATTGAATGGTCTGAAGTGGGGGAGGAATAAATAACTGAAGGTTTTGAGATTATTATAAACTGGTTTAACATTATACGGTTTTTCTAACAGGCTAATGCAACTTAAAGTTGTCGTTGACATTCGGTTTATCAGGGAAACAACTGAATTAAATGATTTAGGCCAAAGCTTTATAGGTAATGGAGATGGAGCTAATAATGTTAAACTTGTTTCTAAAACATTTCTATGCTTCCTTTCCACCAACCCATTTTGTTCATAAGTGTAGGGGCATGTTATTCTGTGAATTATATCTTTTCTGAAAGAATTCACTAAGTGGTTCAAATTCAGTTCATCCATGGATTATTTTGACTGTACTACGAAAGTGGTTTTCAACCATTTTTATAAAGTTTAGTACAACATTATAAGTTTTCGATTTTTGATTTTAATAAATATAGCCATGTGTATTCAGTGCACGCACCAATAAAAGATATATAGGACTTGTATCCAAAATCAATATTTATTGAGGTTGGTCCCCATGAGTCTATAGCAATTAGATCATGTGGCTTAGCATATTATGTCATAGAGTTGGTAAAGAGTAATTTATTACTTTTTCTCATTTGGAAATAAGTGCAAATAGAGGGTAAATGAGACGACCCGAACTCCCCCGTGAAGGAAAGCACAGATAGAATTGAGGACAAGACAAAATAGAACGCAGACGGAAGAACATTACATTGTTATTACAACAATTCCATCAGATACAAGAATATACAGAGTATAAATGAATATTATACATTCGATAAATATCAGAGATTACAATAAATTACATAACAGCGGAAAAATATACAAAACACAACTAGAAGTAATGCACGGATACAGAGCTTTCCGAGCATCGTTCCAGTTGTAAATCAGGACCCTGTGAATATAAATATGCAAAACCAAAACTACTAGCTGCCCGTGTGGAAAATAGGGGCACCCAGAGTTTAGGTTAAAACAATAAACTCCAGGTCAGTCATGTGACTGGTGTGAGAACAAAAACGGGTATTAATCTTTATTTTTAAAGTTCGGTAAATCAAGGGACCACGCCGTATAACACGGAACGGGTTTCCTCCCAAGAATACCAGTGCATAAAACAAACAGCGCAATGCTAAATAAAGAAAAATGAAGTTGTTATAAGACCCAGGTCCCATCACACAATGCAACGCAAGCCGGAGGATAGGGTTTTTACCTTATAACAGCCAAAGCATGCTTGATACGTTTAAAACACATTATTTGATACTACTATAGGTGTATAGTGTCAAAACAATTTCAATCATAAATATCAATCATAGGCGGCATGAATGACCCATAACACTATGTCGCCATACTAGGTTCTACAAATAAAACCGCACTATCACGTATTGGAAATTGGATTTCCGTCATGAGCTGAGGCAAGGGGCAAGCTCCTCTCCACGTTCGAGACACTCTAGCAAATGCCTCAGGACCCCACTATGATCCTTTGGAACCTCCAAGGCCGGTCCTCTCTTACTTTTGAGGATTAGTTATTCCTGAACACACGTTTCCTGGTCCTTACAGACCTATATCCGAGGCGACTCGTATCCAACAACCACACAGGTGAAAAGTATATAAATGTTAGGGCTGGTAGATCACTGACACCACCCTAGCTAGAAAGAAACATCGTGCACTCCTTGGGTCCGTATCCCGTTTTTGACTCATACCGAGGTGTGAGGCTCGCGAATTCACGTTATACACAAAGCTACGCCAAACAGGCTGTGCTTTGATCATCAACCACAAAACTTTGCTTTTCAACAGAAGCCTTGATCAATTGCCACTTATGCGTGCCACACTGGCAATTCACTCCATGCGACTGATGTCCATCGATATACAATCTCTGAGCTCGTACGTCTCAGAGAGGGGCGTTAAGCAAGAGAATAAATTCTCCGCCGCCAAACAGATGTATATTTAATAGAGATCAATCAACACAGAATAAAATCCAATGTCAGACACACAATCCATTTACAAGTTCGTTCTGGGTCTGAACGAAACCGGAGGCACTTTCCTCGCATATCCATCGATCTCCAGGTACGTCTGGACGATCACCAACTGTTTCCCTCATCTTGGATGTACAGCCCAATCGAGATCATCAGTAATCACCCAAACAATGTGAAGACTTTCGGTCTTCAACCACCGTCTTCATCTTTGACATCTCGTCGAATCGATTATTCAGAATGGGTATAAACCCGACCTTTCTGAATAACCCACGTATATGTTAAACAAATGTTACACGAACACAACAAACACCTCATTCCAATTCAGAATATTATTTTATTCACAAAATCACATTCTTAGGGAAAGGTTCCCATTAATTTTATCAAAGATAAATTCTTCTAAATTTATTCTTTAATCTTCCTTTGGATATCATTTCAAACTAGTCGGGATTAGCGAGCCACACCGAAGTCATTATTTATTTTATTTACCAATCCCAACCTATATATCCCATGGAGCAAAACTGGTGATACTCCATATCTAACACCACAGTGTTATCGGTAAAATTAATTACCATTTCACGTTCAAATCTAATTACAGATTTAACTATCGCTTTGGAGCAAAACTGGTGATACTCCACTCTCGATCACTTTTCAGATTTGATAATTTAAATTATCAATTCACATTTTTAATCTAATTAAAGATTCATTAAAACTCCACTTAGTTTTAATCCTTTCAAAAATCAATATTCTGCCTTTAACTGGGTTAAAGAACCAATGTCATCTAGAATACGATTCACAACAAACCCAAATCACATTTGATATTAAACACAAGGCTCTGAATAGAAAACATACCGGCTTATATTCAATATCAAATTCTGAAACCAACAAATATCGTATTGGAAATAACGATATAAAATATCTTTCAAATTCCCATAACCATATCTGTATAGTCACGAAACCCAACATCGAAATATTCCGAAGATAATTTCGATTCAACTCCAGTCCAATCCACATATTGGGAATATTGATTATTTTTAAAATCACTTTCAAATTCAATTTATTTATTTCAAAAATAAATTGATTTTAATTCAAGTTCAAAACTAGTTCATTTTGATAAAAATCTATTTTTATCCTTTTCAAATGTGGAGTTTTTCAGCCCAATTTTTCCTAAATCATTTCTTATGATTTTACACAAATTAGAGATATTTTTAATAATTTTATCAAGGCCCGTACAGTCGATTTCCAACAACGGCCATCGAACTGCACTTACAGCGACCTTTTTCGAATTTGATTTGGACATAACTCCAAATCCAACTGTTAGATTTCAAATTTCTAATATTCATTGGAAAGCTCTTTTCGATACGAACCCAACGGTTCCGATTTTAGGAGAATCCGACGGTCGGATCTCCCGTAATGTCAATTCGAAGTTAATGGTCGAAATTCACGAACTGCCGCGGCGCGGCGCGTTCTATTCAGGCCATTATATATATAATATATATATAATATATATATTATATATATTTCGTCGATTTCCTTTTTAAAACGTATTTTATAAATCATTTTAAATTCGTTTTCAAAAACAATTTCAACTTCATCTTCCCTTTCAAATCGATTTGATTTCAATTCGAATTCATTCCAATTTTATTTAATTCGAATTCAAATTCGTTTCAATTCAATTCAAATTCTAATTCGTTTCAATTCAATTTGAATTTACCTTCTATTTAATTCAATTCGAATTCATTTCAAATTGATTTCAATTCGATTTCAATTCATTTTAAATTTCATTCAAAACGATTTCAATTCGTTTTTAATTCAATTCAATTTAATTCAATTTGAATTCATTTCAATTCAGTTCGACTTCAAATTCACTTTCTATTCAATTCGAATCGAATTCATTTTCTATTTGATTCGAATTCATTTCAAATTGATTCAATAAAATTTCAATTTGAATTTTAATCTAATTTAATTTGAATTTCATTTCAAAATATTAAATTTTGAAATCACTTTTCAATATTCATTGTAAAATGAATAAAATCGATATAAATATCGTTCTCGTCAAAATAGTGCAACTCTAATCAACACGGCTTCTTATTTTTCAAAAACGTCTTTATTCTATTCAACAAATGAATATTTATTCTATTCAACACATGAATCTATATTTCTTTCAACACACGACTAATCTCAACACATGAGTACTGTCAACACATCACTATTTTTGTTGTGTAAAATAATTTATAAAATTATGGTATCTATCGTTTGATTTTTAATTACTTCAACCGTAAAGTAGTTCTAATTTTAAATGTGATAAAGATGTAAATTTTATTATTAAAACATTCTACTCAACACACGAATATTTTCAACACATGAACATCGTCAACACATGACTATTTTTATATTCAACACATGAATTTTCTTTTATAATATTCATTATTTTCCCGATTGGAATGAGGCCCAATCAATCACCATATAACGTTAATTATATGGATTCCATACAACACATGTATATAATAGCAACGATAAACAATCAACCATCATCCAAAGTGCACCACACAACTGCATAAGCATCAAATATAAATAATCGATGCTTACACAGTCTGTCGACCAATCGATCGACATATAATTAAATAATTGGGATTAGTGTACGCCAAATTTCATCCCAACACCCGTGTAGGGTTTCAAATCAACAAACACATATTTTTATTTGTGCAGTTGGGTGATGTGTAAAATTAATCGACCCAATCAATATCAGTCAAATCAGTGTATATAAACAAATCGGCCGATTTGTTTATAAATATTTATTTATTCACTTTCATGTTAAAAATTATATTTTTAACGCTAAAATATTTTTAACTATATAAATATTTTATTTCCTTTCAACACATTAATTTATATTATCGATTTCACATCAACAACACAAACAAATTTTCACAACATATCAATCAAACAAACAAGCCATCCATGGTCTGTGGATGAAAGGTGTCGGGTGCTGCTAAGCACCGTCTGCATCCTAGTATATATATATATATATATATATATATATATATATATATATATAACTAGAAAAAGAAATTTAGAGTGAGAAGTTCTCACCGATAGCTAATCCGATACCACGACACTTCCAATGTAGGAAATCTTCACTGTTCTCGCCTTTCGTCACTTTCGTTGCCCGTATTCTCTACAAATGTAAAAATCGAATTTTACTTCGCTATTCAGTATATAAAAATCGAATATTTATTTCGCTATTCAATATATAAAAATCATATTTTTATTTCTCTATTCCATATATAAAAATCATATTTTTATTATACTAACAATATAATCTCTTTGTTATTAAAAATATAAACTTTCATGTTATAAAAATATAACTCTTCATCGTATAAAAATATAACTCTTCATCGTATAAAAATATCGCCTTTTCAATATGAAAAATATCGCCTTTTCAATATTAAAAATATCGCCTTTTCAATATGAAAAATATCGCCTTTTCATTGTTAAAAAATATAGTTTTTCCATTGTTAAAAATTCTACCTTTCTATTATTAAAAATTCTAACCTTTCCTTTATAAAAATTCTAACTTTCTAATTTAAAAATCCTAACGTTCAAATTTAAAAATCCTAACTTTTCTATCGTAAAGATATAATCTTTCTCATCATAAAAATATTATCTTTGTCATAAAATAAAATCAACTCTTTCTATGACCTAAAAATCATATTTTTCTATTGTAAAAATTAATTAAATAAAACAAAATAAAATAAATAGAGGGCTTACATTGCTTTAAGGAAGAGGGGGGGGGGGGTCTTTGCGTTCGGTGGAGGGCTGTCGGCAAGGCTAGCGGGGGTGGAGGTGGTCGGGGCAAGGTTCGGAAGGGGGGTGTGGCGGTTGCGCGCAGGGGGGAGGGGGGCTTCGATGGAGAAGATGGAGGGAGGGGGGCTGTGTCGCGTCGATCGAAGAGGGGGGGTCTGTGAGGCCGAGGTGGAAGGGGGGTTCGGAGGTGGCGCCCCACCTCTGAGGCGGCGGCGATCGATCGGGGGGCGGCGGCGGGTCCCCCCCCCTCGTCGTTCTCTTTTTCCCTTTTTTTTCTTTTTTCGTTGCTGAGTGAATGAATAGGGGGGTGGGGGTCCAGAGAGAGATAAAGGAGAGGAGAGAGGAAGAGTTTTTATTATTTTAAAATTCAAAAAGTTGACTTTTACATACGACCTCTAAACGAGGCCCACCGCCTGTCGCCCATAGCATATTACCCCATTCCGAACACAATGGGATATGTATCGTAAGCTAGTTCGACTGTTTCGATCAGTTTCCGTTAAAATCAAAATATAACTCTATATATTGAATTTGAACGCGCATTTCAATTTACCGGGGTCACATACTAACTCTAAAAATTCCCAAAAAATATTTTATAGCTTCGTATTGACGATACGGTCCTAACAAAACTAGTTTCGACGAATTCTGAGACCGTTGGAAGAATGGCCAATTTCCAGTCGATTAAAATCAACTGAAACTGGTCAATCACGTTTTCCTTTGCCACACTCACGTATTGATTCGAAAAATTATGAAATTTGAAACCTAGCAATAATTTGGCATCACGGACCCAACAAAAGTGGTTTCGTGGAAATCCGAGGTCGTTTGCAAAATTTCCATTTTTAAGGGCCTGAATTCCATAATGACTATTCAGAATTTTTAACTGGACATATCTTTTGATTCCCGCTATGAAATTTCGATTTTTCGGATTCGTTGGAAAGATATTCTCAATTAAATCCTATCATTTTTGGTTTCACTAAAATCTGGATTGTTTTGCACCCGGTACATTCAATTGAAGTTTGAAATCGAATTATCGAACTACCGCGCCATTTTCAATTCTATTTATAATTATATATAATTATTATATTTCTAACGACGACGCGTATAAATATATACGTTCGAACTATATTCAAAATAAATTTCTCGTCGATATTATTTAAAATAATTCATTTTAAATGTGCAAAATTCGCTAAAATTGCCAAAATAAAATTTTTAAACTAGCCCAGATTTTCGGGTTGTTACAGTAAACTGACATTATCATAGGGTATCTTATTATCAAGTAGAATTCATTTTACAACATTTACACTAGGATGACCTAATTTTGTAATTCATAATTCAAGGATAGATTTCTTATTGCATTTATTATTTATCTCAGACAGATTGCAACACATTAGAGCTTTTGCAGTTTTGTTGCAGTTATAAAAATTACTTATACAGTTCCTTCACTACATCACCTTGCAAGAGTATATCTCTAGTTAGTATATCTCTAATAAACAGTGTATAGGGAAGAATTCAAAATACACGTTATTATACTAATCAATTTCTTCTTGATTTTGCGTATCCTTAATAAGTTATGTAAGAATAGTTGTCTTTTACTACTAATATTTCCTTTATCAATATGACATATATTGATACACTTACCATTTCCCATGCAAATTAACTGATTACCTTTGTACTTCCTCTCGCCAAGATTTATTTTTTCAAGGCTATTAATTATGTGATTTGTTGGCCCTGAGTCAGAATACCAACAATCATCATGTATGTGGTCCACTTTTGCACTTTCATTTTGATTTCTTGATGTTACAGCTTAAACATTTGCATTATTTTGCATCCGTGCAAGATTTGCTGTAGGGTTTAACCCTCTTTGATTGCTGGTATTTTGATTCACTACATAAGACATTGAATCTGCAGTAGCACTTTGGTGCACTATGGCCTATCTTTTCACATATCTGACACTTGGGTATGTTGTTATTATTGTTCATCTACCGTTTCCCCAACCTAGTTAGTGGGCTACTTCTTTGACAGGTTTGATCTATTCTGTTGATTTGTTTCTATTTTGACTGTTGCTAGCTGCACAATTGACACTTAAGTCACTTTCTTGAGCCTTTTTGTAACAACCCGGAATTTTAGAATCAATTTAAAAAAAATTATTTTAGCTATTTTAACGGATTTTGAATATTTAGAATAATTTATTTTAAATAATAACGATTTGTAAATTGAGGGATCTTTGGGCTCAAAGCTGCTTCGTTTACAAGAGGATTCCGGCGAGGTGAACAGTTCGAATGGCGAGCTGTCACGGGCGGCGGTGGAAATTAGGTTGGCGCGTAGGGTGGAGGCATTTGATCATGGTCTGGGTGGCTCTTGATGGGTGCGATTTAGATAATTGAAATCAAAGTTGGGTTCGTTAATTACAGAAAGGGACAACTAGATGTAGAAGAAAGGATTGGCAACCTCGATTAATTTCAGAAAGTAATTAGTTAAACCATGTTTTAATTATCTTAATTAATAAATTATTATTATAATTAAAGTTTGTAAAATTCGTAACTTGTTCGTTTGACATCAGAATTTCGCGATTTCACTTGCGTTGGAATCCTCTCAACGAGCTCTACAACATGGATCAGACCAGAACACCAATGGAAGCATTTCAGAATTTGTTTAAATTAAACGTGATGTTTAATTTAACTAGAATAATCATCATTCAATCGATTTCAAAACCGATCAAAGTGAGAAATCCTTCTCACTCTTTTTATTTTACAGTTAAATATATATTAGGATGTAGACGGTGCTTAGCAGCACCCGACACTATTCATTGTACAAACCATTTGGACTGTATTGTGTGTTGTTTGTGATATTGAACTGTTTAACATATTAAAAATCATGTTAATATTAATGTGATAGTGAAATTTAAAATATATATATTCATTTATAATTTAAACAGTAAAATTGGCTAAGTAGAAAATTAATTTAAACCAAATTAGAATTGGTTAAATTTATTAACCAATGTTTTTTTAAATAAACCGTTGTTGGTTGAAAACCCCACACGGGTATTGAGATGATATTTGACATACACCAGTCCCAATATTTATTGTATGTCGATCGATAGATTGACAGTCTGTGATGAGTGTTATTTATTTATTTATTTTAATGCTCACACAGTTGTAAATTTCACTCTAGATGTGAATGGACTGTTTGTTGATTATTTATCATTATTGTTGCATACATGCGATGTATGAAATCCATACAACTGAAATTATATGGTAATTGATTAAGTCGCATTCCGATTCAGAAATAAAAGAGCATTTTTAAATAAAAAAGCATATTTAAATAAAGAACATTTCAAAATAAAGGACATTTTAATATAAAGATCATTTTAAAATAAAGAACATTAAAAAAAAATAAAGAATCATTTAAAATAAAGAATATTTTAAAATAAATTGTTTTAACAATAAAATAATCATTTGTTGAATTATATTTCTATACATTAAAAATGTCATCTTTAACATATTTTGACAATAAAATAATCATTTGTTGAATTATATTATACAATAAAAAAGTCATCTTTAACATATTTTGAAAATAAAATAATCATTTGTTGAATTATAATTCTGTACATTAAAAATGTCATCTTTAACATATTTTGAAAATAAAATAATAATTTACTGAATTATATTTATGTACATTAAAAATGTCATCTATAACATATTTTGAAAATAAAATAATCATTTGTTGAATTATATTTGTATACATTAAAAATGTCATCTTTAACATATTTTGAAAATAAAATAATCATTTGTTGAATTATATTTTTGTACATTAAAAATGACATCTTTAACATATTTTGAAAATAAAATAATCATTTGTTGAATTATATTTCTGTACATTAAAAATGTCATCTTTCGAAAATAAAATAATCAATTGTTGAATTATATTTCTGTACATTAAAAATGTCATCTTTAACATGTTAATGAGAATAAAATATTTGAACAACAAAAATATCATTTTTATTAAATGTATAAACTATATAAAATATTCATGTGTTGAATAAAAATTTTGAACAACAAAAATAGTTATGTAGTTAAACATCCTTTTTATCGGTCGATTTTATTTATTTTATAATGAATATCGTTCAAAATTTAATACTTCGAAAATATTATCCTTTTAATATGATAAAGATATACAATATTCAATTTTGATTTAAAATTGAAAATGAAGTTGGAATTGTTTTAAAATGAATTTATAAACGATTTATAAAATACGTTTTAAAAGGGAATCGACGAAATATATATAAGGCCTGAATAGTATGCGCCGCGTAGCGACCGTTCGCGAATTTCGACCATTAACTTCAAATTGATGTAAAGGGAGACCCGACCATCTGATTCTCCTAGAACTGGAACCCTTGGGTTTGTATCGAAAAGAGCTTTCCAATGAATATAAGAAGCTTGAAATCTAATGGTTGGATTTGAAACTATGTCCAAATCAAATTTGAAAAAGGTCGTTATGGATGCAGTTCGATAGCCGTTATTGGAAACCGACAGTACGGGACTTAATAAAATTATTAAAAATATAGAAAAATTATGTAAAATCATAATTAATAATCTGGAAATATTTTGGATGAAAAATCCGTATTTGAAAAGATAAATTATATTTTTATCGAAATGAACTAGTTATTAACTAAAATAAATCTTTAATTAAGATTTAATGAAGTTTTCCAATCAATTAATATTTAATTGGAATTAAATAAAATAAATTGGGTTTTGGGTTTGTCGTGAATGATATCTAAAATAACACTGTTGTTAAACCCCATGTGAAAAGAATAAATCTTTTAACTAAGATTTAAAGAAGTTAACTAATTAATTAATGTTTAATTAGAATTGAAATGAAAGTTCATTGTGGGTTTATCGTGAACTGTGTTTTAAACGACATTTGTTCTTTAATCCCAATTAACAGTGAAAATATAATTTTGAATTTATAAATCTTTTATTAAGATTTAAATGGAATTTATAAATCTTTTATAATGATTTAAATGGAGTTTATAAATCTTTTATTAAGTTTTAAATGGAATTTATAAAGCTTTTATTAAGATTTAAATGGAAATTTTTCCAAAGTAAAGTTTTCCAATTTAATAGAATAAATTGGAATTGAAGGGAATTCGATTTAATATTAATCGAGAGAAGCTTCTGTGAATGAAGATCATTACTATATATGGAATTTAAAAAGGCCTTGCCATTATTCCATTTATATTATTAGTCTGATACGGAAATTTATATCAATTATATATTGATCTGTTTTCCGTAAAGATTCCATAGTTGTTGAAAGATGATTTGGGGTTTATCATGAACTGTGTTTTAAATGACATTAGTTCTTTAACCCAGTTAAAGATAAAGATTAATTTCCTAAATTTGAATAATTATAAAGTAATGGTTTTTGATATTAAAACCAAATTAGAGTTTTAATAAATATCTAATTAGATTGAAATGAGAATGAGATAATTAAATTTATCGAATTCTTGAAATGATCGAGAATGGAGTACTACCAGTTTTACTCCAGGCGATAGTTAATTCTTTAATTAGATTTGAACATGAAATGGTAATTGAATTTACTGATAACACTGTGGGTGTTAGATATGGAGTGCTACTAGTTTTGCTCCATGGGATGAATAGGTTGGGATTGGAATAATAAATATAAATGAATGATTACTTCGGTAAGGTTCGATAATCCCGACTAGTTAATAAAATCTTTTGAAACTGATATCCAAAGGAAGATTAAAGAAGAAATTTAAAAGAATTTTTCTTTGATAAAATTAATGGGAACCTTTTCGTAATAATGTGAATATTTTATTGAAAGAATATTCTGTAATGGAATGAGGCGTATGATGCGTTTTTATAGCACTTGATTATAAAATACGCGAGCTATTAGGAAAGATTGGGTTTAACCCATTCTGAATAATTACTACGACGACCAAAAGTCGACGATGAAGACAGTGGTTGAAGACCGGAGATCTTCACATCATTTGGATGATTACCGATGTCTTGATTGGGCCCTACACCCAAGACAAGGTAATAAGTGGTGACCGTCCAAACGTACTTGGAGATCGACGGATATGCGAGGACCTCTCTCCTGTATTAGACATATGGGACGAGGAATAAGGTGCCTCCGATTTCGTTCAGACCTAGAATGAACTTCTAAATGGATGGCATGTCTGACATTGTATTCCTTTATGCTGTATTCGTTGATCTTTGCTAAATATATATCTATTTGGTGGCGGATAATTTATTCTCTTGCTTAACACCCTTCTCTGAGACGTACGAACTTAGAGGTTATATATTGGCAGAAATCAATGGTATGGTATGTGTTGTCAATGTGGCATGCTTAGATGCAAATGATCAAGGCTTTTGTTGAAAAGCAGAGCCTTGTGTTTGATGATCAAAGATAGCTTATTTAGGCATAGATTTGTGTATAGCGTTACTTCGCGAGCTTCACACCTCGGTATGAACCAGAAACGGGATGAGGACTTCAGGGAAATGGACATATTATAGTTTCTAGCTAGGAGTAACGTCATGGTATGGAGCCAGACTGTTTACTCATGTGGATGTTGCTTATTACTTGATGGATATAGAGGCACCTCAGATGTATCGGTCACTATGAGATCGATGGATGTTCTGGTCGATACACTGACCAGATTATTTTATGCCCTATAGTGAAGGCTAACATGTAGTTTGTATAACTAATCATCAACGGATGACTGGCCCTGTCGCTAACCGCAGGTGCAGTCGCAAGTGTATCCTGAGGCTCAGGCTAGAGAGTCTCGAATTAGTAAGGACGATTGCTTGCCTTGGTTCATAGATGGAAACCCAATTTCCAATACGCGATATTCAGTTTTAGTTGTAAATATATATGGCAACGTAATATAATGGTACCTACACTGCCTATGATTGATACATTTATATTTGAAGTTGATTTCTTCACCTATCGTAATAATAATAAAAGATGAAATTTCGCGTATCAAGCATATTTGGCTATTATAAGGGAAAACTCTATCCTCAACTGTGTTCATTTTGTGATGGGACCCGAGTCCTATAATAGCTTCATTTTTTCCAAAAAGCTTTGGGTTGTTTTATTTTAAACTACGATTCATGTGAAGTAAACCCATTCCGTGTTATACGGCGTGGTCCCGTGATTTACCCAACTTTATAATCAAACTAATAACTGTTTTAGTTCTCACACCAGTCTCATGACTGATCTAGAGTTTATTGTTTTAACCTATACTCTGGGTGCCCATATTTTCCACAAGGGCAGCTAGTAGTTGGGTTTCTGTAGATATTATTTTCACAGGATCCTGGATTTACAACTGGAACGATATTCAAAAAGATCTGTATCCGTGTATTTCTTTCCATTGGGTTTTGTATTATTTTTGCGCTGCTATGTATTTAAATGTAATTTAAATCTCTGATACTTTCTGCTATATATTATTTATTCATACTCTGTTATATTCTTGTACTCTGATGTAAATTGTTGTAATAAGCAATTAAATGTTCTTCTATTTGTGTTCTTATTTGTCGTGTTCTCAACTCAATCTGAGCTTTCCCATAAGGGCGAGCTTGCGTCGTTTCATTTTTATTTCGAATGTGGCTTCATGACATAGGAGAATAGCGTGAATATCATCGATTGATGAAATTTCCTTTTATGATGCAATGATGGCTTTAGCAGCCTCATATTCATCACTTAGGTCGTTTAGAAATTCGCTCAGATTCTGGTAGTTTATGGCCAGTAGCATCAAGCATATCACAAATGGATTTGATTTTTCTTAGATACTTCCTTATTATAATATTGTCGTTTTGGATTTTCTGGAGTTTCCTCTTGTAGAACATTATTACTTTAGTAGTAGATTTATTATTTAATGGCTTTTCCACAGTTTGCTCTTGTAGAACATTACTTAGCAGCAGATTACTTATTAAAAACTTTTTCCATAGTTTGTTATATATCATAGGTGGATTTACATCCTATAACTTATGGCAAGAGATTCTGGATGATAGAAGATAAAGAGCCAAGAACTAATTAATCTATCTTGCCTATGATATTAGTTGTATTTTTCGTTGGGGATGACTCTACTAGCCTAATTAGTAATGAATTTTGATCGTACTGCAGTAGTCCCTATGATAAATCCTTCAAGACAATAATCATTTGTTGTTATTTCCTTTTGTAGTTTCCATAGAAGATAATTGTTTTCGTCTAGTTGCACTATGATTAATTGAGATTTAGTACTAACAACTGCTTTTGTTAAATTGTCTGTCGTGCTACCTCCATTTATAGAAACGAATAGGGAATTTGAAGTGGTAGGAGTATTGTTGTTAGCCATGATAAGGATTTAAAAAAATGTGAGCAAGAAGGTCAAGGAATGCAGACTAGGAAGGAAGTAAGACATTCATGACTTGACAACTGCAATCAGAGACTTTAAAATGATCAGGAAGGAAGACATTCACGACACGACTTGACTCCTGCCCAGTCGTCGCCTCGGTCTGAGAACATCGTACCCTTTGCCTCTAACTTCCTACTCCTCCAATTTTCTCTTCATTCTCCTTCTATTTACTGTTGGAATTATAAGGTATATTTTTCAATTTTTATTTTGTTCAATGTCGATGATTATGTGTATGGATATATCAATTTATTGTTATTACTCGATCATTAGATGAACTAGGAATATGACTAAAATCCTATGCTACGAAATTAGCTGATTATCAAGATGAAAATCAATGAGTATTGTGTATTAGTTGATATTTGTGTCTATGTATATGTTATTGAACTATTATTAGATGATAATCATAGACTAATGCTTGATTTTAGAATATGATTAATTTTGGAAGCTAATTGGACGATTACCGATTTGAAATCAATTGATATATATTGTGAATTAGTTGATGATAATTTTAGAAGAAGTTAACAATTTATATCATGCCAAAATTAATATTGTGCTAATTAATAACTTGTTAATAATTAATTCCCTGTTCATGTCTATAGTTTAATTTTGCGAACGTTGAACATATAAATTAAATATAGTTAAAACAAGCTCGTCATGTAGCAGTAGTTCGTAATTTTACGATTTGAACTTTTAATGAATGTACATGATACAATGCAAGTTGAAATTCTTTAAAACAAGAATCTTTCAAATCTATTGGATTATAGTTTTCTAACAGAAGAGAAAATTTGAGATTTCATCTGGTAGATTTTGTATTATGTCAAAAATCAATTTCCAAAAAAAAAAAATCGTGATGTGGTTGCTTATGAACTATAGAGATTTATTTAATAAAATAGAAGGATTTTAAGAGAATAACAAAGGAATTTATAGAAAAATATGTTTTAAAGCTTATAGTTTAGTTAATAAAAATCATATTTAAATCGATTTTCTAAAAAAATAGAATGAATTCAATAAGAGAACATATTATACTAATTTTTTTCGTAAAAAAGTTAAAAATATTTTAACGGAAAATATTATACTGATTAGATAGAAGGTGATGTGTAGAAGAGAAGTGAAGTGAAGTATTTTTGAGAATGACTGTGTGGTGTGCAAAACCTTTAGTCCTAAAAGATTTTACTTTATTTTTATTTTTAAAATAGGGGTCTCTTGGATGCAAGTAATGCGTTGATGAGAAGTGTAGAAAAACGCTTTCAAAATTTGACAAGAATAAGGCAAGTGTGAATTCTTTTGTCCCAAGAGGCTTTACACTAACATATATATGAGTTATCAAAATCACTAACATATATTTTTGAATTAGTAAAAATGTTCGATTTTTATGTCGATCATAGTTGAATGTATGAAGCTAGAATTGGAATGAAAGGCTCGGTATAAACATATTTCTACAACGATGTAAACGAACTTATTAGATTTGCAGTATCTAATAATGGAAATTACAGGATGCACATTGTACGTATAGTAAGTGCATACTGATGATGTTTTGAAAACCAAACACCGTTAAAGTACATTTGTATAAATCTAGTTTTGTGCCAAATTATTATTTATGGGTTTGTCATGGAGAACTTGTTGCACCTACAAGGAATCCAAAACCTCTTGCACTACATGATGTTTGCAGTATTTACGAATCACAGAATCCATATGGAGATTTCAGTAAAGATTTTACTAATTGTTTTTCAAAATACGTTAACAATCAAATAAACTGCGTCAATGATGAGGCTTTGCAACATCTTGTGCTCGAACAAAAAAGAAATGTTAAAACTTATTAAATACTTTTCGTCAATGGATTTAAATTCAACACCAAAGATTATGGTACTGAGATTAACATACAATAGTGGTGTATTTATCAAAGGTAGTGATTAACATCTTGTAGTATTTACATGTTGGGAAATACGACTCACCTGGGACATACTGTTGCTAGCATACTCAACTACAATGTTCAACACTTTCCGATGACCTACCTTGGATTGCCTATTAGACCTACGAGGCTGCATCGGAATGACTAGATGACCTTAGTCTCCAAGATAGATCTTAGACTGGCCCACTGGAAAGCCTCTTCCCTCTCAGCCGCTGGTCGCCTTATTCTGGTGAAATCGGTATTGTCAGCTCTTCCCATCTATTGGCTATCGGTTCAAAGAGCTCCCTGATGGTCATCAAATGCATATTTGGCTATTATAAGGGAAAACTCTATCCTCAACTGTGTTCATTTTGTGATGGGACCCGAGTCCTATAATAGCTTCATTTTTTCCAAAAAGCTTTGGGTTGTTTTATTTTAAACTACGATTCATGTGAAGTAAACCCATTCCGTGTTATACGGCATGGTCCCGTGATTTACCCAACTTTATAATCAAACTAATAACTGTTTTAGTTCTCACACCAGTCTCATGACTGATCTAGAGTTTATTGTTTTAACCTATACTCTGGGTGCCCATATTTTCCACAAGGGCAGCTAGTAGTTGGGTTTCTGTAGATATTATTTTCACAGGATCCTGGATTTACAACTGGAACGATATTCAAAAAGATCTGTATCCGTGTATTTCTTTCCATTGGGTTTTGTATTATTTTTGCGTTGCTATGTATTTAAATGTAATTTAAATCTCTGATACTTTCTGCTATATATTATTTATTCATACTCTGTTATATTCTTGTACTCTGATGTAAATTGTTGTAATAAGCAATTACATGTTCTTCTATTTGTGTTCTTATTTGTCGTGTTCTCAACTCAATCTGAGCTTTCCCATAAGGGCGAGCTTGCGTCGTTTCATTTTTATTTCGAATGTGGCTTCATGACATAGGAGAATAGCGTGAATATCATCGATTGATGAAATTTCCTTTTATGATGCAATGATGGCTTTAGCAGCCTCATATTCATCACTTAGGTCGTTTAGAAATTCGCTCAAATTCTGGTAGTTTATGGCCAGTAGCATCAAGCATATCACAAATGGATTTGATTTTTCTTAGATACTTCCTTATTATAATATTGTCGTTTTGGATTTTCTGGTGTTTCCTCTTGTAGAACATTATTACTTTAGTAGTAGATTTATTATTAAATGGCTTTTCCACAGTTTGCTCTTGTAGAACATTACTTAGCAGCAGATTACTTATTAAAAACTTTTTCCATAGTTTGCTATATATCATAGGTGGATTTACATCCTATAACTTATGGCAAGAGATTCTGGATGATAGAAGATAAAGAGCCAAGAACTAATTAATCTATCTTGCCTATGATATTAGTTGTATTTTTCGTTGGGGATGACTCTACTAGCCTAATTAGTAATGAATTTTGATCGTACTGCAGTAGTCCCTATGATAAATCCTTCAAGACAATAATCATTTGTTGTTATTTCCTTTTGTAGTTTCCATAGAAGATAATTGTTTTCGTCTAGTTGCACTATGATTAATTGAGATTTAGTACTAACAACTGCTTTTGTTAAATTTTCTATCGTGCTACCTCCATTTATAGAAACGAATAGGGAATTTGAAGTGGTAGGAGTATTGTTGTTAGCCATGACAAGGATTTAAAAAAATGTGAGCAAGAAGGTCAAGGAATGCAGACTAGGAAGGAAGTAAGACATTCATGACTTGACAACTGCAATCAGAGACTTTAAAATGATCAAGAAGGAAGACATTCACGACACGACTTGACTCCTGCCCAGTCGTCGCCTCGGTCTGAGAACATCGTGCCCTTTGCCTCTAACTTCCTACTCCTCCAATTTTCTCTTCATTCTCCTTCTATTTGCTGTTGGAATTATAAGGTATATTTTTCAATTTTTATTTTGTTCAATGTCGATGATTATGTGTATGGATATATCAATTTATTGTTATTACTTGATCATTAGATGAACTAGGAATATGACTAAAATCCTATGCTACGAAATTAGCTGATTATCAAGATGAAAATCAATGAGTATTGTGTATTAGTTGATATTTGTGTCTATGTATATGTTATTGAACTATTATTAGATGATAATCATAGACTAATGCTTGATTTTAGAATATGATTAATTTTGGAAGCTAATTGGACGATTACCGATTTGAAATCAATTGATATATATTGTGAATTAGTTGATGATAATTTTAGAAGAAGTTAACAATTTATATCATGCCAAAATTAATATTGTGCTAATTCATAACTTGTTAATAATTAATTCACCGTTCATGTCTATAGTTTAATTTTGCGAACGTTGAACATATAAATTAAATATAGTTAAAACAAGCTCGTCATGTAGCAGTAGTTCGTAATTTTACGATTTGAACTTTGAATGAATGTACATGATACAATGCAAGTTGAAATTCTTTAAAACAAGAATCTTTCAAATCTATTGGATTATAGTTTTCTAACGGAAGAGAAAATTTGAGATTTCATCTGGTAGATTTTGTATTATGTCAAAAATCAATTTCCAAAAAAAAAAATCGTGATGTGGTTGCTTATGAACTATAGAGATTTATTTAATAAAATAGAAGGATTTTAAGAGAATAACAAAGGAATTTATAGAAAAGTATGTTTTAAAGCTTATAGTTTAGTTAATAAAAATCATATTTAAATCGATTTTCTAAAAAAATAGAATGAATTCAATAAGAGAACATATTATACTAATTTTTTTCGTAAAAAAGTTAAAAATATTTTAACGGAAAATATTATACTGATTAGATAGAAGGTGATGTGTAGAAGAGAAGTGAAGTGAAGTATTTTTGAGAATGACTGTGTGGTGTGCAAAACCTTTAGTCCTAAAAGATTTTACTTTATTTTTATTTTTAAAATAGGAGTCTCTTGGATGCAAGTAATGCGTTGATGAGAAGTGTAGAAAAACGCTTTCAAAATTTGACAAGAATAAGGCAAGTGTGAATTCTTTTGTCCCAAGAGGCTTTACACTAACATATATATGTGTTATCAAAATCACTAACATATATTTTTGAATTAGTAAAAATGTTCGATTTTTATGTCGATCATAGTTGAATGTATGAAGCTAGAATTGGAATGAAAGGCTCGGTATAAACATATTTCTACAACGATGTAAACGAACTTATTAGATTTGCAGTATCTAATAATGGAAATTACAGGATGCACATTGTACGTATAGTAAGTGCATACTGATGATGTTTTGAAAACCAAACACCGTTAAAGTACATTTGTATAAATCTAGTTTTGTGCCAAATTATTATTTATGGGTTTGTCATAGAGAACTTGTTGCACCTACAAGGAATCCAAAACCTCTTACACTACATGATGTTTGCAGTATTTACGAATCACAGAATCCATATGGAGATTTCAGTAAAGATTTTACTAATTGATTTTCAAAATACGTTAACAATCAAATAAACTGCGTCAATGATGAGGCTTTGCAACATCTTGTGCTCGAACAAAAAAGAAATGTTAAAACTTATTAAATACTTTTCGTCAATGGATTTAAATTCAACACCAAAGATTATGGTACTGAGATTAACATACAATAGTGGTGTATTTATCAAAGGTAGTGATTAACATCTTGTAGTATTTACATGTTGGGAAATACGACTCACCTGGGACATACTGTTGCTAGCATACTCAACTACAATGTTCAACACTTTCCGATGACCTACCTTGGATTGCCTATTAGACCTACGAGGCTGCATCGGAATGACTAGATGACCTTAGTCTCCAAGATAGATCTTAGACTGGCCCACTGGAAAGCCTCTTCCCTCTCAGCCGCTGGTCGCCTTATTCTGGTGAAATCGGTATTGTCAGCTCTTCCCATCTATTGGCTATCGGTTCAAAGAGCTCCCTGATGGTCATCAAATGCATATTTGGCTACTATAAGGGAAAACTCTATCCTCAACTGTGTTCATTTTGTGATGGGACCCGAGTCCTATAATAGCTTCATTTTTTCCAAAAAGCTTTGGGTTGTTTTATTTTAAACTACGATTCATGTGAAGTAAACCCATTCCGTGTTATACGGCGTGGTCCCGTGATTTACCCAACTTTATAATCAAACTAATAACTGTTTTAGTTCTCACACCAGTCTCATGACTGATCTAGAGTTTATTGTTTTAACCTATACTCTGGGTGCCCATATTTTCCACAAGGGCAGCTAGTAGTTGGGTTTCTGTAGATATTATTTTCACAGGATCCTGGATTTACAACTGGAACGATATTCAAAAAGATCTGTATCCGTGTATTTCTTTCCATTGGGTTTTGTATTATTTTTGCGCTGCTATGTATTTAAATGTAATTTAAATCTCTGATACTTTCTGCTATATATTATTTATTCATACTGTGTTATATTCTTGTACTCTGATGTAAATTGTTGTAATAAGCAATTAAATGTTCTTCTATTTGTGTTCTTATTTGTCGTGTTCTCAACTCAATCTGAGCTTTCCCATAAGGGCGAGCTTGCGTCGTTTCATTTTTATTTCGAATGTGGCTTCATGACATAGGAGAATAGCGTGAATATCATCGATTGATGAAATTTCCTTTTATGATGCAATGATGGCTTTAGCAGCCTCATATTCATCACTTAGGTCGTTTAGAAATTCGCTCAGATTCTGGTAGTTTATGGCCAGTAGCATCAAGCATATCACAAATGGATTTGATTTTTCTTAGATACTTCCTTATTATAATATTGTCGTTTTGGATTTTCTGGTGTTTCCTCTTGTAGAACATTATTACTTTAGTAGTAGATTTATTATTAAATGGCTTTTCCACAGTTTGCTCTTGTAGAACATTACTTAGCAGCAGATTACTTATTAAAAACTTTTTCCATAGTTTGCTATATATCATAGGTGGATTTACATCCTATAACTTATGGCAAGAGATTCTGGATGATAGAAGATAAAGAGCCAAGAACTAATTAATCTATCTTGCCTATGATATTAGTTGTATTTTTCGTTGGGGATGACTCTACTAGCCTAATTAGTAATGAATTTTGATCGTACTGCAGTAGTCCCTATGATAAATCCTTCAAGACAATAATCATTTGTTGTTATTTCCTTTTGTAGTTTCCGTAGAAGATAATTGTTTTCGTCTAGTTGCACTATGATTAATTGAGATTTAGTACTAACAACTGCTTTTGTTAAATTGTCTATCGTGCTACCTCCATTTATAGAAACGAATAGGGAATTTGAAGTGGTAGGAGTATTGTTGTTAGCCATGATAAGGATTTAAAAAAATGTGAGCAAGAAGGTCAAGGAATGCAGACTAGGAAGGAAGTAAGACATTCATGACTTGACAACTGCAATCAGAGACTTTAAAATGATCAGGAAGGAAGACATTCACGACACGACTTGACTCCTGCCCAGTCGTCGCCTCGGTCTGAGAACATCGTGCCCTTTGCCTCTAACTTCCTACTCCTCCAATTTTCTCTTCATTCTCCTTCTATTTGCTGTTGGAATTATAAGGTATATTTTTCAATTTTTATTTTGTTCAATGTCGATGATTATGTGTATGGATATATCAATTTATTGTTATTACTCGATCATTAGATGAACTAGGAATATGACTAAAATCCTATGCTACGAAATTAGCTGATTATCAAGATGAAAATCAATGAGTATTGTGTATTAGTTGATATTTGTGTCTATGTATATGTTATTGAACTATTATTAGATGATAATCATAGACTAATGCTTGATTTTAGAATATGATTAATTTTGGAAGCTAATTGGACGATTACCGATTTGAAATCAATTGATATATATTGTGAATTAGTTGATGATAATTTTAGAAGAAGTTAACAATTTATATCATGCCAAAATTAATATTGTGCTAATTCATAACTTGTTAATAATTAATTCACTGTTCATGTCTATAGTTTAATTTTGCGAACGTTGAACATATAAATTAAATATAGTTAAAACAAGCTCGTCATGTAGCAGTAGTTCGTAATTTTACGATTTGAACTTTGAATGAATGTACATGATACAATGCAAGTTGAAATTCTTTAAAACAAGAATCTTTCAAATCTATTGGATTATAGTTTTCTAACGGAAGAGAAAATTTGAGATTTCATCTGGTAGATTTTGTATTATGTCAAAAATCAATTTCCAAAAAAAAAAAATCGTGATGTGGTTGCTTATGAACTATAGAGATTTATTTAATAAAATAGAAGGATTTTAAGAGAATAACAAAGGATTTTATAGAAAAATATGTTTTAAAGCTTATAGTTTAGTTAATAAAAATCATATTTAAATCGATTTTCTAAAAAAATAGAATGAATTCAATAAGAGAACATATTATACTAATTTTTTTCGTAAAAAAGTTAAAAATATTTTAACAACGGAAAATATTATACTGATTAGATAGAAGGTGATGTGTAGAAGAGAAGTGAAGTGAAGTATTTTTGAGAATGACTGTGTGGTGTGCAAAACCTTTAGTCCTAAAAGATTTTACTTTATTTTTATTTTTAAAATAGGAGTCTCTTGGATGCAAGTAATGCGTTGATGAGAAGTGTAGAAAAACGCTTTCAAAATTTGACAAGAATAAGGCAAGCGTGAATTCTTTTGTCCCAAGAGGCTTTACACTAACATATATATGTGTTATCAAAATCACTAACATATATTTTTGAATTAGTAAAAAATTTCGATTTTTATGTCGATCATAGTTGAATGTATGAAGCTAGAATTGGAATGAAAGGCTCGGTATAAACATATTTCTACAACGATGTAAACGAACTTATTAGATTTGCAGTATCTAATAATGGAAATTACAGGATGCACATTGTACGTATAGTAAGTGCATACTGATGATGTTTTGAAAACCAAACACCGTTAAAGTACATTTGTATAAATCTAGTTTTGTGCCAAATTATTATTTATGGGTTTGTCATGGAGAACTTGTTGCACCTACAAGGAATCCAAAACCTCTTACACTACATGATGTTTGCAGTATTTACGAATCACAGAATCCATATGGAGATTTCAGTAAAGATTTTACTAATTGTTTTTCAAAATACGTTAACAATCAAATAAACTGCGTCAATGATGAGGCTTTGCAACATCTTGTGCTCGAACAAAAAAGAAATGTTAAAACTTATTAAATACTTTTCGTCAATGGATTTAAATTCAACACCAAAGATTATGGTACTGAGATTAACATACAATAGTGGTGTATTTATCAAAGGTAGTGATTAACATCTTGTAGTATTTACATGTTGGGAAATACGACTCACCTGGGACAAACTTTTGCTAGCATACTCAACTACAATGTTCAACACTTTCCGATGACCTACCTTGGATTGCCTATTAGACCTACGAGGCTGCATCGGAATGACTAGATGACCTTAGTCTCCAAGATAGATCTTAGACTGGCCCACTGGAAAGCCTCTTCCCTCTCAGCCGCTGGTCGCCTTATTCTGGTGAAATCGGTATTGTCAGCTCTTCCCATCTATTGGCTATCGGTTCAAAGAGCTCCCTGATGGTCATCAGATGCATTGATCTTGCACATCGCTCCTTCATCTGGCATGGTGGGCCTACCAAATCGCTTGTTAACTGGAGAACGACCTGTCTGGACATCAAAGCTGGTGGGCTTGGTATTCCAGACATCCACCATCTCAATCATGCTTTACTCGCCAAATGGATCTGGAGATGTCTTAACGACGGAGATTTCACTTGGAAACAGTTCATCCATTCTTTTTATTGCAAAAATCAACCTCTTTCTATCCTGCATTCCCACCCCTTACCCATCCATCGTCGTTCTGGAGTGGTGTGCTTAGAGCCCTACCTCGAATCAAGCATCTCTTTGCCATTTTTGTTTGGGATGGACAAGATTGTCGCCTTTGGCACGATTCCTAGTACTTCAGCCAGCATCTGACATGCTTCTTCCCTTCTCTTTTTTCCATCTGCCCTAACCCATCCATCACAGTTCATGAGGCAACTCAACTAGGTATCAGTTGCCTAATTCTGAACACTTATTTTCACCCTAGCATCCTCCAGGACATCCACGATATACTCCTCATCATCCAATCGTCCGTCCTAACACCATCTCATGACACTTTCTTCTGGCCTCTAAATAATTCCCGCACCTTCTTTGTCAAATCCTGCTATAGTTACATCACAGACACTGGTAGACTTTTCTCCTTCCCGAAAATCTGTAAGATTAAGGTGCAACCAAGAGTTAGATTCTTCCTTTGGAGCTTAGCACATGGTTAGATCAACACCAAGGACAGATTGAATCGTAAAGGCATCTCAGTGGATCCGGCATGCATCACGTGTCAGGTCGATAATGAATCCATCACCCATCTCTTCTGCGACTGCGACGCTAGCTTCTACATCTGGGTCTCAACGTCCACTCATATTCTGGGACATCTCACCCCTCAGATCCATCCCCTCGGCCACTAGTAATATTCTCCCCCTTCCCCAATCCTTGATAGTCTCTATGCTACTTATGTCTGGACTATCTGGCTGGAATGCAACAATAGAATTTTCAATGCTCGCCAGTCTAACCTTACACAATTATCAAATAGAGTCGCTTACTTTTACCATCTCTCGACAGGTACTCAAGCTCAAGCATTCAATCCTGTCAACATGGACACCTCGCACGCTTGGGAAAAATCATTGGGTAGCATTCAGTCCTAAGGTTTGCACCATCGTCGTTCCTTTCCTCGCCCATGGTAACGTCCTCCAGTTCAAGCATCTTACAAGCATCCCGCAAGTTATCATCAGTCTTTTGGTTAGTGGATTTTAGTCACCTTTTGCAGTTTGCAATTGCTTAGCACAGTTAGCAATGATGTTTTACTGTTTGTTGTGGTTGTTTGTTTTGTATTGTTCTTGTATATTTGCACTTAGTGCTACGTACTCTATCTGCATGCATGGTGCATGCATAACTTGTCGTTTTTTGGCCATCGGTCAGGCTTGTTGACCGCTATATTCGCACTCTATTTAATATATATCTAATCGGGTGTGTATATCTGCTCTACACAACCATCTACTTCAAAAAAAAAAAAAGAGTATACAAAAAACTTTTAATGCATCTTACTGGAGGTTTTACGGTTGACATGTTATGTACAACCTATTTAAAAAGTTGTTTTATTCAAGTGCAGCTGGTTCAGCAATGTTCCTGGTATTGGAATCAATGTGCATAAAGTTTATAAGATTATAGAAACTCTCCTAGTACCATGTTGATCACTGGTTTTGGGTTGATCGACATGCATTTTCTCCTAGTTTTGGGATACGAGATTTTTTAGCTTTGAAATGCGAATTTTTGACACTGCCTTGATCTTTCGAGTTTGTTTTTTAGGCTGCGAATTTCACATCCCTTTGGAATATGAAATTCTGACAGTTGGTCCCAAAACTCACCTATAAATACCCGCAAGCTTGGCATTTAAAGGGGTTGGCTTATTTGCACTCCTCTCCACATTGACATACGGGATTGAAGCTTCCAAGCACCATTAATGGCTGCCTTCATGGATTTCATCATCTTCTCCATGGATTTTGGACTTCTAAACATTTCTCAAACGTTTGCCTACAATGTTTATACATTTCCTTGGACATTTACACTGCTTATGGACTATTTTGGGTATCTTTGAAATTTCTTGGACATTGGAGCTACTTTTTTGACATTGCTCCATATTTTTGCTCAACAAAGAAGAAGAAGAGCATTTTGATCAGATTTAGAATTAACAAATATTTTGTTATTCTATTACACAACTTTGTACACAAATATTGTCTAAACTTGTATAACTTCTATAATCAGCTAGTACATAATGAATGATTACTATAAAGTGGATGTAGGCGTTAGTACCGAACCACTATAAAAAGTTGTGTTCTCCCTACATTTCATTACTTTGGATTTGGATTATCATTTTCTTACAAAATGCACACTTGGGCATTGGCGTGCACGAATAGCGACAATTCCCCATGTCAACACTTTGACGCACCAAGAAGGGGGGTGCATAGCTTCAGCTTCAGTCTCAGTTCTTGATTTTAGTTTTTATCTTTAGTTCTCGACCTTAGCTCTCGACTTTAGTCTTCAAATTTTGTAATTAAACTTGAACTTTTATTTGGAGATATATCTCACTCGCTTCCCACTACGATTAAAAGAAAACAGGTAGCTCGCTCGTAAGGAGTAGGTGTGGAGGAAGAGCAAGAACTTTTCTTGACCGAACACCCATTAAACAATGTCACTTGAGACGACATTGACGGAGCTGCAAAGGTTTAACTAAAGATCTCACTTCTTGCTCAATGCAATAGGAAAAGCATTTACGTCGACAAGAAGCCACTATGGCTACTATCCCTGCACGACTTGAAGGATTTGCGAGGCAGTAGGGCCAAGACTACATGATCGGAACAAGTGCTAGTGTTCTGCAAGGATTAGCCCAAAACTTAAGGACAATTTCCTGGTGAACAACCCCTTATCGACACCAATCCGCAGACTGCTACAGGATCGGCTAGGCTCAGAGGCAACATCCCTAATCCATTTCAATGTTCATCTCAGACCATCGTCAATCAGATCTCAGGACCAGGTATTGGAAATGTCTCTCAAGTGCCAATGCACGTAGGTTTGGACACAACAACTCACATGGTTTCGAATGTTGGATTTTCGGTCATCGAGGCACCTCAAGTCAGGATTGAGTCAGATATTTTGCTTGGCGCTCGACCTTTTGCTAATGTTGGACCCGACATCGAGGTACTGGCATCAATTTGCATAATTTGAATTAGATTCTCGGCATAGGCAGTGAAAGTCAAGTCGCCAATTTCATTCAATGATATGCTCGTGGCGGAGCACCCTATACCAGCTTGGACTATTTTACTCGCAGCCCCTTCACTCAAGATTTCAGGAACTCTCAAAACCCATTGGACTTCATATTGCCAGTGTTAGAAGATTTTGATGATAGAAAGGATCCTATAGTTCATCTCATGCACTAGATGCGCCATATGAAGTCCATCAGCTTCGGACAATGT
Source organism: Allium sativum (assembly GCA_030737875.1). Classification (NCBI taxonomy): domain Eukaryota; kingdom Viridiplantae; phylum Streptophyta; class Magnoliopsida; order Asparagales; family Amaryllidaceae; genus Allium; species Allium sativum. The sequence goes on along the minus strand of CM060922.1, from coordinate 898,532,544 downwards.
TATGGTGAAGTGCTTCCTTCTTTACCTTACAGATGTTGCTACTTTATAGTTCAGATAGTTGGAACCAGAATCTATAAATAATTAGAGCATCTTGGTTGGGAAATTCATCGAGCAATTTAGAGTTCACATTGCCCAACCAAAGAACATCATGACTTCAACATCAGTAAGGTGGAGATCAGGCGAGACTCTATGTAAATTTCTTGAACGATGCAACGTGGCGATGGCCTCTGTAGGTAAGCCGGATCCGTCCATGGTCCTAATGGCCACCATCTCTAGAATTTTTGACAAGACAGACTTCAAAGTCTCATTGCGACGAGACCCATCAACGGATCTTGTTGAATTTTATTTTGAAGAAGAAAGATTTCTGAGGGTGGAAGACTGCCACGACAAAAAAACTGTACACCAAACTAACTCTACAACAAGCATAGGGCCGTTAGCCCTCGAGAAAGGAAAGGGTAAGTCTTCGGATAATTGGAAATGGCCTCACTTTGAGCCAAAGTTCCCAGGGTATACATAACTCAACTAAGGCTTGGAAAGGATTTATCTCAACAGTCATGAAATTGCACCTTTCCAAAAGCCTACCAAGAGGGAGCCGACTTCGAAACAAGCAAGCTCAAACAAATATCGCCTTTTCCATGAGCTACTAGATAATGACACAGACCACTGCAGGCAGTTCCACGATCTTATCAAAGTCCGTGTCAAGTGCAGTGAACTACTGCAGTATGCCAAGGATCCCATGACAGCAACGCTTATTGCTCAACCTCCAGCTGCATCTCAGGATAGGGTTAAAATTGGTTGCATCCAGGGCATTGCCATCAATTAATCCAACCCTACAGATTTCTCTTGGCGTTTCTGTACCACAGTCCAACACTTATGTTGCTCTTGTTTTTGGCGACTTCTCGCCTTTTTTAACTTTTCTTGCTTGTAGTCAAAGCGGCAACGTTGGCCCACACATACACTGAACCAACTTGTGGTCTCTGGTCATGCTCAGGGTTGAACTATCGACCGTTATACTCCCATAGTATCAATAAAAACTGTCTTTAGGCTCCATCCCCCACACGGGATTCATCCGGTATAAACATAGGCTCTGACCCTTACACTGGATCCGCCCTGCATAAATATAAGCTCCGACCCTTACACTGGATCCATCCCACATAAACATAGGCTCCCGCCCTCACAGTGGATCTGTCCACTACAAAGATAGCATTGACACTCATATTGGATCATCCAAGTATAAACATAGGCTCCGACCCTCACACTGGATCCGTCCAGTATTAACATAGGCTTCAGCCTCGTACTTGTTCCGTCCAGTATAAACATAAGACTTCGGTCTCCCTCGCACTGGATCCATACAATATAAACATAACATTTTGGTGCCCCCTTCCTAATCATTCAGGCATAAACTTTGAACTCCAGTTCTTAGCTTTGGACTTTGGTCCATGACTTTCCCAAAGATTGGGCCTATCGGGTGTTAAGATTCCGCGAATTAGTTTAGCAAAAATAAGAACTACCTAACTTGGTCTGACATGCACGGGAGTTACTTATCGCAACCCTCTCATCACAGGAATCTTAACAACTTAGCCCGTTAGCACATAATATTAAATAATTAGGTTCGCTAAGTGCAAAATCCTCTTTTGCAGGTACGCACTTGCTCTAGCAAGACTCAGTGAGCCTATGACTTCTTATCTTCTAGGTCACAAGCATCCCGAGCTTTGTACTCCATCCTAATACGATCCCAGCGATTGTCTGATCTCCATGCTAATAAGAGTCTCAATGATCGTTAGACTTTTATTCTAAGTACAATCTCAGCGATTGTCGAAGGTCTTTTCTATTGCGATCTCAGTAGTCATTGGACTTCTGCTGAAATACGACCTCAGGGTTCGTTGGATTTCTATTCCAGCTATTCTTGGTCATCTCACCCTGGCAAAGCCGCCTCAAACTCATCTGGATATTGACTAATCTGGACGATTTCGTGTTGTTCTCGACTTCATGGATATGGCTATTCTGGTAATCTCTCACAATACGGTCCAGGGCAATCATCGGCTTTTCACTAGATTTCAGGCATTCTGATTATCTGGCTTTCTGATCTCATTAGTTAATATGATCCGGCGAGATCGTGGCTCTTTGGTGTTTTGGTTGTAGAAGTTCACTTCGGACTTCTCTTGACTTTGGTTTCTGGATTTTTCGATTTCTAGTCTTCTTGCAAAATACATCTTCCTCCGTTCAAGCAAGACATGTTTTGAGGGGAAAGTGTTGACACATTTTTTTGGTCAAAGATATCCCATGTCAAGATTTTGGCTAGGGACATGCTCAATTTTTGAGAACATCGTCAAAAAACACAAAGTTATTTAGTCTAAACCACGATGCATTCGGTAAAGGCATCGATTCGTAAAATCATGAAAAATCAACATGGAAAAATTATGTGATCGACTTGGTTCAATCAACTCAAAACGCTTGAGCGTGTCGGTCCAATCACGTGGCAAAACTCATCATGGAAAATTATATGGATTCTGGCAAATTATGGCTTTGCGCACTCAAAAACAACTGATTAACATGGCATGATCACTTGAAATAGTTTGCGCAACAAACGATGAGATTAAACTTGGTAAAATCATGTTTCGTGCATTCAAAAATAGCTAATCAAAATGGCACGATCACTTGAAGTGGCTTTTGCAACTCACAGCACGATCAAACCTGGTAAAATCAAAATTTGGAAAAATCATGTTTCTCGGACTTAAAAACAGCTGATCGGCATAGCACGATCACTTAAAATGGCTTGCGTAACTCACGGCGCGATTAAACTTGTTAAAATCGGGATTTGGCAAAATCATGTTTCAGCACTCAAAAACAGCTGATCGGCATGGCACGATCACCAAATATGGCTTGCGTAACTCATGTCATCAAAATCTTATACTTGGCAAAATTTTGGTTTGGTACTTTCAAAAACAGGTGGTCGACTCATGAAAATCATCAAAAACCACGTTTTCATGCTTGGCAGATCACGTCTGGTAAGGTGGTCGATCATCTGATTTAGCACAAAAAAATGAGTTGATCGCATGGGAAAATGGCCATTTACCATGGTCACGCATTCAGCTCTAGAAATTTGGCAGATCAGAAGGATTCGATATTTGGCAATGCGAAAATGCCTAATCGACATGGAGATATTCGAATTTTCCCAGTACCACATTGCATCCTAGGATGCGAAAAATTGGCTTGGTAAAGGATTCGAATTTTTGGCATTTTCCAAGCAGTTCTGGCAAACTTGGTTTACACTTGTGGATCATTGAATTTTATGTGATCAACACACAATTTTACCCATTTTCTAGGATGCGAAATTTTCTACATGGAAAGTGGTAGATTACTTGACCACTTCATTTTACCGTGTTAAGCTCCAATTTCGGGCTATCGACACACTTTTCTACCATTTTCTAGGATGCGAGATATTCAACAAGGAAAGTGGCAGATCAGTTGACCACTTGATTTTACCATGTTGATCACCTGTTTTGGGCTATCGACATGCGTTTTCACCCAGTTTTATGGATGCGAGAATTTTTGGCTTCGGGATGCGACTTTCTTACATTGCTTTGGTTTTTTGACTTTGTTTTTTGGATGTGAATTTCACATCCCTCAAGGATACAAAATTCTGGAAATTGGTCCCAAAACTCACCTATAAATAACCCAAAGCTTGGCATTCAAAGGGTTTGGCTCATTTGCGCTCTTCCTACACATTAGCATACGGGATTGAAGCTCTCAAACACCATAAATGGTTGCCTTCATTTTTCCAATGAATTTTGGATTATTTTTGGACTTCTAAACATTGCGCAAATGTTTGTCTATAATATTTGGACATTTCCTTGGACATTTACACTGCTTTTGGGTTGTTTTGGATATCCTTGGAATTTCTTGGACATTGAAGCTACTTTTGGACATTGCTCCATATTTTTGCTCAAATTAAAAGAAGAAGGGCATATTGGTCAAAGTTTAGAATTAACAATTTTTTTTATTACACAACTTTATACACAAATATTGTTCAAACTTGTACAACTTTTGTAATCAGCTAGTACATGATGAATGATTACTTTAAAGTGGACATAGGCATGAGTGTTGAACAAATATAAAAAGCCGTGTTCTCCTTGCATTTCATTACTTTGGATTTGCATTATCGTTTTTCTACAAAATGTACACTTGGGTGTTGGCATTCCCGAATAGCGACAATTCCGCACGTCAACACTTGTATTTTGTTTTGTGTTCGCACAAGCATAAATACTTATTAATATATGAAACCTTTGTATCTTATTACTCTCTAACTCATAGCCAACATCAAGATAATTGACGATACTCATTCATGTCTGTTTGTTAGTCTATATTTAAAAGAAAATGTGACTATCTCTTTATAATTATCTTTTTCTAATTTTGAATTAAATTTATGCTACTAACTGGTAATTTGTCATTCAATCAGTGATCTTACTATTTTATCCCCACTAGCGGGTATGAGCATCTATAAAAAATTTAAATAATATAGAGGAAATTTTCAATATTTGATAAAACGGAAATATTTGTTGCTTACTTCATTATATCAATCTGCTTTCATATAACACTTTATTTACACTTTTTATTTAATTTTGCAGTTCGACTTATTTTACTCTCTATCTTTATCAATTTCAAACTTTACAGGAAGCACATGGGTGGAGGAAGGTGCCTAGATTAACTCCTACTTTGACATAAAACCAAGAAATAGTGGTATAGTTTCAAAATTTTCCTCTTTTCTATAGGAAAATAAATCATTTGTGTACTTAAATATGTTTTGGCATATGGTGTTTCTGGTAGAGGTGTCAAATGCGTCATTTAGGTCGTATAAGGGTCAACCTAAATTTGACCCAACCCATTTACGACCCATTTATCCTGAACCATTAAACATGAAGCTTTATCTTACCCACCCACCTACTAAGTGGGTTACCCATTTGATCCATCTAAATGTCATCTGTTATTTTTTATATATAATTATGAGAATTAGTATGTTATTTTCTAAGTATAAACGTTAATCACCTTGGAGAGCTATACTGTTCGTTCATACGACGAAATATTCGAGTGTTCCATATTGTCCGTGATTTAGGTGAGAATATATCGGTCGAAGTCTCATCCGGTTTCAAGGCAGTATGAAGAAATTACTGTGGTTTTTACAAAAAAAATAGCGACTTTGTATGTAAGCATAGTTCTAATATGGGAATTTAGCATGTTTTTTTAAGTACAACTGGCAATCCCCTTGGAGAATTACAGTGTTCGGTCACAGCGTAAAATGTCCGATTGTTTCACAGTGTCCGTAATTTAGGTGGGAATCCATCGATCGAAGTCTCATCCGATTCCGTGGCAGTATAAAGAAATTACAACATTTTAAAAAAAATAGCAACTCTGTATGTAGGCTGAGTTCAAATAAGTGAATTTAGCCTGTTTTTTTTCTAAGTACAACTAGCAGTCCCCTAGGAGAACTACAACGTTCAGTCATAGGGCAAAACGTCCGAGTGTTTCACACTATTCGTAATTTAGGTAGGAATCTATCGGTCGAAGTCTCACCCAGTTCCGAGGTAGTATGAAGAAATTACTGCAGTTTTTACAAAAATATAGCAATTCTATATGTAGGTAGAGTTCAAATATGTGAATTTAGCCTTTTTTTTCTAATTACAGCTGGCAGTTCCGTAGGAGAATTACAACGTTCGCTCACAGGGCAAAACGTTCACAATGTCCGTAATTTAGGTAGGAATCCATTGGTCGAAGTCTCACCAAATTCCAAGGCAGTGTGAAGAAATTACTACAGTTTTTACAAAAAATATAGCAGCTCTGTATGTAGGTAGAGTTCAAATATGGGAATTTAGCCTGTTTTTTCTAAGAACAACTGGTGGTCTCCTTCGAGAACTACAATGTTCGGTCACATGACAAAACGTCTGAGTTTTTCACACTTCCGTAATTTAGGTAGGAATCTACCGGTCGAAGTCTCATCTGGTTCTGAGGCAGTATAAAGAAATTACTGTAGTTTTTTTTACAAAAAAAATAGTGACTCTATATGTAGGCAGAGTTCAAATATGGGAATTTAACCTATTTTTTTCTAAGTACAACTGACAGTCCCCTTGGATAACTACAATGTTCGGTTACAGGGGAAAACGTCCAAGTGTTTCATATTGTCCATAATTTAGATGGGAATCTATTGGTCGAAGTCTCATCCGATTCTGGGCTAATACTGCAGTTTTTACAAAAAAAAATAGCGGCTTTGTATTTAGGCAGAGTTAAATAGGTAAGTAGGTTACCCACTTTTAACCCTTTTAAAAATGGGTTAACCCATTTATGACCCATTTAATAGAAAATTATAAATGGGTTGACCCAATGGGGTTGTAATTAGGTTAAATGGGTTGATTAAATGGGTGGGGTCATATTTTGACAGGTCTAGTTTCTGGGTTGCCATTTTATAAATTTTAGTTTTTAATATGTGTGTTTCCCTTTCTATTTCCTAATTGTCATTTTTGTGTTTCCTTTTCTATTTCCTGATCAGAGCCGGCTCCACCATTTCGGATGCCCTAGGCCATTTTCCAAACTTGTTGCCTCTTAATTTTTTTATCAAAACTGACAATAAAGCTATATATCTACCTGAAAGCCTGATGCATAGTCAAATGGTAATGTAAATATTCAAGTAATTAATATAAGGACATGATAACACTAACAGTGCTAAAATGGTAATCTAGTTTGACAATGCATGGCCAACTTATACATGTGCAGATAGATGATTTTAGCTCCTGCAAGAACAATATTTGTTGAACTGAAATTAATTATAAAACATAAGTTAGTAGGTGTAGTGGCAATTTCTGATGAAAAATAATAAGTTACATACCTCATTGCATCAGTGGTGGAAATGTTCTTATCTCATCTCTACCATCCGATGTCATAACCTTGACCTCGCACATCATTAGTATTAAGCTTAAGATCCTTTAGAGTAGTTCAAGCATTCTAAAAAGGCCAAGACTCGATGTATCATCAACCTCTATAAAGCCTAGAAAAAACTCCTCTACTTTGATAGCATCTTCAATATCTACACATCTAATTATGATTGACAAGTTTTCTTTATGACTAAAATCTAGAGTACAATCAAGTATGATCGAATAATATTTCGCTCTTAAGATTTTTGCAACCATTGCATCCTTAATATTTTTTTCCAACAAAAGTATAAGTTTGTTTTGAATACCGTGGCTAAGATAATGGTTACTTGTTTCATTATTCACCACGCGCCTAAGATGGACTTCCATAATTGGATCTAATTTGGCAATGAATTCTATAATTTGACCAAAAAAAGTCCATTGTTTTTGTCATAAACCTTTTCATTTGGACCATGGAATGCTAAATTATTTCAACAAAGTGTTTCACAACAACAATTATGCGGATTAGCACCTTTTTCCACCATTGTCTCTCTTGCTCAATTAAACATGCATTCTTTTGTCAATCGTTGCATTTAGTTGAAGACTTCTGTACAAATCTACCCACTTGATGAGACTTGCAATGTATTCCAAATTACTTTCATGATCACATAATATTGATGTGATATTATGCCAATCATTAACTCCTTCCTTCCCAAATTTGAATTTTTTTTGTGGGTTTTTAAATAATTTGCAACAAAAGAAAAATACTCTATTCACTTAATTTGAGTAAACCACCACTTCCTTTCATGCTCTTCTCCATGTGGATGGAAACGAATATAATGTTTAGAAGAGAAATGCCTAGCATCAATAACATTCTTAGGAAACTTATCATTTTCTTTCAACACCTTAATCGAACCACGTTTAACCAACGTTATTCTTTTAGTATCGGTTATTGATTCCCATAAACCCATATCATAATTCAATTCAACATCCTTCTCAAGATCAAGCACAACCAAGCCACCAATGTCTTCTTCGCTATAATTGACCTCCTCATTCTCAATGATCTCTGCATGAGTTTTATCCTCATTATTTCGTTTGCAACATTCTCATTATTCTCAACATTCTCATCACTGTCTTCATTATCATCAGTTGCTTCATTAATCTAGCTTGAAGTTGAACATTAAGATTGTTTGGTTTTTGCTTCAAATATCTTAGAAATTGAACCAACGAGGGATTTTTCTAGTTCGTCATTCTTTTGTTTTACTCTTTTATTGTAAGCTCCACAGTTTTTTTTTTCGAAATCTAATTTGATTTTTATCTTCTTCGTTCTTGGTCATATTTCCTAAACATTTGATACTAAATTTGATACTAAAAAATAATAATTTATAAACAATTGATTCAAAGACTTGTTTGAAATTACACAAACTGAATTTTTTAAGACTGCAAATTGAATATCAAGTTTAAATATTAAGACTGCAAATTGGATATCAAGACTACAATTTTTTTAACATAAACTGAATTTGAGTATACAATATTCAAATTTCAAGACTGCAAATTCTAACAAGTCTGCAAATTGAATATCAAATTTGAGTATAAAATTACATAAACTGAATTTGATATACAATATTCATTATTCAAAAAGCCTGCAAACTGCAATTTGCAAGTCTGCAAATTTAACATTAGCTGCATTTAAAATAGCATAAGCTACAAATTTAACATCAACAACAATTAAAATAACAACTACAATCAAATTTACCTGAACGAGGAAAAGAGAGAAATAGGTTTTGGCTTCCAAAGGAAACGAGATCGAGATCAAGATTTTTGGAGAATGCGGAGCAACAGAAGCAGCGGAACTCAACAATTTTTGGAGAAGCAGAAACCGGAAATCTTTGGAGAAGGCGAAAATCTTTTTTGGAGTAGTGGAACTCAAAGGAAAAGATTCATCTGTCTCTGATTTTGCGTTCTGATATTTTTTTAATGGGGGGTTGTTGGGCCTAGGGGTTGCTCTAGGCTGTAGGCTATTGGGCCTAGCCCAATAGCCGGCTCTATTCCTGATTGCCAGTTTTTAACATATTTTTTTTCTTCCGACAGTGTTTTGCTTTAACTCTAGATTTTGGAATTATTTGTATCTCATAACACACAAAAATTATATTATTTGCATTTTTCTTATATTTGTGACGTAAATATTTCCAGGTTTTCCTCCTAATATTGATTGACCATCCTCTTCAGCATTTCCTATCTCATCATTTTTTGTAACTTTAATTCATAATACATAAATTATACAACAAAATGCTTGACCAATACACAAGTTAAACAAGTTTCTAATGGTCTTTTAGATGCCTGTTTCATGTACATGGATGGATAATCAACGTCAACATGTAGTTTAGGAAGTTTATTGAGGTGCATCTATGTGCTGACTTCCATAAAGTCTAAAACAGTATTGGCGTCTAGGATTTAATCCTAGAGTATATATCTAACGACCCTTGATTCTACGCACAAAATACATATGTATTTGTAAACTCTTTATATCCTTATCTAGCCATATTTTATTTCACAGTTATAAACGAAGTCAGCCATTCTACCAAAATCCAAGGTATGTTTTAAAATTATTAACCAAATTGCTTAAAAAATAAACTACACGTAAATTTACTTAATTTTTGATAGCTTCTACCATTTTTTTAACCAAGCATATGATAAAGGTGCAATATAATTTTGGGGTAGGTAAGTTGAAATGAACTTAATTTTTATTGACTTCATGGATGATATGTGATGGATTTATCTCCTATAATTTGAAGCTGGCTATCCTTTGATTATTTGGCAATGAATATTGACATGTAGGTTATAGTATTCTCAAGTTCTTGAGGTGCGTATGAAGTATGTGGTGAGGAGTTTGGTCAGACTTAAGCGACGTATATTTGTGGGGTTCGTGGGTTGTTTTGATGTTGCTTGCCGATTGTAGTTGAAGTCAAAGAATGGTTTGGTGGGTGAAGGAGTTAAAGAAGTGGTGAGTTGCTCAGGTTGTATTGTGATCTTAACTTGGTGTTTCGAGGTAGAGGTCTGAATAAAGTAATAGTTTTGGTGCAATGCTAATATGCATCAGTTTTGCAGATGAGAATGCAAGGACATGTTGTGGGTTATTTACAGCTTATTTGGAACTACAACTTGGTGGATTGCTAACGTGTTGATTATGTGATTTGAATATCTAAGTGCAGGCTGGAGTTTAGAATTGTAATGTTGCAATTGATTCAAAATTGTCCAAGAAAATAACATTACATTTTCGTCATGACATGGTTAAATTAGTTTACTTTAAATGTAGTTTATATCAAGTTCCACAGGTCAAATTCTGTTTCTTACACATTCTAATTTTCATGTCAGGTGTGTTCACTTTTTTCTCAAAATATAACATCAAGTATTGTAATATTAAGTTTATAATATATTAGATTACATCAGGTTTACTGCATATATATTGGACTCCTCGATACACTTTTATAAAATTGAACTTTAAATGGATTTTTAATTGTTCAGCTATATACTTTTGTGGGATGTAGAATATAACCTTTCACATGAATGTCTAGGGAGATACTCATAGAGAAAATGTAAACGTTGTTGGGTCACAGTATATGTTTAATCCCTCAATATACATCTGTTTCAAAATTGTCATGAAACTCAAAAAGTCCGACAAAAACCTTTGTGAAAACTGAATCAATGTCCCCTTTGAATTTCAGCATTTTCATCTGATGTTGCATATTTTTCCGATTTAAACCCGCACCTTTTTTTTGACCTTCTAGCAGCTCCCAATCTATTATCATCTCTTGCTCTATCACCTAGCTTTAGCAAAGAATATGAAGTTAATGTCCAAGCATCCACTGCCTTCTAACATTAAGCATTGGAACAAGCATCCACTTCGAAATCAAAATTGGTCTTTGTCTCTTATTATGGGGTTGATTGTACTACTGATCTTCGGAACATGGAATAAAGAGCAGGGGATTCAGCACATAGCGATCGCTTATGAGTCCAATTAGAAAAAAATAGAGAAATTTGTTGGTTTTATACCTTTATAATCAGAAGAGGCTCTATTGATCTGTACCTGAGTTTTAGATTTTATGTTCTTTTGATTTATGGTGAAAATTAATAGAGCATTTTCCTATAAATTTTATTCTCCTGTTACTAAGATAATACCATACCTATCTAGGAGGAGTCTTCAGTGAATCAAGTTACGAGTACATGTGTGTAGAAAAGGCCTTGAACTAGAGAGTATACAGTTTCATTTGCTTAAATAAAATTTAGTTTTTAACTTTGTCTTATTTCACGAGATTATAAATATATGCCTGTGTGTGTACATGCATGTTAATGTATTGTCATTGAAGTTTATAAGGCAGTATATCATTAACTTGGTAACGTGCGCTTGCTGATTTACATGGAAAGGCAAATTTATGTGTTGATTTTAACCAAAATTAAGCAAAACTTCATATGAAACTCCTGCTGTTAAGTTTCAGTATTACAAATTTACAATGGCAAGCCATGCATAATGATTATTATCATATTATAATTTATTCCTATATTCTATTTTTATACTTTGAGTGTTTAAACAAAAATTGGTCCAAACACAAAAGGCGTGAAATCATACTAAACCAAATGGTAAGATTAAGAAAAATGGAGTCACGTAAAATGAAATTAAGTAAAATACACAAGAATTTTTATAGTGGTTCGATCTAAAATAGATCTATGTCCACTTTGGAAGTGATTTTCACTATCATGAAGAAATTTACAAAGTTCATCATCTCATACATCTCATTTGTATCACTTGTTCTCTCTCTCTCTTTATAACGATTTTCCACTTTTTACTCTCTTTCCGCTTTAGATCTCACTTGAATTCGGGAGGGAATGGATTAGATCTCGTGATTAGATGATCTTCCTTGATTTTATCATGAAATTAGTGTTAAATCCAAGCTTTAAAGAGGAGTAATGGAGGTTGGAGATCACTTGGATTGAACTTGAGTGAGAATTAATGGTGTTTGGAGAAGATGAGATCCACTTGATGTTGAAGGAAGATGGAGTGAGCTTAGTAAGCTATTAATAGAGCTTGAGAAGCTTGAGAATGTTATAAAACCGAAATGATAGCCCTTCGGGGTGGCTTAGATCAGTCCCTTCAATGGTGGTGAAATGGGGTATTTGTAGGCGAAGTTGGTACCAAGTGGCAATTCTGTAATTATAGTGTATACAGTACGGGTCGTTCGCTCATGTATTTACGAGATTGCCGCTGGATAGCTGGAGCCAGCTGTACACAGCTATTATATTTTGCACTACCGGTCTCTACAATGTGACTTGAACGACCGACCCTTCCAAGCAAGGTGCGAGCGACCCCAAAACATTCTGCACGAGCGAGCCTTTAACAATTCTTGTGACCGACCATGCTTTAACATGAGATGAAAACTAACGCACGGATTTATGTCTTGCCACGTGCATTTGGAAATTGTCTAAGCAAACTCACTTTTGGGAACAATAATTTCATGCTTGCCATTGTGTTAATCCTTTTAGCAAATTGTTTCAATTCAATGAACGAGCAATATAGAGCTACTCGACCCGTATTGATTGCTTGACTAGGATGGAACGCACGACCGAGCTGTTGTGCTCGACCCTTACTTTCAGTTCCTGCTTGACCCCACTAACATGGTGCGCAACCTCGTGATGACATGGCCTTCGGACATGTTCCTGCTCGACCTTTGATGAGCGAGCGAGCCATGCATTTCGGTTGTAAATGAGCAAGTTATGTCTTTTGAAGGTGAACGAGCGAGCCACGCCTTGTGAAGGTGAGCGACTAGCTGAGATGAGCGACCCTTGTAATCACATTTCTGTCATTACTCTGTAAATATGCACTCATGCTGTTTGATGGAATGCCTAAATGAGCTTTTAGCTAGTTCACATTTGCCCCTCGAAGCTTGTATTTTTGTTGTTGTGAGAAATGCAGGTTTCGAACTAAACATTCTTAATGCGAATTGCGTTGAGATCTAGTCGTAGATTTTTGTTTGCTATGGCGAATCATGCTTTGACCCTTTGACTCATTGATTCCAAATGATCCAAGCATAGAATTTATTGGTTGAACTTATATGCTTTATGCCACCTGTTCTGTAATTAAAACAAGCACTCGCACGATTTTGGACTTATAACTTTATGAAATGTGCACCTGTTCAAATTAGAGCTCCGATTTGAGTTCCTGAGGCTAGAGCAACTACAACTTTTGGATAAATCCAGAAATTTTGAATTTGGATTCGCTTCGACACCATGGATTATCTATATGATTTCGAATCTTCGTTTCATGACAACTTGCCCCAGTGTGTAATTATTGATCAATCTTCTTTTATTAGAGTTTTGTAGACAAGGAAGACTTTGCTTTAAGAGATTCTAACCGAGTTTCCTAGGTTGATCTTTATTGGTGCAGTGAGCTTTATCGAGCATATCGACTTAGCTGAGTTTCTTAAATGCCTCATTTTGAAGGCAAGATCAAGCTAGGTGTATTGGTTCTTGACGGGAATACATTGGTTTTTGGCTCGTTGCAATGTCGTGATGGAACCGTGGTACTTTTCTGAGCATTATTCAACTCTAATGTGATTGTGCTGCCTCAGTACCGTGGGTCATCATGAATCTCGAGAGCTCGATGTGATCAATTTGGTGAGTTTTCCCTGATTGTAGTTGTCGTACTAGAAGCTTTAACTTTTTTAGTTGAAGCTATTTGTGCTTGTCAACATGTATGAAACTTTTGAGCTTTATCTATACAATAGGGATCCCGACTTTATTGACTAGTTCAGTGCTTCTACTTGGAGAAATTTCGATAACTTTGTGCCCCTGCTAGGGGAGGACTTATATCTTGTACCTACACTAAGGAAGGACTTTTGGATTTCGTGCCCCCGCTCGGGGAGGTCTTGGGATTTAGTACCCCCTCTAGGTAGGCTTTTGAATTTTGCGCCCCCGCTCGGGGAGGACTTTGGATCCAGTGCCCCTGCTCGGGAAGGTCTTTGGATTTAGTGCTCCCTCTCGGGGAGGTCTTTGGATTTAGCGTCCCCTCTCGGGGAGGACTTTAGATTTAGTGCCCTCGCTCGGGGAGGTCTTTGGATTTAGTACCCCGCTCAGGGAGGTCTTTGAATTTAGTTCCCCCGCTAGAGGAGGCTTTTGAATTTGGTGCCCCCGCTCGGGGAGGACTTTGGATTTGGTGCCCCCGCTTGGGGAGGTATTTGGATTTAGTGCCTCCACTAGAGGAGGCTTTTGAATTTTATGCCCCCGCTGGGGAGGACTTTGGATTTAGTGCCCCCGCTCGAGGAGGTCTTTTGATTTAGTGCCACGCTTGGGGAGATCTTTGGGTTTATTTGCTGCGGCGCCTGTTCATTGTTTGACTCTTCGCGATTCCCTTCACTCACTTTTCAAGGAGGTGCTCTCTATTTTTGCAATGGTGCATATTGATGTTTAAGGCACCTAGCACCTGGATCAATGTTGTTGGGGTCGTGAAGTAGTGTCAAATTTCAATGGAACAAGCGCTCGGCGAATAACCTGCAATATGAAATAACTCTTAAGCACATTTTGATTTGATGAAATTTTTGCAAGTAAGAAATTTATTCAAGCAGGTGTGCTTTAAAGCTATTGTTCAGAACAATGTTCGTAAGATATTACAAGCTTATTTACGAGAATTCTGAATATAGCAAGTAAGTAAAGCATGAAGTAAAATGATGTTGATGATGATCACTTATTATGGGACGTTGGAATTAAAGCACCACTGGTTATCAATTGATGGTCAACCTCGATTTAGCTTGAGTAGTAATTCCTTTGCTAGGACCAAACTGACCATTTGATGCCTCTTGTCCTTGAGGAGTTGGAGTAGTGCTTGAGGGTTGTGAATTCTTCACATATTATTGTAGTCTGTTCTTCTGAATCAACTCCTCAATCAGGCTTTGGAGATGCCTACGTTCATTTGTATCATGGTTCGGTTGATTATGGAATCGAAAGAAGTTTCCAGAGTTTATGACCTTCTTTGAGACTTTCAGCATTGGTGGTTTCGGATAGGATTCTGTATCCTTCGTGGCATAGAAAATGTTCTCCGGGTGTCATTCAGAGGAGTGAGCTCTGATGGGTTGTGTAAGCGAAACCTCTATCTAGCCTTGTTATCTTTCCCATCATTGGCTCGCTTCCACCCCTGATTATTCTTCTGATTATACTGGGTAGCAGCATTTTTGGGAGCTTCAAGAAGTGGGTTAGCATCAATAATTTGAAGAGGTACGGGATTATTATTCACTCTCATATACTCCTTGGCTTTTTTATAGAATTTCTTAAGTGTTTTTGGTTCTTTCATTTTAATCCATTTACAAAATTCGCTCTTCTCATCTATAGCGTCGATTTGTGACATTAAGATCATGTTGGGATCGGGATTCCCTACTTCTGATGTAGCAACATTGAATCTTTTGAGGAAATCTTTGATAGATTCTCCTGGATTCTGCTTCATTGATGTAAGAGAAATAACGTCCTTAGCCTTCGTAGCTTGCAGCCTGAACTACTGATTGAATTTCAAAGTCAAACCATCGAATCGGTCGATGGATTTGGGTGGCAATCTCGTGGGTCATAATGATGCGATGCCTTCAAGATAAAGAGGGAAGCACAACATACGATCTCGTCTGTCGCTTTAGCTGCATTCATATGCCACTCTTAATTGTATAGGAAGTGATTTGTATCAGAAGTTCCGTTGTATAGAGGCAGAGTAGGATGAGTGAACTTTTTAGGGAATTCTGCTTTGCAGATCCACTTCGTGAATGGATTTTTACTGAGGGAGAAGTCTCATTCCCTTTCACTATCTTTGCGAGCCATGTTATCTTCCATGATTTTCTTTACCATATCCACGAATATTCCTTCGAGTTGTGTCGCTCCGAAGAGCGGACATCGATCTCTTTTCCGGATGATCGTCGTGGCGAGCGATCGTGGTTAGAGGATCTAGGTCTTTTACCTCCACTATGGGAAGGTTCTTCCGTGACGGGACTTGCAACTCATTGGTTATTTCGATCGGAATGGTTTTTAGCTTTCAACTTTGAGCCTTCGATATTAGCATTTCTTTTTTCAGCAAGTCCTTCTAAGTTGTCATTATGATGATGATCGGAGGTTGATGAATTTGCATTCTCTTTAAGGTTGACATAGATCTTCTGAGGAGGAGCGGGATTCACTTGAGCGTTTAGGAGAGCACTCATTTAATCCATTAAAGCTTGATTAGCATCCATTAATGTTTTATTAGCATTCATTAAAGCTTTGTTGGAGGCTTCCATTCCTTGACTCAACTTAGCGACGATGACATCTAACTCAGCTTTGGTTACCCCAGCTCCACTTATTGATTTTTCGCCAACTTTGAAACGGTTAGTTAATAGCGTAGCTTCGTTGTTAGCATCGTTGTCATTTTCTTCAACGACTTTGCTTGCGGTTTTCTTAGATTTAGCCATTATCTCGGATAAGGACTTAAATTAAGAAGAGATCTCGTCGATTGGCTAGATCTCAGACTTGTAGAAGTAGGCTTAGCACTTCAACGGTAGGCTCTTAAGATTGAGAGAAGTGCGAACGTGGCCCCACAGTAGGTGCCAAATGTTTAAACCAAAATTAGTCCAAACACTAAAGGTGTGAAATCACATTACACCAAACGGTAAGATTAAGGAAAATGGAGCCAAGTAAAATAAAAGTAAGTAAAAGACACAAGAATTTTTATAATGGTTCGATCTAAAATAAATCTATGTCTACTTTGGAAGTGATTTTCACCTCACGAAGAAATTTACAAAGTTCATCATCTCATACATCTCATTTATATCACTTGTTCTCTCTCACTCTTTATAATGGTTTTCCATTTTTTACTCTCTTTCCGCTTTAGATCTCACTTGAACTCGGGAAGGAATAGATTAAATCTCATGATTAGATAATCTTCCTTGATTTCATCATGAAATTAGTGCTAGATCCGAGCTTTAAAGGGGAGTAATGGCGGTCGGAGATCACTTGGATTGAACTTGAGTGAGAATTAATGGTGTTTGGAGAAGATGAGACCCACTTGATGTTGGAGGAAGATGGAGCGAGCTTAGGAAGCCATTAATGGAGCTTGGGACGCTTGAGAATGGTGGAAAACCGAAATGACAGCTGTTCGGGATGGCTTAGATCGGTCCCTTCAATGGTGGTGAAATGGGGTATTTATAGGCGAAGTTAGTACCAAGTGGTAATTCTGTAATTATGGTGTACATGGTACGGGTCGCTCGCTCATGTATTTATGAGACTGCCACTGGACAGCTGGAGCAAGCTGTACACAACTGTTATATTTTGCACGATTGGTCACTACAATTTGACTTGAACGACCGACCCTTCCAAGAAAGGTGCGAGCGACCCCAAAACATTCTGCACGAGCGAGCCTTTAACAATTCTTGTGATTGACCACGCTTTAACGTGAGATGAAAACTAATGCACGAAATCATGTTTTGCAACGTGCATTTGGAAATTGTCCATGCAAACTCACTTTTTGGAACAATAATTATATGCTTGCCATTATATTATTCCTTTTAGCAAATTGTTTCAATTCAATGAACGAGCAACATGGAGCTGCTCGACCCGTAGTGACTACTTGACTGGGATGGAACGCACGACCGAGCTACTTTGCTCAATCCTTACTTTCAGTTCTTCCTCGACCCCACTGACACGGTGCGCAACCTCATGATGGCATGGCCTTCTGGCATGTTTTTGCTCGACCTCTGATGAGCGAGCAAACCATGCATTTGGGTTGTAAAAGAGCGAGTTATGTCTTCTTAAGGTGAACGAGCTAGCCACGCCTTGTGAAGTTGGGCGACTAACTGAGATGAGCGACCCTTTTAACCATATCTCTGTCATTACTCTGTACATATGCACTCATGCTATTTGACGCAATGCCTAAATGAGCTTTTAGCTAGTCAACATTGAGTATTTAGCAATTTCAAATATGATGTTCACCAAACTATTTGGTAAATATTAAGGTGCTCATATTCTTTCAAACATAGTTATGAAAGAGATATTATTGAAGCTACCTACCTTCTACATGATAATAATTTATATGTAGAAAAAATTTCTAAAGTCAACAAAAACTATCTTTTATTGTGCATATTTCAAATCTGTATATCCTTAGCTATTTAAATTCTCAACTCCTATATCTTAAGTACTCAATAATTCAACTCTAAGAACACCAAAACAAGGTTATATGCAAAAACATTTTCCAGCTAAAGCCCAAAATTCCATGATCCAGTATCAAGCTAATTCCAAGAATAAAATAACAAGTCAGGTAAGTTATACAAAGTATCTATAATTACATGTTTATCAGTCAATACATATTATTACGTTGAGTATTGGAAACTTAGTAAGAAGAAAGAAATTACAAAATGTATAAATAGGTAAATGTAAAATCATTTAATAAAATCCAAACAACCTTACAAATAGACTTTTTTTATAATACCTATTCCTAACATGCACGTGCTAACACAATAACACAAACTTTACAAATTTGGTTTTATAAAATCAATTCATCCTACGCACATCCATCTCATGTGCCAAAGTACTGGTATATGTATGTATGTGTATGTGTGTGTATATATATACACATACATACATACACGTGTGTGAGAAGTGTTATCTCTGCTGACTAAATCCAAACCAACTATTGTTAGTTTGGTGGAAAATAAAATAAGTGAAGGTAAATTGAAGTTGTTTGGTAGATTAACTCCAATTGCATGGGATTATATTCCTCGAACTCCTTCATTCTCAAGCACAATTTTATTACTTTGGAACTCTAATGTTTGGAATATGGTCATGTTCTCTTCATCTAATCAGCATGTTACAGTTCAAGCTGTGAATACAGGTGGTCTCTCTATGTTTATTACAATTGTATATGCTAGTAACAGTTTTTATGATAGACAGTCCCTTTGGCAGCACTTAATTCAATAATAAGAGTTTATAAGTGCAGAAGGGGTACTCATAAGTGATTTTAACAATTCTACATCTCATATAGACAAGAAAGGTGGTCTTCCAGTGCCTTTTCAGCAGATTGGAGCATTTAATAATTGTATTTTGCAAGCTGGCTTAAATGAAATTAAGGCAATTGGATTAAATTATACTTGGAGACGCAGAGGTATGGCCAATAACATTGATAAGATATTTGTTAATCACTCATGTTTACATAAATTCATTGACATGAAAGCTCTTTCCGTATCACCATTGTCAAGTGATCATAACCCTTTGTTGTCAGACCTCATTTCTTCTTCTACATCAATGGGTTTTCCATTTAGATACTCACATGCTTTTTTTAACAAAAGAAATATAATATAACAAAAGGGAGAATAAAGCCAATCTCCAGTGGTGCACAATAACAGTCCTATAGAATCATCAGGACCTGTGAACAAAACAACAACGAAGCAGTGTAAAAATCTAGACCAAACTCATAAGTACAACAACATGCAAAAAACGAAGAACAGATGGAGCTTCCGAAAAAAAGACGACCAGCTAGGCGACGCTCCCAGCAAAGGAGGCCTGAAAGGCGAAAAAGTCGCAAAGCGAGAACAGCCTAAGAGAGAAGGTTGAATAACACTGAGAGAACAAACAACTCGCAAGATAGGAGAACTAGCATCACAACCCAGGGAGAGCTCCAAAACCAATAAGCAAGTCCATACCTAAAGAACCAAGTCCTAGCTATCCAACAAACCTGTAAGTCCAGGCCCTTGCAGTACTAGCAAACAATATCAATGAATAAAAAAAGGGTGAGGAGGTAAGGATAGGAAAGAGGGACGGGTCCCTCAAACCTGGATATGGTGACTGTATTTTAAATCTAGATATGGTGAATGTATTTTTTGAGGAATACAAACCAATGTGTGGGATTTCCTAGCTATACATTTCAACAAAAGTTATACGCTTGTAAATCTGAGTTGAAAATATGGAATAAGAATAAACCAAAGGATGATGTGATGTTATTGCAAGCTAAAGATAGTGAGACTGCCTCAGACTTAGATCCAGAAAATTTAGCATTATATGAAAGAATGCCTGTAGCTAAATGAGCTTTATTAGTCCAGAAACATATTGAATTTTGGAGTTTTAAGAAGAAATCTAAAATAGCTTGGCTGAAGGATGGAGACACAAACTTTTAAAAAAATCATTCAAAAATGTCAACTATAAGAAATTCAAATCGTCTTAAAGCTCTCATTAACGTTGATGGTGATCTCCTATATAAGCTAAAGAGGTTTAATCTGAAGCTATTGATTATTTCAACTCTATTTTAATGGTTTTGTATGCATGGTATTCCATTCATTCCAATCTACTCATATCATCAACTTTCATGGTCAACAGATATTACTTCATCCATTTTCTTTAGATGAAGTTAAAATGGCTATTGATTCAGTACATGATGTTTCGAGTCCTGGGCCTGATGGTCTTAATTCAATTTTTTTAAAATTACATTGGGATGCAATTAAACTTGATTTACATGCTGCTCTTCAAGATATTTTTTTATCTTCCAAATTGCCTAAGGGTAGTAATCATACTTTTATAACTTTGATTCCAAAGATTGAAACACCAAGTGAAATATCACATTATCATCCAATTTATAGTTGCAATATGTATTATAAGATTTTTAGTAAAATTCTATGTAGTAGAATTAAATGGTACTTGCCACATCTTATATCTTCAAATCAATGTGCTTTTATTCCTACTTGATATAATGGGGATAACATTATTCTTGCGCATGAATCGGTGAGAGATTTTAAGAAGCCAGGTGTTAATAAATTTTGTATGAAAGTGGATCTACATAAAGCTTATGATATGATAAATGGAGAATTTATTTGCCACATTATGATGAAGATGGGGTTTCTAATTCATTTTATCAATGTTATATATGAGTGTATCTCTTCTCCTACATTCTCTATTTTGATACAAGGTGTGCCTAAAGGATTTATTAAGTTAAATAGAGGCATTCGACAAGGTGATCCTTTATCCCCTTGCCTCTATTCTGTTGCTATGGAATTTTTTACTTATAGTATGAATGAAGCTTCAATGTAACAACCCGGAAAATCAGAACTAATTTAAAATTTTTATTTTGGCTATTTCAGTGAATTTTGAATAGTTAAAATAATTTATTTTAAATAATAATGATTAAAATTTATTTAAATCGAAGTTTGAACGAATATATTTATTTTAATTTCTAAAGGAATTAGAAATAGCACGATAGTTTGAAATTTTGAATCTGAACTTTGACAGAATGTACAAGATTCAAAATTAATAGGATTTTAGTGAAACCCAAAATATCTAAATCTGTTTAAAAATATCTTTCTAACGAATCCGAAAAATCGAAATTTCATAGCGGGGATAAAAAGTTATGGCCAGTTGAATATTCAGAATAGTCGCTATGGAATATGGTATAATTTATAGCCCGTATAAATGGCCATTATGAAAACGACCTTCGTTTTCGACAAAACCACTTTTGTCGGATCTGGATTGTCAAATTATTGCTAAGTTTAACTTTCTAGAATTTTTGGAACTAATTTGCGAGCGTAGTAAATTAAACTGTGATTCGATAATTTTGTTGAATTTAATCGACCGTTAAAAAGAACATTTTTCAAACGTTCTCCAAATCCGACGAAATTAATTTTGTTGGGACCGTATCATCAAAACATAGCTAGATTTATTTTTCGGGAATTTTCGGAACATAGCCCGTTGGTTCCGCAACAGGGGCAATTTTCAAAACATAGCCCGTTGGTTCCGGAACAGGGGCAATAGGTAGAATCGATTTTTGTTGGACTAAAATTGGTGCTACGGAAACTTAACGGATTTATTTGCAAATTCAAGTAATTAAATAATATTTTATTATAAATATACACATTCCAAACCCTTATACCCTCGTAGCCGCCGCCCCCTTTTCTGATTCATGGCCGAAATTGCTTGAACCTTCATCCACTAATTTCCATCGATCCACACATTAAAATCCTCCACTCCTTTAGACAATTTCGAAGAGATTTTCATCCTCTTGAAATCCATACGGTTAACGCGCCCTGAATTTGCTTATAGTTCGAGAACCAGCACCCCGAAGGGCTGACGCATCAACCGCCGCCCATCCCCCTAGGTGAGATCGCACCTGTCTTGGTGGGTCCCATTTGGGGCGCCTCTCTCCTCTCTTCGACGTTGCAGTGTCGGATCGTCATGGAGCTGAACATTTGGAGCGATAATTGGTGACCTAGAATTAAACGAGAAAGAGGAACTAGCGGCTGTGTTCTATAAAAGGGGAAGAAGGTGTTTTTCTAAAATATATTATTTAATTAATTTATTTTAAAATGTTATTAATATAAAAAAAATCATATCTTATTCATATGAACTCAGAATTGAACGATTTCTGAAGTGTTACGATCGTGAGTCCGAGATCTACACTCCAGGACTGACTAGATCCATTTTCTGAGTTCATCAAATTTTGACCAAATTTCAGATCTGAACCATTCAGATTTAAACGACTGTGAGAAATTTATTTATTTCTTCTCTTTAAATAATTAGAAATAATTCTGATTTTATTATCACCAATTTATAGTTAATTCCTATTCGTTATTATTCATGATTTGTTCTGTGCTGAGTGTAGTATATAGATCTGTTTGTTTGATGATATTGTGTGGTGATAAAATTGTGATCTGTGGTGACAAATTTGTTAAAACATACAAATCAATTCTTGCAATAAAGTGAGTGAAACAAAAAGATATAATTTTTGTTTAGATAAAATGATCAAATATAAGAAACACCAATTTTGTCCATTTGTTGAACTAGAATTTTCAACAATTATGAAAACATCAATTTTTGTCTATTTGTCGAATTAGAAATTTCAACAAATATGAAAACACCCATTTTATCTACTTGTTGAGTTAGAATTTTCAACAAATATAGAAACATCAATTTTTGGCTATTTGTTGAATTAGAATTTTCAACAAATAAGAAACATCAAATTTTGTCTATTTGTTGAATTAGAATTTTCAACGAATAGAAAACATCAATTTTTGTCATTTTGTTGAACTAAGAGTTTTCAACAAAAATGAGGTATCAAGTTTACCATAGCGTTGAACAAGAAGATTCACCAAAAATGAAGTATCACCTTTTATACATTTTGTTGAATCAAAACTTATAACAAAAATGAACTATACATTTTTGTCATTTTGATTGAGTTAGAATTTTCAATCAAAATGAAATATCACTTTTGCCATTTTGATTAAATTAGAACTTTCAACAAAAATGAAATATAAATTTCTACCATTCTACGGAATTAATATAAAAATATAAATGTTCATGAAAACATGAAAATAAGAATACGATTACATTAAAAAAATCACATTTTTAATGTAATGTTAGAACATAGAAAATGTACATGTTTTAAAATGAAAACATGTTTTATATTAAAAATTCACTTTTTAATGTATTAATAGAATGTATACCAAGATTCATGTTTTAAAGTAAAACAAGTTTTACATTAAAAATTCACTTTTAATGTAATAATAGAAATATAGAAAAAGATTCTTGTTTCGAAATGAAAACATATTTTATATTAAAAATTCACTTTTTAATGTATTAATAGAATGTAGACCAAGATTCATATTTTAAAGTAAAACATGTTTTACATTCAAAATTCACTTTTAATGTGATAATAGAAATATAGAAAAAGATTCATGTTTTAAAATGAAAACATGTTTTATATTAAAAATTCACTTTTTAATGTATTAATAGAATGTAGACCAAAATTCATGTTTTAAAATGAAAACATGTTTTACATTAAAAATTCACTTTTTAATGTAATAATAGAAGTTGGACAAATATGCATGTTTTGAAATAAAACATGTTTAAATTAAAAACTTTGATTTAATGAAATGGATGAATCATTAGAAAATGTTCAATTTTAAAACAAAGGCATGTTGACAATAAAAACATCATTTTTATAAAAGAATGATTCATATGAAAATCGTTCATATTTAAATAAAAGTGTTGAAACATTAAAATCATAATTTTTAATGTAAAGTTTGATTTATTGGAAATATTGACTGTTTGAATAAAAATGTCATCACATTAAAAATGACACTTTTATTTACGTTGCATATATTAGAATTTATATGCATTGTTAAAGTTACATTTATATTTACATTGCATATATTAGAATTTATATGCATTGTAAAAATTACCTTTATATTTACATTGTATATATTAGAATTTATATGCATTGTTAAAATTACATTTATATTTACATTGCATATATTAGAATTTACATGCATCATTAAAATTACATTTATATTTACATTGCATATATTAGAATTCATATGCATTGTTAAAATTACATTTGTATTTACATTGCATATATTAGAATTTATATGCGTTGTTAAACTTACATTTATATTTACATTGCATATATTAGAATTTATATGCATTGTTAAAGTTACATTTACATTTACATTGCATATATTAAAATTTATATGCATTGTTAAAATTACATTTATATTTACATTGCATATATTAGAACTTATATGCATTGTTAAAATTACATATTTATATGCATTGTTAAAATGACACTTTTATTTGCAATGCATATAATTTATATGCATAGTAAAATTACACTTTTGTTTACAATGCATATAATAGAATTTATATGCATAGTGAAATTGACATTTTATTTGCAATGCATATATTAGAATTTGTATGGATAGTTAAAATATCATTTTATTTACAATATGTACATTAGATTCTGTATGAATTATTTTATTTGTACAAACATTCACTGGAAACTTTATACAAATAAAATATTCCCTTTTTATGTGTTAAAATTACAAATAGAAATACAAATAAAAATTAGCTTTTATTTGTCATTGGTTCAATTTTCATGTAAATGTAATATATTTTGTTTGACATGATAAATATGTAGATATGATATGCCAATAAACACATCCTTTTATTTGGCATGTTAAAAACGTTAGTAGAATCGTCGAATGGTTTATATTAATATATAATTACATATATATATATATAAATTAAAATTAAAAGAATCGCGCATGGTAGTTCCCGTTTCGGAATCGTGACTTTAAACGATTATATCGAAAGATCCGACCATCGGATTTTCCCAAAACTTGAACCATTAGGACCTCTTTGGGAAGTTCTTTCCAACGATATAAACTCTGTTAAAATCCAATAGTTAGATTTCGAGATAAGTGTAAATTAAATTTTGATAGAAACTGCGACAGGACCGCCTATTGACCCGAAGCATCGTTAAATTAATTTAGCTATTTTTATATAAATAAAAATAGCGATTGTGATGACCCAAACTTCCGTGGAACGAAAGTAAGGATAATCATAGGAGCATAACATAATTAAAACAATAATAGATCTCAGATATATAGTAGAACATATATATCATTGTAGCAGAAAGGAAATGTCATCACAAACATCATCGCAGAACATTAGAGTACGCAGTACAGGATACACTTAGCAAAATAGATGTCTAAAACTGGGAAACAAATAAAGTCTCAATCTCCCAAATTACATCAATATTCGATACTGTCTCAATATCTCAAGTAGAAAATAAAAAGATAAAAAGAAAGGATCCTCCATCATCTTCATCAGCAAGCTCTAGTCCAGAAAACATCCCTACCTGAAACCTGTCAATTGGATGCCCATGTGGAAAGAGGGCACCTGAGTTTGCAAAGTGAAACAAACTACGAGTTAGTCATGGGACAGGTATGAGAAATCTTACTAAGCCAATAATATGGCAGATCACTGGACCACGCCGGCAACGCGGAACGGGTTTCCTCCATTAGATTGCCAGTGCATATGATTTATAAATTTTAAGTCAAAAATAATGCAATGCTTTTTAGAAAATGAAATCATTATAAGCATGTCCCATCATACAATGCAACGCAAACGGAGGATAGAGTTTTACCTTATAATGATCAGAACTGCTTGATACGAGGAAAATAATATTTTTAATATTATTATTAGTGTTTAATATGTTTCAAAAATACTTCAAAGTAAATGTATCAATCCTAGACGGCATAACTACCATATACTATGTCGCCATATATAGGTTTACAATCAAGTCCGTAATGTCGTATTGGAGGTTGGTTTCCATCATGAGTCAAGGCTAGGGACGATCTCCGAACCGATTCAAGACACTCTAGTAATGTCTCAGTACCACACCTACGACAACCCTTGGATTCTATAGGGCCGGTCCACGAATAACGTTAGTGGATTGGCAATTCCTGAACACACGCTCCCCGGTCCTATTGGACCTATAAATTGGCCATTGGCGACTAATAAAAATGTCTGAGGGGCCTTATTCCATCAACCACATAAGTAAAAATGTCGGGCCTTGTAAAAACCCAAACACCACTTCTAGCTAGAAAGAAACGTGTGCACTCCCTACGTTCCCTTGTCCCGTTTTTGACTCTACCAGGGTGTGAGGCTCGCGAGGTAACGTAATACACAAAGCTTTGCCTAAATAGGCTATGATTTGATCATCATTCACAAGGCTCTGCTTTTCAACGAAAGCCTCAATCAATTGCATCTTGGCATGTCACATTGACAGTCCATACCATGTGATCGATAACTACCAATATATAACCTTCGAGCTCGTGCATCTTGAACAAGGGTGTTAAGCAAGAAAATAAATTCTCCGCCACCACAGATATATATTAATAGATATCAATTTAAATACACAACATGAAAATCAATGTCGGACACACATCCATTTACAAGTCCATTCTAGGTCTGAATGAAACCGGAGTCTCCTTATTGCTCATCCCGTATGTCCAATACGGAAGTGAGGTGCTCGCGTATCCGGACGATCTACAAGTATTTCCGAATAACTACCACTTTAACCCTTTATTGGTAGCTAGCCAATGCCAGGCATTAGTATTTATCCTTTCGATGTGAAGATCGTCGGTCTTCAGTCACCGTCTTTAAGATCTTCAATTTAGATCGTCGTATGATCATTTGAAATGAGATTTAACTCGGTATTTTCAAATGATCCTCGCATATATATATATATATATATATAATTAAAAATCTTTTCATATCGTTAGTGGTATTTAATTACGATTAATCGCTATTTTTATTTATATAAAATAACCAAATTTAATTAACGATGCTTCGAGTCGATGGGCGGCCCTAGCGCTGTATTTACCAAAATTTGGTTTACACATATCTTAAAATCTAACCGTTGGATTTTAAAAAAATTCATATCGATGGAAAAATCTTCCTAAACCGGTCCTAATAGTTCCAGTTTTAGGAAAATCCAATGGTCAGATCTTACGGTATAATCGTTTGAAGTTACGATTGCCGAAAAGCGAACTACGTGCGCGATCGTTTAATTTTAATTAATATTTATATACATAAATATTAATCGTTGGCGGTTTCAACTACTTACAAACAATCACATGCAAGCCAGATACAGTCTATATTCATGTTAGAGATTTTATATATGATTTTCATAATTCTACTAACATGATAAAAATGATGATTCGAAATAAATCATGTTTTTAATGACTAATTATTTTCGATGGTAATTACATTAGAAATATATTTTCCTAAGGTTCACTCTTTTTGTTGAAACCAAATGATAATAACAACATGGATTTTAATCCTACTATTTTTATTGCATCTAAATATAAGACAAAAATATGACATTTTAAATCTATTCTTTTTATTGTCTCTAAAATGACAATAAAAATGAAACATTAAAATCTGTCCTATTTTTATTGTCTCTAAAATGACAATAAAAATGATACTTCAATTCTTATCATTTTTGCTACAACTAAATTGTAACCAAAATGTAACTTTTAAATCCTATCTTTGTATTGTTTCTATTTTAAAAGTAAAAATGATACTTTTTGTACTATTCTTTTATTTACATCTAAAATGCAAATAAAAAGGTAACTTCTAATTTAAAAGTAAAAAATGCAATTTTTAATTCATGTTTTATTTGCATCAAAGAATGCAAATAAAAATGCAACTTTTAAATCTATATTTTATTCACATCAAAAATGCAAACAAAAATGTAATTTTCATTTTAGTGTTTTTATTTGCATTTAAAATTGCAAACAAAATGCAACTTTTATTTTAATTTTTATGTTTGCATCTAAAATTGCAAACAAAAATGCAACTTTCATTTTAATGTTTTGTTTTCATCTAAAATTGCAAACAAAAATGCAACTTCATTTGAATGTATTGTTTGCATCTAAAATTGCAAACAAAAATGCAACTTTCATTTTAATGCTTTGTTTGCATCTAAAATTGCAAATAAAAATGCAGCTTTGATTAATGTTTTGTTTGCATCTAAAATTGCAAACAAAAATGCAACTTTTATTTTAATGTTCTGTTTACATCTAAAATTGCAAACAAATAAGCAACTTTTATTTTAATGTTTGGTTTGCAACTTTTATTTTAATGTTTTGTTTGCATCTAAAATTGCAAACAAAAATGCAACTTTTATTTTAATGTTTTGTTTGCATCCATAATTGCAAAAAAAAAAAATGCAACTTTCATTTTAATGTTTTGTTTGCATCTATAATTGCAAACAAAAATGCCAAAAATGCAACTTTCATTTTAATGTTTTGTTTGGATCTAAAATTGCCAACAAACATGCAACTTTCATTTTAATGTTTTTTTTTTGCATCTAAAATTGCCAACAAAAATGCTACTTTCATTTAAATGTTTTGTTTGCATATAAAATTGCAAACAAAAATGCAACTTTCATTTTAACGTTTTGTTTGCATCTAAAATTGCAAACAAAAATGCAACTTTCATTTTAATGTTTTGTTTGCGTCTAAAATTGCAAACAAAAATGCAACTTTCATTTTAATGTTTAATTAGCATCAAGAATGCAAATAAGAATTTAACTTTTTATTTCATGTTTTATTTGCATCAAAGAATGCAAATAAAAATTCAACTTCTAATTTCAACCTTTTATTTGCATCGAAGAATGCAAATAAAAATTCAACTTTTTGTTTGCAACAAAGAATGCAAATAAAAAAAATAACTTTTGATAGAATATTTATTTGCATCAAAATTTGCAAATAAAAAAATGTAATCTTTTCTACTACAAATCAATCAACACAAAAAGTGATATATTTTATATTGAATTGAAAATTTAACTCAATTCAATAACATAAACAAGGTGATGTTTTTATTGAATTGAAAATTCTAATTTAATTCAATAATATAACAAAAATGATACTTTTAATTGAATTAACAATTCTACACAATTCAATAAACATGACAAAATGATATTTTTAATTGTATTGGCAAACTAATTCAATTTAACGAATATGACCAAAATGATATTTATAATTGAATTGACAAACTAATTCAATTTAACAAATATGACGAAAATGATATTTATAATTGAATTGACAAACTAATTCAATTCAACAAAAATGACCAAAATGATATTTTTATATTGAGTTGACAATCTAATTCAATTCAATAAAAATGATAATATAATATTTTATATTGAATTGACAAACTAATTCAATTCAACAAAAATGACCAAAATGATATTTTTATATTGAATTGACAATCTAATTCAATTCAACAAAAATGATAACATAATATTTTATATTGAATTGACAAACTAATTCAATTCAACAAAAATGACCAAAATGATATTTTTATATTGAATTGACAATCTAATTCAATTCAACAAAAATGATAATATAATATTTTATATTCTTTACTACACATGATTCACCAAATATTGACAAAGAGAAAATCATTTAATTTAACCAACACATTCAGATCTATAATTATTCTTCACCAAACAACAGATCAATCATCATTCCAAAATTTCAGAACAAAGCAGATCTAAATCATATACATACAATCATTACATAGCAAGTAAAATAATTAAATTGATTAATTATTAAAAAAAAAACAGAAATCTCACAGTCGTGTTGTAAATTTGACCAAAATTCAAACAGCTCGGAATCGCTTCTTTTCAGTTTAGAGTCGTAGATCTCGTCTCCACGATCGCACAAGATCTAAAATCGATAATTTTTGATGTCGTATGTATTAGTCAAGATTTAAACAAGATCATAATTTTAAAATTAGATTATTAAAATACTAAAAGGATTAAACCTTTCTTCCACCTTACCGTAACAAGCCGCTAGTAAACCCAATTTCTTCGAACCTAGGGTTCCACCTTGCGTTCAAATCAACAAGCTTTCGGACAATCGGGTGATGGCACGTCAGAGAGGAGGGGGAGGCGCGCCTGGGGGTACCTACGGCCGTGGATACGATCCACGCAGGAGGGAGCGGCGACGATGGGTTTGGCGCGGGTTTGGAGGGTAGAACTCTCGTATTTTGCAATTTCAGGTTAGGTTTTCCGTATGGATGGGCAGAGTAGAAGAATCTCCATGAAAAAGTCTAAAGAAGTGGAAGCTTTTGTTGAGAGGATTGCAAGATTTTAGAGGAGGAAGGCAGGAGCATTTTCAGCCATGAACTGATAGGGGCGGCGGCTATGTTCTTTGTGGATTAGGGTTAAGAGGAAGATGATGTGTATTTTTATATTATTTTAATGTAAATTTAACAATTAAATCCGAAAATTTTAAACCGACCCAATTTCAGTCCAACCAAAGTTAACCCTATCCAATAGCCCCCGTTCCGGATCCAATGGGCTAGGTCTCATCAGCCCAAACGACTGTTTGTGGCCTTAAATATTTAATATAATATTTAAATCTTTTAATAAATTAATTCGATCGTATAATTAAATCCACCGGGGCCACATACGAACTCAGAACAAACCAGAAAAATTATTTCTGGCTTTGTTTTGACGATACAGTCCTAACGAAATTAATTTCATCGAATTCTGAGACTGTTTGAAAAATGACCATTTTCAAGTCGATCGGATTTGATTGAAATTGACAAAACACATTTTCGTTTGCCACGCTCACATATTAATTCCAAAAATTACAAAAAATTAAATTTAGCAATAATTTGATATTCCGGACCCAACAAAAGTGGTTTCATCGAAAATGAGGTCATTTGAAAAATGGCCTTTTATACGGGCTATAAATTATACTGTAGCGACCATTCTAAATATTCAATTGGCCATAACTTTTGATTTCCGCTACGAAATTTCAATTTTTCGGATTCATTGGAAAGGATTTTCAAACAAATTTAGATATTTTTGGTTTCACTAAAATCCGTTAGATTTTGAATCCAGTACATTCAATCAAAGTACAGGTTTGACTTTTCAAACTACCATACTATTTCTTATTCCTTTTGAAGTCAAAATAAATATATTCACTCTAACTTCGATTAAAATAAATTTTTAATCATTATTATTTAAAATAAATTATTTTAACTGTTCAAAATTTACTGAAATAGCCTAAATAAAAAATTTAAATTGGTTCGGATTTTCCGGGTTGTTGCAATCTCCCCCACATAAAAGCTTTTCGTCCTTGAAAAGGAAACAATAGTAAGCTAGGAAACAAAACGGAAAATGTAAGGTATTGTAAATGTACCTCAGCATAAGAGTCGGTCGGAGATGTCCACTCTGCACTTTGAATATGCCTGCTTGATTCAGTCTCCACGTACAGTCTCTGGGATCCCCGCTCCACTGCACCTTGACTAAGTGGATCCTCTTGTTCCTCAGAACTCGAGTCTCTTTGCCAACAATTTTCACTGGCTCCGTTCTCACTGATAGGGTCAGGTGATCTCCAAATCTCGTTGTGATGCTTCCTCCACAACTAAATTTGGATCATGAACATGCCTCCGAAGTTGGGACACATGAAATACATCGTGGACCCCTGGCAACCAGTCAGGCAGCTGCACTCTATAAGCGAGAGTTCCAATCCTTTCGAGAATAGGAAATGGACTAATGAATCTCGACGCCAGTTTCCCAGTCTTCTCAAATCGAACTACACCTCTCAGTAGGGAAATCTTCAAGTATACAAGATCACCGACAGAGAATTCTAAATCCCTTCTTCGAGTGTCTGCATAGCTCTTCTGTTGGCTTTGGGCAGCAAATAATCACTTCTTAATAAAATCAACTTTGTCCGATGCTTCGCGAATCATGTCGGGACCCAATACTAATCGATTACCGGGTTCCACCCAACATGCTGGAGATCTGCATGACCTGCCATATAATGCTTCAAATGGCGACATCTGCAGGCTTGCTTGTAGCTGTTAATATACGAGAATTCAACCAAGTGCAAATGGTCTTCCCATGACCCACCAAAATCTAGAATGCATGCTCGCAACAAGTCTTCCAATATGTGATTCACCCTCTCAGTCTGGCCATCTGTCTTAGGGTGATAATCAGTGCTCATATTCAGCGTAGTCCCTATCTCTTCTTGGAAAGCTTCCCAGAGTTTTCTAGCAAATATCGGATCGCGGTCACTGACAATACTATAGGGAACTCCATGCGGTCTGACAATCTCTCTGAAATAAAGCTGTGCCAAACTTCGAGTTATTCTATTGGATTTGACAGGGATGAAATGGGCAGTCTTTGTGAAGCGATCTACAATCACCCATATATTGTCATTGCCTTTCCTAGTCCGGGGCAAGCCATCAATAAAGTCCATAGAAATTTCATCCCATTTTCAACTTGGAACCCCTAGCGGCTGCAACAGACCTGCTAGCTTTTGCTAATCGCTTTCGACTTGCTGGCAGGTGGGACATCTAGCAACATATATAGAAATGTCACACTTTATAGATCTCCACCAAAATGTACGCTTGAGGTCATGGTACATCTTGCTCACACCTGGATGAATGCTGAGCTTAAACTTGTGACATTCGTCCATTACTTCCTTTCTGAGCTCAGGAAGATTCAGAACACAGATTCGGCCCAATAGCCTCAGAACCCCTTTGTCATCAATCTGGAAACTCGTGGGTTCGCCTTCCCTGATTCTTTTGCTGATTCTCTGAATAAATTCATCATTTTTCTAAAGAGCAGAGATCTTATCGATCAAGGTAGGAGTAATAATGAGATGGGCAAGGATAAGATTGGTGCTGGCCGTATTCTTCCTGCTAAGAGCATCTTCCACTACATTAGCTTTCCCTGGAGTATATAAGATGTCCAGGTCATAGGGTGCAAGGAATTCAACCCAACGCTGCTACCTCAAGTTCAAATCCCTTTGGATGAACTGATACTTTAAAGATTTGTGATCAGTGTACAGCTCGAAATTTTCGCCCAAGAGATAGTGCCTCCATATCTTTAGAGAAAATACAATGGCCATTAGCTTAAGATCATGAGTGGCGTAATTCTTTTCATGCGGTTTTAACTGACGGCTAGCATATGCGACAACTTTGTCTCTTTGCATTAGCACCGCACCAATACCTTAAATAGATAAAAGGATGACATGTTAAAATAAGATTTGACATTAGAAAAATGTCATTTCTGACATGTTTATTTAGATGGAAAGAATAACCTTCTCTAGAGGCGTCTGTCCAAACTTTCAGATCCTGATTGCCATCAATAATGGTCAACACAGGAGCAGTGATCAATTTTTGTTTCAGCTCTTGGAAAGTTGCCTCACATTCGGGTGCCCAAACGAACTTGATATGCTTCTTAGTTAACTTCATCAATGGACAAGATAATTTCAAGAAATCCTTAACTAATTTCCGATAATAGCCAGCCAAACCTAAGAAACTTCTAACTTCAGTGGATGTTGTAGGCTGCTTCCACTCTTTGATGGCCGCTGGGCCTACTGAGATACCTTCCATAGATACAACATGGCCGAGGAATTTCACCTCTTCTTGCCAGAATATGAACTTGGAGAATTTGGCTTTCAGCACATTCCTACACAAAATCTCCAAAACTTCTTTCAGACGCTTTTTGTGTTCAGAAGTGGACTTAGAAAAGACTAGAATATCGTCGATGAACGCCAGCACAAATTTATTTAAATCATCTCGGAAGACTCTATTCATAAGATCTACAAAGTATGCTGGAGCATTGCATAGGCCGAAGGGCATTACTAGCCATTCATAAAATAAGTCGGGTCCTCTGAAGGCTGTCAAAGGCACATATTCTTCGGCAATGCACAATTGGTGGAAGCCAGTAGCTAGGTCCATCCTAGAAAATACTCGTGCTCCATTCAAGCGGTCTAGCAGATCATCAATGCAGGGCAGTGGGTATTTATTTTTCAGAGTTTTCTTATTTAGGTCACTGTAGTCCACACATAGCCTGAGGGTACCGTTTGACTTTGGGACGAAAACCATTGCTACACCCCAGCTTGAGAAGCTAGGTCTGATCAGACCCCTCCACAAAAGTTGCTTGGTTTGATTACTCAGCTCCTCCTTTTCTTTTAGTGACATTCCCCGAATACGGTGTTCAACGGGCCTTGCATTCGGAACTAAGTCAATTCTGAAATCGATTTCTCTACGCGGAGGTGAGTTGTCAACTTCTTCGAACACATCCGCATAGTCTCTGACGATAGGAATATCCTCAATAGAAGTAGGAGTGACTTCTGGAGAAGACCAGAATTCTTTCCTATCTATGGCTCTGTCGTGGCATGGAATATCGATAATATCTCCAAATTTGGTTTTGATTCTGACTACACTTTCAGCATAAAGTAACTCAGCCTCATATTCCATTAGACAATCTAGCCCAAGTATGATATTGTATCCAGAAAAACTCATAACGATCAAGTCAAAAGGGAATTGGAAGTAAGAGTAAGAAACTATCACTCTACAATATTGATCGAGAATAAGCGAACCTCCTATCGGGCTATGGGATCTAATTGGTTCTTTAAATTTTCTGGGTTTCAATTTAAGTTTTTTAATCGTGTCAACAGATATGAAACTTCTAGACGCACCCGTGTCAAACAAAACTGTAATAGGAATATTCTTAATGTTAAGAGTACCTCCTAAAACATCAGGCTTACCTGCTCCTTCGAAAGAAGCCGGTGTAGCCGCTCCATCATAAACATGTGCCACTTTAGATTTCTTGAGCAGAGGGAAATTTCTGATAAAGTGTCTAGTCTTGTGACAGTTAAAGCATTCCTTCGGGCAATGGGGATTCTGTCTACTGCTCTGACTTGGTCTAGACTCGTTCCTTTTTGGCCTCTTCGGGGCTCGGCACTCATAGTCAAAATGTCCTATCCTCTGGCAATTGAAGCACTTGACCTTCGACCTGTCCCACTTCTCTTCTCTTAGGGCTTTGGTGGTGGAAGACCCGCCCGCCTCATTTTTCTTGTCCGACTCCTTTTTCTTGTTGTTGGCTTGATTCTTTTCTCGCTCTTGTTGGGAACCTTTATGGTCGATCTCCTCATATCTGCAGTCCATCTCGATTACTTTAGCAAATGAGCGCTCGATGTGTGCAGTCACCCTATTATGATACCTCCTCGCCAGAACATTGATAAACCTTTTATTTTTCTATAGCAGGTCTTGGACTAACTCAGGGGCATATCGGGAAAGCTCGTCGAATTTCTTTACATACTCAGCAATAGTCATACTCTCTTGTTGGAGGTGGGCGAACTCATCGTGAAGACGCTCCACTTCTCGAGGTGGAATGAACTTCTCATTGAATAGCTCTTTGAATTTCTCCCAAGTCACACAGCTTCATTACCCCCAACCATATTTGTTTCCCATCAAATCCGGGCCTCGTCCTTCAAGAACCAACTCGCCATAAAATGCATCCTATGATTTTCGAGCTCCGGTTCTCCTAAGATCTTCTCTATCGTCTTAAGCCATGCTTGGGCCTCTATCACCGTTTCTTGGCCTGTGAAGTGCACACCGCCTAAATTCTTGATTTTCTTCGCCACTTTATCTAAATCAAAAGAATGTGGGGGTGGCGAGGGTGGTGTCTCAACTTCTGGAGTGGCCTGTATTGTTCTTGGGCCGTATGAGTCTCATCTCTGGTGGGTCTTCTTGCCCCACCTCTACCATGACCTGTCGTACGAGCTCTGGTTGTAATACCCTGTATTTTAATAACATATTAAGATAATAAATCAAGGCAGAATTAAATTTTAAAATAAGAATAAGGGAAAACGGGTTGCGCCATTGCGTTCGTCTCGGAATTCTTCATGAAATCGAGTCCGAGTTTTCGAAAAACGGAGTCTGTATATGGGAGATATAACCCTCCGAAGTTTCAGGAATTTTCAAAATCGAAAACAGCTCGAAATTCGAAATCTAAATTCGAATTCAAACCCCAGTGCAGACTGGGCGGGAATTTTCCCGCCCAGGACCAGGTCGACCTGGGGGTCGACAATATGGTCGACCTCCCAGGGGCCAGGTCGACCCTATGGTCGACCTAGGGGTGGACCTGGAGCTGAAACCCAGTTTTGAGCCTGGGTCCATTCTGATGTTTCTGTTCTCGTTTTCAGTCTAGGTTCGTTCGTCTAATCCTATATAAACAGCTCACTAACCCCATTCTCTTTACACCATTCTTCTCTAACCTTATGCTGCGCAAATTCTTGATGGACATGGCTTCTTCTTCAAAATTAAAATAAAATAAAACACGAAGACTATTTCTTGAAGACTACGGCTAGGAATTGCATATTGGGGAATTTTCTTCTACAATCAAATCGAGATTTAATGATTCAACAATTCGACGACTAGTTTCTAGATTCAACTTCTGCATCTCAATTTCTTAGTCCACGATTTGTAAGTTCTAGTTACTTTGAGATTTAAACTTGTTAATTGTAATTTGGACATGAGATAAAGTGAAATTGGACTTAAGTGTGATAATCGATTCACATCTATTCTAGTTTCCATCTTGGATCTTGACATTTGGGAATATTGCTATGAAATCAGTTTGGACCTATTCATGTTGTAAATCAAACTCTTTCATGTCCACAACATTATTATGCCTATGAGGTTGAATCAGTCTATTATTTACAAGTTTGGGACTATCACCTTATGCCATGACTATCACCTTATTATGCTAGATTTGAAATACAATTATTTTCTATATGCCAGTGATGTTGTAACCAATTATCTCAAGTTATATCATGCTTGTCTTGTAATCCCTTTTATCATTTTATGCTCATCCTTTGTGCCTATCATAGTTCTGATGTTATTCCCTTTATTTCTAGATTTTGATTTACTTGTAATTTAGATCGATTCACGTTTACATGCGATGGGAATACGATTTGGATAGATTAGGCAAAACATGAATTGGTTATGAACATGAATCATGAACTTGATAATAGGCATAAGTTGAAACTTGACATGAAACTTGAACATGGACATGACACTAGAATGAACTTGAAAATGGCCAACTCGAGGTTGGGTTGAGTTTGCATTGTAATTCTTCCCGGAACCGCCTGGCAAATCCAGTGACTGCAAACAATAGGATCCAATGTGGGTAGTTGGTCATATCGCGCTTGAAACCTGAGGTCAGACTGAGTTGTGGTGTAATTCTGCCCGGAACCGCCCGGCATATCCAGTGACCACAACAATAGGTCTGATGTGAGAGGTTGGGGTGCATTAATGATTAATGTCACATGTTAGGGTTAAGTCATGAACATGAAAGACAACACTTAACCAACTTGACACATGATTAGTGGGGTTAAGTCATGAAATTGAAAGACAACACTTAACCAACTTGAAATGCTAGACTGATAAGGGTTAAGTCATGAAATTAAATGACAACACTTAACCTGTTGGACGGAAACCCTAGTTACGCGGTCCATTTCAGCAGTAACCCACTTAGATGTATCATCATACCCTGGAACTAGGCAGGGTGGGGCACGATTACTGGGCTGATTGTAAGCGACCAGAACGACGGCTGAGTTGGTGCGCCTGTGTAGGTTCAGGCGGACGATGGTCGTGCACTTAGTCCGGAGTTGAAAAAGAAGGCATTGGGCATCAGTAGGTTTACACTATGCATGCTTGATTCGTGTCGGTGGTTGGCACCCTAGGGCTTGATACACCCTATGGTGGACCTAGCACAGGTGACTACATTCGTGATAGGGCCGTATGACATAGACACACGATGAGCTAGAACTTGTAGGGAGCCGATCGATTAATGGATCGTTCCGTAGGACCCCGAAATGGGTCATTTCTTGATATTGGGCCAAGGGATCATTTCATGGTTAATATATTACATGGGTTGGGATACTAGTACAGTTGGTGCAGCGAATCTTGAACATGCGATGCTATACTTGATTTATACTTGATTTATCATGTTATCTTAGTAAATCTTGCCCATCTTGTCATCATCCTTATGTTTACTTTCAGTTTATACATGTCATGTTACCTTTACCTGTTTTTATGCTGAAAGTCACTAGGACTTAACAGTCTTTATGACTGACCCGTTTTCTTTCGCCTCTTTTTATTTCGTTTCCCCCCCCAGGTTCTCAGGGAGGAAACTCTAGAACTTAGCTTGGATTTCTCTTGCTTTCGGTTCAGCTCATGTACGGTTTGATCTTGAGCTATGCTATGACTGCATTTCTGCTAACTTTAGGGAATTAAGCTATTTTGTTGTTTTAAGTTTTATGCTTCTTTATCTATTTAAGGCAGAACTTGTTGTAATGGAAAATGATGGTTGGTACTTTTGATGTAAAAGGTTTTGACTCTTTTTAAAAGTAATGAAATTTAGCTTTTTATTCTTCCGCTGTTTTACGTTCTGTCTTGTAATATTTCCATGATTGTTTACTTCGATAACGCTCCTCCAAAACTAGTGCATTCCCTTTGTGAGTGACCCTAGCGGAGGTGGGGTGTTACATTTGGTATCAGAGCAGAAGGTTACCAGACTGAGCAAAAGCTTTTAAAAACCTTCTGAAATTATTTTCAAAACGTTTACAAAGAAGCATTTTTCTAAAGAAAAGTTTTGTTTTACGAAAGACATATTCCACTAAGCCTTATGCACTATCTTCTGATTCTCTCTTTGAATCCCTTCTTTCTTTCTTTTTTGGCCATAATTTTGTAGGTGTACGACACATGTCGGAAGGCAAAGAAGTGCCCAACCTCCATCTGTAGCCGTAGTAGTTCAATCTACGACTAATCTTATTTCAAGCTTTGTAGGGTTGTAGTGTGATGGAGGTAGCTTTCGAGAAACTAGCCAGCAATCTATACAAGGATAGTAAGAACGAGGATAAAGAACATAAGCCTAAGGATGAGAAACTTGTTGATATGGCTTAATCCACGAAGGAGGTAAAGGTGAAAGGGAAGAGGCCAAGAGAGAGAATAATAAAAACCCATGACAAGAGAGAGCAACTTTAATATGGTAAAAAGGGACATGTAGTTAAGTATTATAGGACAAGGACAAGGGCGAAGGACAAGATCGTCGAGAGGGCAATTGTATGCTCTCACTACTAGCATACCTAAGAGAGGTGGTGACGGTCTGTTAAAAGTTTAGCTTTTCTTTTCTATCATACCATGGGAAGTTTGTTTTTGTACATCGTATCCTTTTAATTTTGCTTCGATAGTTGAGTCTCTGCACCTTAGTACTAGCGTGGTAGAGGATCCCATTTTTGTCTCAAATCCTATTGGGAATCGGCTCATTTATTCATGACTTGTTTGGATTTGAGAATGTCTATGCTAAGTGTTGAGTTTAGAAGAAATGCTTATGTTTTTGGGCTATCGGTTGATTCTAGGGATGGAGTGGTTATCCAAAAATGATACCATTCTCGAGTATGAAAAGAGGGTAGTTAGACTCTTGACTTGCCTCGGTAATGCCCTCGAAGTCTAGTGTAAACCTTAGGGTTCTGCCATGCTTAGTTACCTAGAATCTCTTGATACATTTATTGATCCGCTTGAGTAGTGTTCGCCACTAAGGCGGATGGTTCATTTCGCTTATGCATGAGTTATAGAATGTCACCTTAGTAAGTACATTTGGCAACATGGTTGGCATTTATTTGTTTTCAAGAGATAGTTCTTCTGCGTGGAATACCTTATAGTGAGTAAACGAGATCCAGGATTCACTAGTGAATTTTGGAGAGCTTGCATAAAACCATGAGTACGCAGTTATGTTTGAGCCGAGTAAACTAGAAGGAGAATAAGTGAAAGTGGAATAAGTGGCAACATGAAATGAGTTCCAACTCATATTTTGGAAACAAGAATTAAGAAGCTACGAAATTGTGAAGTTAAAGACGGTAAAAACACAATGGGGTTAAGCTCAAGGAAATGCGACTTAGAAGAATGAAGACTAGATACGCGCATCATATCTCTTTTTAAGAGTATATCCTTGATCCCTCTTTTCCTGTAAAGCTTACTTGCATGCTATCTTTTAAGTATATCCTCTCGGTCCTATTCTCAATCCTATTTCTGTTGTAAACCCCATAGGGAGTTTGACTCATCTGTTAGTAATACATGTTGGGTGTTCGTTGGGATTGACTAAACTTTTTGGGTTTTATAGAATATGGGTTAGTTTTAGGAACGGATTTCTTGTGACCTAAAACGAGTCCATCATGCTTAGTTTTTTAGAAACATATATATTGGTTGGTTTGAGAAATTCTTTGGGTATCAGTCTGATGTTGATTTCGGCCTTCGGGGCTGGTGCTTAGGGAGTTCTTCTCCTAATCAGTATATATGTGATGTAGATTTCCAGTTTTGACATTGCCTAATGGGCACAAAGTTTTTTACTTGCTTCTATCATTCACTATATCTTCAGGTAGGAACAATTGGGTGTAAACATGTGTTTAAGACATGTTATGATTGATGGTTGCAAGTGGTTGTAAGTGGTTGCTAGTGGTTGCTCGTGGATGCATATACACACACATTAGACACTAGATCGGCTCAGTCACCTTTCATATTGCATATGCATGAGTGTTTATACTTGTTTATGAATGAATTTGAATGTGTTATCCTGTGGATGTTGCATATAGATGGATGTTTGTGCACACATATAATGTTTATGTGAATAGGACTATTTGCATACATGTTGGACTCATGGCACTAAACATATTTTGCATTAAGAAGATCAATCAGGCCTGATCATTTGCATTAGATAAGGACACACACTTTCTACATGTGTTATACAACATTAGAAATCTTTTAAGAACAATGATTGCTTGTGGATGATGTTTTGAGTAGATGGATGATGGATGGTAGGACACATTCTTCTTAACCTGGAGATTTCGGGGACGAAATCCTTTAAGGAGAGGAGAATGTAATACCCTGTATTTTAATAACATATTAAGATCATAAATCAAGGTAGAATTAAATTTTAAAATAATAATCAAGGAAAACGGGTTGTGCCATTGCGTTCATCTCGGAATTCTGCATGAAATCGAGTCTGAGTTTTCGAAAAACGGAGTCTGTATGAGGGAGATATGACCCTCCGAAGTTTCAGGAATTTTCAGAATTGAAAACAACCCGAAATTCGAATTCAAAATTCGAATTCAAACCCCAGCGCAGACTGAGCAGGAATTTTCCCGCCCAGGACCAAGTCGACCTGGGGGTCGACACTATGGTCGACCTCCCAGGGGCCAGGTCGACCCTATGGTCGACCTGGTGCTGAAACCCAGTTTTGAGCTTGGGTTCATTCTGATGTTTCTGGTCTCGTTTTCAGTCTAGGTTCGTTCGTCTAATCCTATATAAGAAGCTTCCTAACCCATTCTCTTTACATCATTCTTCTCTAACCTTATGCTGCACAAATTCTTGATGGACATGGCTTCTTCTTCAAAATTAAATTAAAATAAAACACGAAGACTACTTCTTGAAGACTACAGCTAGGAATTGCGTATTGGGGTTTTATTGTACAATCAAATCGAGATTCAACGATTCAACGATTCGACGACTAGGTTCTAGATTCAACTTCTGCATCTCAATTTCTTAGTCCATGATCTGTAAGTTCTAGTTACTTTGAGATTTAAACTTGTTACTTGTAATTTGGACATGAGATAAAGTGAAACTGGACTTTAAGTGTGATAATCGATTCACATCTGTTCTAGTTTCCATCTTGGATCTTGACATTTGGGAATATTGCTATGAAATCAATTTGGACCTATTCATGTTACAAAACAACCTCTTTCATGTCTATAACATTATCATGCCCATGAGGTTGAATCAGTCTATTATTTACAAGTTTGGGGCTATCACCTTATGCCATGACTATCACCTTATTATGCTAGATTTGAAATCCTATTATTTTCTATATGCCAGTGATGTTGTAACCAACTATCTCAAGTTATATCATGCTAGTCTTGTAATCCCTTTTATCACTTTATGCTCGTCCTTTGTGCCTATCATAGTTTTGATGTTATTCCCTTTATTTTTGGATTTAGATTTACTTGTAATTTAGATCGATTCACGTTTACATGCGATGGGAATACGATTTGGGTAGATTAGGCAAAACATGAATTGGTTATGAACATGAATCATGAACTTGATAATAGGCATAAGTTGAAACTTGACATGAAACTTGCCATGAAACTTGACACGAACTTGACATGAAACTTGAACATGATACTAGAATGAACTTGAAAATGGCCAACTCGAGGTTGGGTTGAGTTTGCAGTGTAATTCTACCAGAAACCGCCTGGCAAATCCAGTGACTGCAAACAATAGGATCCAATGTGGGTAGTTGGTCATATCGCGCTTGAAACCTGAGGTCAGACTGAGTTGTGGTGTAATTCTGCCCGGAACCGCCTGGCATATCTAGTGACCACAACAACAATAGGTCTGATGTGAGAGGTTGGGGTGCATTAATGAATTAATGCCACATGATAGGGTTAAGTCATGAACATGAAAGACAATACTTAACCAACTTGACACATGATTAGTGGGGTTAAGTCATGAAATTGAAAGACAACATTTAACCAACTTGAAAAGCTAGACTGTTAAGGGTTAAGTCACGAATATAAATGACAACACTTAACCTGTTGGAGGAAAACCCTAGTTACGCGGTCCATTTCATCAGTAACCCACTTAGATGTATCATGGTACCCTGGAACTAGGCAGGGTGAGGCACAATTACTGGGCTGATGGTAAGCGACCAGAACGACGGCTGAGTTGGTGCGCCAATGTAGGTTCAGGCGGACTATGGTCGTGCACGTAGTCCGGAGATGACAAAACAGGCATTGGGCATCAGTAGGTTTACACTGTGCATGCTTGATTCGTGTCGGTGGTTGGCACCCTAGGGCTTTATACACCCTATGGTGGATCTAGCACAGGTGACTACATTCGTGATAGGGCCGTATGACACAGACACACAACAAGCTAGAACTTGTAGGGAGCTGATCGATTAATGGATCGTTCCGTAGGACCCCGAAATGGGTCATTTCATGATATTGGGCCAAGGGATCATTTCATAGTTAATATATGACATGGGTTGGGATACTAGTACAGTTGGTGCAACGAATCTTGAACATGCGATACTATACTTGATTTATACTTGATTTATCATGTTATCTTAATCTGTCTTGCCCATCATGTCATCATCATCCTTATGTTTACTTTCAGTTTATACATGTCATGTTACCTTTACCTGTTTTTATGCTGAAAGTCACTAGGACTTACCAGTCTTTATGACTGACCCATTTTCTTTTGCCTCTTTTTCTTTCGTCCCCCCCCCCCCCCCCCACGTTCTCAGGGAGGAAACTCTAGCACTTAGCTTGGATTTCTCTTGCTTTCGGTTCAGCTCATGTACGGTTTGATCTTGAGCTATGCTATGGCTGCATTTCTGCTACCTTTGGGGAATTAAGCTACTTTTGTTGTTTTAAGTTTTATGCTTCTTTATCTATTCAAGGCAGAACTTGTTGTAATGGAAAATGATAGTTGGTGCTTTGGATGTAAAAGGTTTTGACTCTTTTTAAAAGTAATGAAATTTAGCTTTTGATTCTTCCGCTGTTTTACGTTCTGTCTTGTAATATTTCTGTGATTGTTTACCTCGATAACGCTCCTCCAAAACTAGTGCATTCCCTTTGTGAGTGACCCTAGCGGAGGTGGGGTGTTACACTGGTACTCATTCTCAATCAGTCTGTAACATCAAGGAAAGAGTCAGACTAAGAGAAGCAATAAATTTCAAAGAAAAGATTTTTAAAATAGACACATATAATAAGATGATAATGATGTAATGACCGATTAATATGTGCTATTCTGTTGTGCTCATTCTAGGACATTTCTAATCCTATCTCTAATGAGCAACTCTTCTTAGAATACTACTGATTCTAACTAGACGAATTGTTCTAAAAAATGTTAAACTCCATAGCTTTGGTTAACCTTTAGCTCTGATACCAAATGTGACGACCCAGACTTCTGTGGAACGAAAGTAAGGATAATCATAGGAGCATAACATAATTAAAACAATAACAGATCTCAGATATACAGCAGAACATATAAATCATTGCAGCGGAAAGGAAATGTCATCACAAACGTCATCG
Source organism: Allium sativum (assembly GCA_030737875.1). Lineage (NCBI taxonomy): Eukaryota > Viridiplantae > Streptophyta > Magnoliopsida > Asparagales > Amaryllidaceae > Allium > Allium sativum. The sequence goes on along the minus strand of CM060922.1, from coordinate 898,488,362 downwards.
CAGAAAATCAGAGTACGCAGTACAGGATACACTTAGCAGTATAGATGTCTAAAACAGGGAAAGAAATAAAGTCTCAATCTCCCCAATTACATCAATATTCGTGACTCGCAGGCAGTGGGTTAACCTCCCACCATGACATACAGATGATCCCCCAGACACCTTGTTTTACGGCCAACCTCTCGTCTGCAATAACCAGTCCTAATAAATAAGGGACATATAGGAGTAAGAGCCCACTGTTCGCCACGAAAAAACATGGCGAGAACCCCCTATGATGCGTAACCATCTCCATAGCCAGCAACAAGGACTGGTATGAGAAATCTAACTAAGCTAATAATATGGTAGATCACTGGACCACGCCGCTAACGCGGAACGGGTTTCCTCCATTGGATTGCCAGTGCATATGATTTATAAATTTTAAGTCAAAAATAACGCAATGCTTTTTAAAAAATGAAATCATTATAAGACTCATGTCCCATCACATAATGCAACGCAAACGGAGGATAGTGTTTTATCTTATAATGATAAAAAATGCTTGATACGAGGAAAATAATATTTTTAATATTATTATTAGTGTTTAATATGTTTCAAAAATACTTCAAAGTAAACGTATCAATCCTAGATGGCATAGCTACCATATACTATGTCTCCATATATAGGTTTACAATCAAGTTTGTAATATCGTATTTGTAATGACCCGAAAATCCGGTCCAATTTAAGCAGACCAAAAACACAAGTCCAACCCCAAATTAAACTGAAAATACCGGTCATTAATGAAAGAAATTAGAGGGTGAGGAAAGATAAGATAGAAACTTAGAATAGAAGAAGAAGAAGAATGCAACATCAGAGTAACACGAACCTCATAGCGGAACGAATAACATTTAATATATATAACATAACTTGAAATATACATCTGTACTTGAATATACATCATTATCAAAGTACAACACTTACAACACAGCGGAAATAACTATAGCTATATAATCCTGAAGCCTCCTGCTCCAAGCTCTTCCAGTATATCTGTAAATCCTGACTACTTGACTGCCCGTACAAAATTGGGCACCCAAGAGTTTAGGGAAAACAACAAAATAAACTCCGGGTCAGTCATGGGACTAGTGTGAGTAAAACAGTTTAAAACAGTTCAAGCAGGTAATCGATATCTCATAAGACCACGCCGTATAACTGATCGGGTTTTTCCCTTATGAGAATCCAAATTATCTTTATATCAAAATAACCTTTTGATATTATAATAATGTCTATCAACCACAATATAATAATCGTCTAGCAGAAACGCTTTCATCTCACGTTCTACATATATAGTATACGATCAAAACCGCAAGCACGTATTGGGTAATGGATTTCCAACTGTGACAACGTATGGAACCACCTTTCGCTAGTGTACCTCTAGAAAGGAATACACTGGGTTCAACAAGAACATCTTGCAACCCGGCCACACATGACCGACCACTCATTTCGCTTGAGTGTATCGAATGTATATCACCAACGGTTGGGATCAGCAACCGTTTCCCGAATGGGACAGTATCGACAATAGATTTTTAGAAATAAATGAAACTCTAGATCAGGTGATTATACACCCTACTTCGGAGCGATCGACTTAGCCATGATGCCTGCCCGATTTCTATCATTTACCGATTTGATGAGGCTTGAGGTTACACTTCATCATCACATCAGATTCACTTCGAATGTCACATCGTCAAATCCATCAAATCACTGATTGACGTCTACAACAATACATTATGTGTTAGCTAAAAGAAGTTTCCTTCTCCGCTTCCACTCTTGGTACGGTTGGAGAAATCAATATACGTGATCGTCTGGAAATACTCTGTCAGACATCCATCCATACAAGTCACCCAGGAATAGGATGATCCGAAGGCACTATTCAGTATATCCATCTTAGGCACTGTTATCTAAGATTTATACAACAACCCTTGCACTTTACTCCGTCTTCAATTATCTTTGGCATATATGATTCGCAACGCTTATGCCAATACAGAGTGGTTTTTTGGATAATAATCCAACCGGTCTCTCCATATTAACAACGTTAAAATGGTCAGAAACTTCGATAGTCTGTGATTTAACCATCAAATAAAAACAGGTGTGCAAACAACGATTTTATTTCCAAATGGAAATTCTATCAATCAATCATCAATCATATATATATATATTTCTATATATATATATATATACACATTCATATTTCCATATTTTCTATGTTTTGAAAATATACGTTATTAACACTGGAAAACATTTCCATTTATTTTACATATCACTATCATTTCACAACTATCAGTCCCTGACTGTAAGCTAGTAGGTAAACAATTCTCTAAGCATAAACCCCGAAGGCCGAAACCAACATCAGATCGATACTCAAAAAACAATTCAACTTAACTAATCTCTAGTCAGTTTCTAATCTTGTCTAACACTATTTCTTTTCCTCTATTCGATTAACTCTATTCGATTAACTCTAACTGAAAACTATAATTGAATAACTCTATTCTGTTTTAACTTTATTTCGAATAACTATATTCGATTTAACTCCTTCGAATATAAACTATATTCGATTAACTACTTCTTGATACACTCTAATCGAATAACTTTATTTGATTAACACTATTCCCTTTTTATAATTCTATTTGTTTTATAAATATTCTCCTTTATTTTCTATTTATTTTCTAATAATATTCCTTTATTCTATTCTATTCGTTTTATCAACATTTTTCCCTTTTATTTACTTTCGAAATATTTCCTTTTATAAAATCTGTTGATTTTATAAAATCCCTTTATTTCAATACACATTGAAATAATTCTTATTAGATCCCAGGGTCTTTTTATGATATTTAAAATATCAAATAACAAGTATCAATATCATTCCAACACATAATCCATAACAGATTATATAACACATTATATATCACAATATATGAAAAACAGTAAAATAAATGTTGAGGAATCCAGTTGGATTCCTCCAGCTTGTTTCCCTGCATCCACAGATGTTATACAATATAAAATCAACATCACTTTCAGTTCCCTATGATATATTATGTTAAACAGAATCAATATAGAAATTCACTAAATGACTAGCAGTTCAATCAAACAGTCAACACACATTCAATCAACCAATATTTAAAAGTTCTAAAAATACAACATGAAATTATAAACTGTTCAGAGTTGGTGAGTTTTACTCACAATTGCGCGTTAATCGTTAAATAACAGTTTGCGTTATTTGATTCAGTCGGACAATTTATTTCGCCATAAATTGTAACTGTCTCTGATCCAATCCCGGTTAGTCTCATTCTGTTGCTCCCGTCCATACGATCCTGTCGGATCTTGTTTCGCTCAATTCCGATAATGTATGACCGAGATATCGATTTTACAAGTTAGTATAAGTTATTTGAATAAAAACCAAACTTTAAACTATATTTTGTTTTTGGGCTTACTAATTCCCGACCCAATTCCCATCGTGTGAACCAAAGCCCGCCACCATTACCTTTCTTCCCCGATCACCAGTTTCCACTCTAGTATTTCCAACAACCAGCGGATCCTTCCAATCCACCATCTCCTCCATCCGTTCACTTAGTAAAAGCAAAAACCAATTACATCATTGAACTCTCCTCCTCACGCTCAACCTCCCCGTAACCCAGACACCGAACTCGATCCCCCATTCAAGGTTGCGTCGAGCAACTGTATTCGCTGCTCCAGAAAACCACGACCTCAAATGAGCATCGGATTCCACAAAAATTACACCTACGAACTCGTATTCTTTCACCAAACCCGAATATACTCATTTACCACAACTCGATGCTTCCAATCCAACGTATTTTCGAACCCTAGGAACTGCTGTAAAGGTTCGGGCTTCTGAAAACTTGATCGCACCAGGCAACAAGGCACCAACTTGAAGTTCTCGATCTCAGCAACTCCCGAATATCCTCATTTGATTTTCAAGAGTTTTTCTTTGATTTTATTTATATTTTCAGAACTCTCGAAATTGGTATTGAGGAAGAAAACCTGGCGGCTCCTTCTGTTGACCAAAACTGAATTGAAATTAGGTTAGAGGGAGTTGATGGCATTATATATGATAAATAAAATAATTTTATATTCGAATATTTTATTTGTTTTTATCACTACGCTGTCTGTATCTGTCCTCTAAAATTCCTGTGATCACATACGATACCCAAAATTCACAAAAATTGACATGCACCTTCTGTTCGATATTACGTTCCCAACAAAACTAGTTTCGTCGAATTCCGACTTCGTATGCTCACACAACGTATTTTTAAACGTCGAAATACTGACTGTTTCTCACTCTAAAAATCCATACGGCCACATACTAACTCTAAAAATCACAAAACTCGACACCTAGCAAAAATTTAACATTGCGGATCCAACAAAATTGGTTTCGTTGAATTCTGAGGTCGTTTGCAAAACTGGCTATTTTTACAGCTCTGAATGACCAATTTAAATATTAAATATAAATAAATTTATACTATCGTATATCTCCACATATGATATCGTACAGCTCTAGAATATCATATCAGAATTTAAAGCTTGATATTTCAGATTCTAGATTATCTCGGTATTCAGTTTATACTGAAAATCTATTTATAACGTATATAAAGCGTCGCAAATTATAAAGGAATTCCACAGCGACTTTTCTGAAATTTGATTTGGATGTAATCAAAATCTACTCGACGAAATCCTGATTTTTCTCTTCCACTAGAAAGATAAACTCCACCAGCTCCTAACGTGTCTTGTTTCATAGAAATCCGGCTTAAAACGAACCCTGTACATTCAGTTGAAGTTCGAATCGCAAATTTACGAACTACATCGCCATTTCGAGCTCGATTTTAATTATATTATAACTCTACATTCAAACTGCCGTTTATATAATATATTCGTTATTCAAATTCAAATTCCAAGCTGAATTAAATATCACAGATGATCCAGTTCACACCATATCGCCGCTTCAGCCAATTCTGATTATTTCAGAATTAAATATGTTATTTAATTATTTATTTTAATTAAATATTCACCATTATTTAATTCCACGACAATTTAATTCATTATATCACTATTTATATAATTAAATTAATTAATTATAATACCTCTGCAAATACAGGTCATTACAATCTTCCCCACTTAAAATAATTTCATCCTCGAAATTGCTAAGTTAGAGGACGACCCTATCGACTGGTTAGAACATATTTGTTCACTTCTTAATTTCAGTTTCAACTGAACCAATTTAATTTCAATTAAATTATTAATTAATTCTTATCAACGAAAATTTTCAAAAATCCTGAAAATTTTCCAACGCCTTAATTTTTCAAAAAATTTCGCCAGCACCTCCTTTGTACTGGTCAATAGGTCCAACTCCAACTCACCTCTTTGGGCCATCTCCAACCCAAAAGAAAATCAAACAGCCAAGCGGCTTGCCAATTCGGCTCATAAATCTTATATCCAATAGAAATATAAACTTGTACCTTTTGTCGGCATATCATTATATCATTTCCACCTGTTATCAATTCGGTGGATACAAGGGTTATCCCAATCAAATTCCAATCTGCTTTTATCCACAACACAACCATTCGCGTATATTCGAGCCAAATATCATTTCAACTCAAGTTTCTTCTCGATTCCCAACTCTTAACTTGATTATCCCATTACAATTTAAATTTGAATCTCACAATCCAATTTGTCTTGATATCATTCTGATTCAACCTCAGTTACCACTTTACTGGCTTTACTTTAATTCAATTTTGCTTTCACAAATTTCTGTTAATTTTGTTTTTAATTCAAACAGTCTTTCCCCCGGAGTTTTTAAACAGTTTACTCTTTTCAAAAGTCAAATTTTCCTTTTTGAAATTCAACACAACTTGTCTTTCCCAAAACAAATTCAAAACAGTATCTCTGGTAGTAATTCATCACTTACAACTCGAAAATGAATACTGGTGATGCAGCTGTCATCATCGGAATCTATTTTCCAGCATCGAAGTGAGTTCAATACTATAAAACCATTTCTAAACATTTCTTGAAATTCCTTTCAAAATATAATTCATACTGCTTGTAAAACAATTTAAAATCTCCCAGGATCTTAAATTTTCCTTATTTTTAATCCAAATTCGTTTACAAACACTTATCCAATTCTCCAGAGTTTTAACTCAAATTTCTGGTTTAAATTTCAAATTTAACTCATCTGATTTCACTTATTTCACTTATATGAATTCTGATTGGTTATTTACATAACCATTTAATTTATAAACTTACTCGATTATAATAATAACCAATATGTCCACAATATTAATTTTTTTATATGTATATCTTCTTATATCAAGATATACCTTGGGCAAACTTATTTTAATTTACCCTCTTTTCAAAACATATCGTGTCGACCCATCGTATTCGAGAGTTTATAAACTCCTACCGATACAGTGGATCAAACTGATCGACCAGAACCCATAAACAACTCAACCAATAAATCACTTTAATATAAAACAATTTTTATATCAATAACAAATGCCCTCTCATATATATACACTCAAACTCAATCTAGGGTATTATTAACCCTATCTCTACTGAGTTATGCCACAGAGCCAAGGTAATTCACTAAACCTTATGCTCTGATACCAAATGTAATGACACGAAAATCCGGTCCAATTTGAGCTGACCAAAAACACAAGTCCAACCCCAAATTAAACTGAAAATACCAGTCATTAATGAAAGAAATTAGAGGGTGAGGAAAGATAAGATAGAAACTTATAATAGAAGAAGAAGAAGAAGAACACAACATCAGAGTAACACGAACCTCACAGCGGAACGAATAACATATAATATATATATAACATAACTTGAAATATACATCTGTGCTTGAATATACATCATTATCAAAGTACAATACTTACAACACAACGGAAATAACTATAGCTATATAATCCTTAAGCCTCCTGCTCCAAGCTCTTCCAGTATATCTGTAAATCCTGACTACTTGACCGCCCGTACAAAATTGGGCACCCAAGAGTTTAGGGAAAACAACAAAATAAACTCCGGGTCAGTCATGGGACTGGTGTGAGTAAAACTGTTTAAAACAGTTCAAGCAGGTAATTGATATCTCTTAAGACCACGCCGTATAACGGATCGGGTTTTTCCCTTATGAGAATCCAAATTATCTTTATATCAAAAAAACCTTTTGATATTATAATAATGTCTATCAACCACAATATAATAATCATCTAGCAGAAACGCTTTCATCTCACGTTCTACATATATAGTATACAATCAAAACCGCAAGCACGTATTGGGTAATAGATTTCCAACTATGACAAGGTATGGAACCACCTTTCGCTAGTGTACCTCTAGAAAGGAATACACTGGGTTCAACAAGAACATCTTGCAACCCAGCCACACATGACCGACCACTCATTTCGCTTGAGTGTATCGAATGTATATCACCAACGGTTGGGATCAGCAACCGTTTCCCGAATGGGACAGTATCGACAATAGATTTATATAAATAAATGAAACTCTAGATCAGGTGATTATACACCCTACTTCGGAGCGACCGACTTAGCCATGCTGCCTGCCCGATTTCTGCCATTTATCGATTTGATGAGGCTTCAGGTTATGCTTCATCATCACATCAGATTCACTTCGAATGTCACATCGTCAAATCCATCAAATCACCGATTGACGTCTACAACAATACATTATGTGTTAGCTAAAAGAAGTTTCCTTCTCCGCTTCCACTCTTGGTACGGTTGGATAAATCAATATACGTGATCGTCTGGAAATACTCTGTCAGACATCCATCCATACAAGTCACCCAGGAACAGGATGAACCGAAGGCACTATTCGGTATATCCATCTTAGGCACTATTATCTAAGATTTATACAATAGCCCTTGCACTTTACTCCGTCTTCAATTATCTTTGGCATATATGATTTGCAACGCTTATGCCAATACAGAGTGGTTCTTTGGATAATAATCCAACCGGTCTCTCCATATTAACAACGTTAAAATGGTCAGAAACTTCGATAGTCTGTGATTTAACCATCAAAGAAAAACAGGTGTGCAAACAACGATATTATTTCCAAATGGAAATTCTATCAATCAATCGTCTATCATATATATATCTATATATATATACATACATATTTCCTTATTTTCTATGTTTAGAAAATATACATTATTAACAATGGAAAACATTTCCATTTATTTTACATATCACTATCATTTCACAACTATCAGTCCCTGATTGTAAACTAGTAGGAGAACAATTTTCTAAGTATAAACCTCGAAGGCCGAAACCAACATCAGATCGATACTCAGAAAACTATTCAACTTAACTAATCTCTAGTCAATTTCTAATCTTGTTTAACTCTATTTCTTTTCCTCTATTCGATTAACTCTATTCGATTAACTCTAATTGAATAACTCTATTCTATTTTAACTTTATTTCGAAATATTCGATTTAACTCCTTCGAATATAAACTATATTCGATTAACTACTTCTTGATATACTCTAATAAAATAATTTATTTGATTAACTCTATTCCCTTTTTATAATTCTATTTGTTTTCTAAATATTCTCCTTTATTTTCTATTTATTTTCTAATAATATTCCTTTATTCTATTCTATTCTTTTTATCAACATTTTTCCCTTTTATTTACTTTCGAAATATTTCCTTTTATAAAATCTGTTGATTTTATCAAATCCCTTTATTTCAATATACATTGAAATAATTCTTTTTACATCCCAGGGTCTTTTTATGATATTTAAAATATCGAATAACAAGGATCAATATCATTCCAACACACATAATCCATAATAGATTATAAAACACATCATATATCACAATATATGAAAAACAGTAAAATAAATGTTGAGGAATCCAGTTGGATTCCTCCAACCTGTTTCCCTGCATCCACAGATGTTATACAATATAAAATCAACATCACTTTCAGTTCCCTATGTTATATTCTGTTAAACAGAATCAATATAGAAATTCACTAACTGACGAGCAGTTCAATCAAACAGTCAACACACAGTCAATCAACCAATATTTAACAGTTCTAAAAATACAACATGAAATTATAAACTGTTCAGAGTTGGTGAGTTTTACTCACAGTTGCGCGTTAATCGTTAAATAACGGTTTGCGTTATTTGATTCAGTCGGACAATTTATTTCGCCATAAATTGTAACTGTCTCCGATCCACTCCCGGTCAGTCTCATTGTGTTGCTCCCATCCATACGATCCTGTCAGATCTTGTTTCGCTCAATTCCGATAATGTATGACCAAGAGATCGATTTTACAAGTTAGTATAAGTTATTTAAATAAAAACCAAACTTTAAACTATATTTTGTTTTTGGGCTTACTAATTCCCGGCCCAATTCCCATCGTGTGAACCAAAGCCCGCCACCATAACCTTTCTTCCCCGATCACCAGTTTCCACTCTAGTATTTCCAACAACCCGCCGATCCTTCCAATCCACCATCTCCTCCATCCGTTCACTTAGTAAAAGCAAAAACCAATTACATCATTGAACTCTCCTCCTCAATCTCAACCTCCCCGTAACCCAGACACCGAACTCGATCCCCCATTCAAGGTTGCGTCGAGCAACTATATTCGCTGCTCCAGAAAACCACGACCTCAAATGAGCATCGGATTCCACAAAAATTACACCTATGAACTCGTATTCTTTCACCAAACCCGAATATACTCATTTACCACAACTCGATGCTTCCAACCCAACGTATTTTTGAACCCTAGGAACTGCTGTAAAGGTTCAAGCTTCTGAAAACTTGATCGCACCAGGCAACAAGGCACCAACTTGAAGTTCTCGATCTCAGCAACTCCCAGATATCCTCATTTGATATTCAAGAGTTTTTCTTTGATTTTATTTATATTTTCAGAACTCTCGAAATTGGTACCGAGGAAGAAAACCTGGCGTCTCCTTCTGTTGACCAAAAATGAATTGAAATTAGGTTAGAGGGAGTTGATGTCATTATATAGGATAAATAAAATAATTTTATATTTAAATATTTTATTTGTTTTTATCACTACGCTATCTGTATTTGTCCTCTAAAATTCCTGTGATCACATATGATACCCAAAATTCACGAAAATTGACATGCACCTTCTGTTCGACATTACGGTCATAACGAAATTGGTTTCGTCGAATTCCGACTTCGTATACTCAAACAACGTATTTTTAACCGTCGAAATACTGACTGTTTCTCACTCTAAAAATCCATACGGCCACATACTAACTCTAAAAATCACAAAACTTGACATCTAGCAATAATTTAACATTGCGGATGCAACAAAATTGGTTTTGTCGAATTCTGAGGTCGTTTGCAAAACTAGCTATTTTTACAGCTTTGGATGTCCCATTTAATTATTAAATATATTTAAATAAAATTAAATTAAATATAAATAAATTTATATTATCATATATCTCCACATATGATATCGTACAGCTCTAGAATATCATATCAGAATTTACAGCTTGATATTTCAGATTCTAGATTATCTCGGTATTCAGTTTATACTGAAAATCTATTTATAATGTATATAAAGCATTGCAAATTATAAAGGAATTCCACAGCGATTTTTCTGAAATTTGATTTGGACGTAAATCAAAATCTACTCGACGAAATCCTGATTTTTCTCTTCCACTAGAAAGATAAACTCCACCAGCTCCTAACGTTTCTTGTTTCACAGAAATCCGGCTTAAAACGAACCCTGTACATTCAGTTGAAGTTCGAATCGCCAATTTACGAACTGCAGCGCCATTTCGAGCTCGATTTTAATTATATTATAACTCTACGTTTGAAATGCCGTTTATATAATATATTCATTATTCAAATTCAAATTCCAAGATGAATTAAATATCACAGATGATCCAGTTCACACCATATCGCCACTTCAGCCAATTCTGATTATTTCAGAGTTAAATATAATATTTAATTATTTATTTTAATTAAATATTCACCATTATTTAATTCCATGACAATTTAGTTCACTATATCACTATTTATATAATTAAATAAATTAATTATAATACCTCTGCAAATGTGGGTCATTACAGTATTGGAGGTTGGTTTCCATCATGATTCAAGGCTAGGACGATCTCCTAACCGATTCGAGACACTCTAGCAATGTCTCATGATCACACCTACGGGAAACTCTTGGATCCTGCAGGGCCGGTCCACAAATAACGTTAGTGGATTGGCAATTCCTGAACACATGCTCCCCGATCCTATTGGACCTATAAATTGGCCATTGGTGACCAATAAAAATATCTGAGGCGCCTCATTCCATCAACCACATAACTAAAAATGTCGGACCTTGTAAAAACCCAAACACCACTTCTAGCTAGGAAGAAACGTGTGCACTCCCTGCGTTCACTTGTCCAGTTTTTGACTCTACCAGGGTATGAGTGTAACGACCCGCATTCTACGCATCATAGGATCGTAGAATATTTATTTCTTTCACATACGAAGTCGTATGGTCATGTAACTTTGGGGGACGACTATTGGGGTCATTTCCCATGTTCATGATTTTTCCCGATTTTTAAATGACCATTTTACCCCTAGTTATCACTGTTTTGGCCATAACTTTTGACTGGAAAGGAATTTTGACCTGAAACCACTCCCACTGGCTCCGGATGATGGTTTTTCTTTCCGTATAGTGGTCACATTAGCCAAACGGACTCATCGTTTGGGAGATATGGCTGAAACAAGTTTTACATGGTGAAAAACAGCTTAATTGGGCTTAACCGGGTGATTAACAGCTAGGCCCAAAGGGGAATTTCGGGTTTAGGGGTATATAGGGGCTGATTAGGGTTAGAAAACATTTCTTTAGACATTTTCCAGCCGCCACTTTCATTCCTCTTAACCTAGCCATGGCCTCCACTCTTTAAATCTCTCTAAAACACCCAAAATCACTTCCTAATCAAGGATTAAGGCTTAGAGGCATTAAATCAAGGAGGATTAGCACGAGGACCGAGGTAGAGCTGCTGTTATATATTGGAATTCGTGCAAATCAGAGGTTCACTTCAGATTTGAAAGTTTTATTGGGGCAAAGGTGAGTGATAGCATCGTTTTGACACTAATTACAGTTAATTAAGGGTAATTAGTGAAGATTAGCGAATTTATACGTAAATAAATTCTAGAAAAATTCTTAAAATTCTAAAATAATGTTTTAAGGCTCTGTTAGAAATTTGGGTTAATTTCGATGTGTTTTGCTAATCGTATGCTTAAACATGATTAAGAGGGATTATAGGAAAATGTGAGGTTTTGGCCACTTTTGATCCATTTTGATTCATTTAAATTGTTGTTTGTTGCTTGTGGTTGCTGTTATATGTTGCTATGACTCTTTGGTATGCTTTGTGATTGATTCCAATAGTTAGATTGGTCGAAAACGCCGTCGAGAGGCGTATAAACAGTTGCTGGAAAGTTGCAGAAAACTGCAGAGTATCTAACCGGATCGGATCGGATAAGGGAGACCCGAACCGAACCGATGTAAGGACTCCGACCCGATCCGCTGAAAGATGGTGAGCACGAATCGATGGAGGCTATACTACCCGAACCCCCTCCACGAGATGATGACCAAAGGAGATCTTGAATCGTAGCACCACGCCACGATCCGACCCGCTTGCATGATCTGAATCCCTCGTGACCAGAAAGTGCGACCCGAACCAGTGATGGCGATGCGACTTGGAGACTCCGACCCGACCCGTGTAGTCACTTTCGAACCGAACCGAGCACCACGAGACGACCCGAACCGGAGTTATGCACTGGAGGGGGCCGCCACGACCTGAGGATCACGATCCGATGGAGATGGGGAACTTGAACCGACCCGACCTGGGGAAGCTCAACACGACTGGTCCGAACCAGAATGGTGCGATCCGACCCGGACTGAAGAGCTGATGGCACGACCAGTGGACACGATCCGATCTGAAGCAAGAGGAGGAGACCCGAACCGATCCGGTGATGACTGAGAACCCGAGATGCAAAGGTAGTCCAAAGGGAAGTTAGAGCTCAGGATCCAGATGGGAACCAACGAGTTCACTTCATGAGTTGGGCTTTGCTGCGGGACGCGTGCGAAGGAGTTATCGACGTCTATAGCTTTGGACCACTATGGTAGGAGGTACGAAGGCGGATTCAGGGCCATTATGGCATCGGTAGAACCAAGGGCTACGACCAATGAAGTGGGTCATTGAAATGTTTGGTCATGACTCCAAGTGTTTGGCTTGGTCACAGCGGGGTTTCTACAAGTCGGGATTCGTCGTTACCTCATTTTGTCTAGTGTTCCAAAGTGGTAGATATCGTATACTTTACGCACTGAGTGAGAGACGTGAGGATGGTTGCTATGCTTGATTGTTTGACATACACCCCCCACCCCCGTATTCTTACACTATTTATTATGGCACCTTAGAGCATTGTACGGTATGTGGTACTAACTCTTTGGTTGCAGGTCCAGGTTCAGGTATGGTCTAGTATACCTGTTATTGTTCTGTTTAGATGCTTATCGCTCATACCAGGATTTATGTCTGACCCAGAGTTTTATGTCTCCTCTTATTACTCTGGGTGCTCACACGAGCAGACTAGAGACAGGTTAGCTGGTGATGCACGGGTAGATGATCCGGAGACGAGCAGGAGGCTTCCACGTAAAATATATGCATAATATTCTCCCTGTATTGTTGAAGATCACTGCTTGGGCATTGGTGGTGTATCTTCTACTTTAGCTTTCTTTTGTTTGGAGACAGTAAATTTGGAAAGTTGTAATAAGCTGTATTTGAATTTCCGCTGCTCTGATGTTGATGTTGATTTTAGTTATCAGCTTATGCACTGTCTCACCTGTTTTATGTCAAGTATGTTATTATTATATTTTATTCCATGCGCTGTGAGACATTCTACAGGTCCCTTGATTAGTTCATTTCCTTCCTTTCTTTGGCGACCGTCCCGTGCTAGTCGGGCATGTGTACAGCGCACTTTCGGAGAAAATACAGGCTGGTGCGGGGCGGGCCGTCACACTTGGTATCAGAGCTCTAGGTTGCATAGTTAACCTAGGGAAGTTATCAGGGAGAGATAAAATACGTATACAAGAGAGCGTATTTGTGATTACTTTGGTTTTTAAAAGCTATATATATATATACTATTAGTAGTATGAGGATGAAGTCGTACTGCACTAGCACCACTATGGAGTCGTTAATCATTTCCTTTTTCAGATTGACGATGAGCCGATATGTTAGAGGTACCGGTAGGGGAGCCAGTAATGGAAATGCTGCTGACATGAGGACGATGTTTACTGACCTCATGAGAGAGATGCTTAGAGATGTTCAGAGGGCAGCTCCCAATGGTGGAAATGGTGGTGGCCCAATAGTGCAGGCGCCAAGAGTCGACTTCGCCAAGTTGAATAAGGATTATACTAGCCTTGGTGGGAAGCCGTTCCACGGAACGGAGTCGGCCACGGACGTTCAAGATTGGTTGGATAGTTGCGAATGTATCTTCGAGGATTTGGGTATCGAGGATGTGATGAAAAGAAAGCTAGCGTCCCGTCAGCTGCAAGGGCGGGCAATGAATTGGTGGAATGCTATAAAGGCAGCTACTCCCGAAGATCAGATTACTTGGGAACAGTTTAAGGCTCGTTTTAGTGAGAAGTTCATTCCGGCTGCTCAGAAGTCAATGCTGTTTAAGAAATTCTTAGAGCTCAAGCAGAATGGCAGAGCTGTCTCGGAGTATATTGCTGAATTTGACACTTTGTCAAAATATGGATTATCTCTTATTGATACTGCCGAGAAAAAGAATGAGAAATTCATAACTGGTTTGGATCTGTACTTGGGGGAAAAACTTATTAACCACATCGATGAGACATTTGAATCAATTGTGGGGAAAGCGTTAAGATCAGAGAGCCTCTACCCTAAGTCGAAGACTGAGGTTGCATCCGCAGATGAGCCAAAGCCACAAGCTAGTGGTGGAGGCAAAGGTGGTTCTCAGAATAAGAGAAAGCAGAATCAGGCTAAGGATGGCCAGAGGAAAAAGAATAAGCAGGATGTGGAGTGCTTCAGCTGTGGTAAGAAGGGCCATTATGCTAGTAATTGTCGGGCCAAGCCAGCGGATAGGAAGTGCTTCAATTGTGGCCAATTGGGACATCACAAGGACAAGTGTCCACAGCCCCCTAAGGAAAAGCAAATGGTGAAAGCCTACGCTCTTAATGCTATTCCTTCTTCGTCGAATGCCCCAACAGCGGCGGAGAAGGGAAAGAATGTCGTCATTCAAGGTATGCTTTCTGTTTATGATGTTCCTGTTAGAGTTTTGTTTGATACCGGAGCTTCCAGTTCTTTCATATCTAGTGACCTGGTAGATAGGTTGGGATTGGAGCCCGAGATTGTCGATAAACCTTTAGTAGTGACGAACCCGATTGGTGGTTCGACTAGCCTTAGCATGATTTGTCGTAATGTGGTCTTATCGAGTCATGGATGCATGTTTGTTTGTGATTGCTTTGTTTTGGGCTTTACTGGGTTTGGCATTATTTTGGGAGTAGATTGGCTCCAAAGATACGGGGTGGTGGTAGACTGTGAGGGCTTGTTGGTGACAGCTAGAGCGGATGATGGGTGGAGGATAGTGTTTGGTGGTCTACCCAGTAAGGGGGTATTGGCTAGTTTTCTAAACTCCCTCGACATTCCGCATAGTGAGTTGTCAGGTTTGCCCGTGGTTGGCCAGTATCCGGATGTTTTCGAAGAAGTGACCGGACTTCCACCACACCGAGAGATTGAGTTCCGTATTGATTTGGTAAAAGATGCCAGGCCTATAGTGATGCCACTTCGTCGTATGGCACCAAGGGAGCAGCGAGAGCTCGAGGTGCAAGTCAGCGATCTTTTGAAGAAGGGATTTATCAGAAGGAGTGTTTCTGAATGGGGAGCACCAGTTGTGTTTGCTACCAAGGCGGATGGATCCCTTCGTTTGTGTGTAGACTACCGCGAGTTGAATAAAGTGACGAGGAAGAACAAGTATCCTCTACCACGGATAGATGATTTGTTTGATCAGTTGAGTGGCGCGAGAGTATTTTCTCAGTTGGATCTCGCGACAGGTTTTCATCAGCTTAGAGTGGAAGCTGAGAGTATAGCTAAAACGGCATTTCGGACGCCGTCTGGGTTTTATGAGTGGTTGGTCATGCCATTCGGGCTGACCAATGCCCCAGCATATTTTGTGGATCTTATGAATAGGGTATTCATAGATCAGTTGAATAAGTTTGTCCTTGTGTTCGTTGATGATATTTTGGTCTACTCGAGGACAGAGGAAGAACACAAGGGACATTTAAGAATAGTGATGGAGGTGTTGAGAAAACACCAATTGAAAGCAAAGTTTTCTAAGTGTCACTTCTGGAAGAGGGAAGTGAGGTTCTTGGGCCATGTTGTATCAGAAAATGGGATTGCCGTGGACTCGGCGAAGGTGGCTACGGTACAGGATTGGCCTACGCCCAAGAATGCAACAGATGTAAGAAGTTTCTTGGGATTAGCTGGATACTATCGTAAGTTTATCCAAAGTTTCTCCAAGATAGCAGCACCATTGACCCAGTTAACAAAGAAGAATCAAGCTTTTGTCTGGGATGGAAGGTGCGAGAATGCATTCAAAGGTCTAAAGGACAAGTTGACAAGCGCACCAGTGTTAGTCATTCCTAAGGGGGATGAAGAGATGACGGTATACACGGACGCCTGTGGTACCGGACTGGGTGCTGTATTGATGCAAGGCGGTAGGGTTATAGCTTACGCAAGTCGGCAATTGAAACCGCACGAGAGAAGGTACCCTACTCACGATTTGGAATTGGCAGCGATCGTGTTCGCGTTGAGGATGTGGAGACACTATCTCTTGGGAGAAAGATTTGAGCTGTTTACAGATCATAAGTCGTTGAAGTATCTCTTCTCCCAGAAGGATCTAAATCTCCGGCAACAAAGGTGGTTAGAATTCTTAGCTTCCTATGATTTTGGCATCGCATACACACCAGGAAAGGGCAATGCGGTAGCTGATGCATTGAGTAGAAGACATGCCAGCTTAGGGGCTATGTTCCTTGAATGGGAGCAACTGGAGTTTATCGCGGGGTTTGATTTCAGACCAAAGTGCGAATTGGATCCAGAAATGTTAGCAAGTTTGACGATCAGACCCACTTTGATTGAGCGGATCGGCTCTAGTCAGAGGGACGATCCTAACCTATTGGAAATCATCTCCAAGTTAGAGATGGGTATCGATGAGGAGATGAACAAGTATGGGCTTGATCGAGATGGATGGCTTAGAAAGAATGGAAAGCTTGTTGTACCCAATGTCAATAGATTGAGGGATGAAGTGCTTAGAGAATGTCATCACTCAAAGCTGACTATACACCCCGGTGGTAACAAGATGTATCGAGATATGAAGCAGACTTACTACTGGGAAGGGATGAAAAGAGACGTTGGGAAGTTTATATCCAAGTGCATGAATTGCCAGCTAGTTAAAGCCGAGCAAAAGAAGCCTAGTGGGTTGTTACAGCCCTTAGAAATTCCCGAATGGAAATGGGAGCAAGTCTCGATGGATTTCATCGATGGTCTACTAAGGACTAGATCGGGACATGATAGCATTTGGGTAATTGTGGATCGGTTGACTAAAAGCGCAAGGTTTATACCAGTCGAATCGACCAGAACGGCAACTAAGTTAGCAGAGTTGTATATGAAGTGGGTAGTGAGATTTCATGGAGTACCTAAAGGCATTGTGAGCGACCGAGACCCATTGTTCACTAGTGGGTTTTGGAAGAGCTTACAAGAGGCTCTAGGGTCAGAGTTACATCTCAGTACCGCATATCATCCTCAGACCGACGGTCAGACGGAGAGGGTGAACCGTATTTTGGAAGATCTCTTGAGAGCATGTATATTAGATTTTGGTGGATCATGGGATGACCATTTGCATCTAGCAGAATTTGCATATAATAATAGCTACCAATCCAGTATCGGTATGGCTCCATATGAAGCTTTGTACGGAAGACCGTGCAACTCACCATCATGTTGGATAGAGACTGGCGAGAAGTTTATGCTTGGACCAGATGTGGTGAGGGAAACTTCAGATAAGATTAAGATCATTCAACAACGAATGAAGGCTGCCCAAGATAGGCAGAAGAGTTATGCTGATAAGAGGAGAAGAGACTTAAAATTCTCCGTTGGTGACTTGGTGTTTGTCAAGATCTCTCCGTTGAAGGGCGTAGTACGATTTGGCAGGAGTGGCAAGTTGGCACCAAGATTCGTTGGCCCATTCCCTGTTCTTGAACTAGTCGGGAATTTGGCATATAGAATTGACTTACTAGAGAAGATGACGGGAGTTCACAACGTATTTCATGTTTCCCAACTAAGGAAGTTCGTTCACGACTCAGATATGACTATTTCACCTGATCAGTTAGAAGACTTCGAAGTAGAACCCGAGGCGGTTGGGAACCGCAAGCCGGCCCGTATTGTCGAGCACGACATGAAGCAACTTCGAAGGAAGGCGGTGAAGCTAGTCAAGGTTCAGTGGGGCGAGGACGAGAATGATTGTACTTGGGAGACAGAGGAGAACATTAGGAAGACTTATCCGGAACTCTTTGCCTGGTAAGATTTTGACTTAGATTCAGTTTTCTGCATGCTAGGGTAGGCTTGTTTGTTTGTTTTGCATGTTTGGTTGTTGTATATCGCTGTTAGGCATGCGGAATCTTTTGTATGTTTTGGGTTAAGGAATTTCGGGGACGAAATTTCTTAAGGGGGGGAGAGTGTAACGACCCGCATTCTAC
The DNA here is from genome assembly GCA_030737875.1 of Allium sativum. Taxonomy (NCBI): domain Eukaryota; kingdom Viridiplantae; phylum Streptophyta; class Magnoliopsida; order Asparagales; family Amaryllidaceae; genus Allium; species Allium sativum. The sequence goes on along the minus strand of CM060922.1, from coordinate 898,469,557 downwards.
GCATCATAGGATCGTAGAATATTTATTTCTTTCACATACGAAGTTGTATGGTCATGTAACTTTGGGGGACGACTATTGGGGTCATTTCCCATGTTCATGATTTTTCCCGATTTTTAAATGACCATTTTACCCCTAGTTATCACTGTTTTGGCCATAACTTTTGACTGGAAAGGAATTTTGACCTGAAACCACTCCCATTGGCTCCGTATGACGGTTTCTCTTTCCGCAGAGTGGTCACATTAGCCAAACGGACTCACCGTTTGGGAGATATGGCTGAAACAAGTTTTACATGGTGAAAAACAGCTTAATTGGGCTTAACCGGGTGATTAACAGCTAGGCCCAAAGGGGAATTTCGGGTTTAGGGGTATATAGGGGCTGATTAGGGTTAGAAAACATTTCTTTAGACATTTTCCAGTCGCCACTTTCATTCCTCTTAACCTAGCCATGGCCTCCACTCTCTAAATCTCTCTAAAACACCCAAAATCACTTCCTAATCAAGGATTAAGGCTTAGAGGCATTAAATCAAGGAGGATTAGCACGAGGACCGAGGTAGAGCTGCTGTTATATATTGGAATTCGTGCAAATCAGAGGTTCACTTCAGATTTGAAAGTTTTATTGGGGCAAAGGTGAGTGATAGCATCGTTTTGACACTAATTACAGTTAATTAAGGGTAATTAGTGAAGATTAGCGAATTTATACGTAAATAAATTCTGGAAAAATTCTTAAAATTCTAAAATAATGTTTTAAGGCTCTGTTAGAAATTTGGGTTAATTTCGATGTGTTTTGCTAATCGTATGCTTAAACATGATTAAGAGGGATTATAGGAAAATGTGAGGTTTTGGCCACTTTTGATCCATTTTGATTCATTTAAATTGTTGTTTGTTGCTTGTGGTTGCTGTTATATGTTGCTATGACTCTTTGGTATGCTTTGTGATTGATTCCAATAGTTAGATTGGTCGAAAACGCCGCCGAGAGGCGTATAAACAGTTGCTGGAAAGTTGCAGAAAACTGCAGAGTATCTAACCGGATCGGATCGGATAAGGGAGACCCGAACCGAACCGATGTAAGGACTCCGACCCGATCCGCTGAAAGATGGTGAGCACGAATCGATGGAGGCTATACTACCCGAACCCCCTCCACGAGATGATGACCAAAGGAGATCTTGAATCGTAGCACCACGCCACGATTCGACCCGCTTGCACGATCCGAATCCCTCGTGACCAGAAAGCGCGACCCGAACCAGTGATGGCGATGCGACTTGGAGACTCCGACCCGACCCGTGTAGTCACTTTCGAACCGAACCGAGCACCACGAGACGACCCGAACCGGAGTTATGCACTGGAGGGGGCCGCCACGACCTGAGGATCACGATCCGATGGAGATGGGGAACTTGAACCGACCCGACCCGACCTGGGGAAGCTCAACACGACCGGTCCGAACCAGAATGGTGCGATCCGACCCGGACTGAAGAGCTGATGGCACGACCAGTGGACACGATCCGATCTGAAGCAAGAGGAGGAGACCCGAACCGATCCGGTGATGACTGAGAACCCGAGATGCAAAGGTAGTCCAAAGGGAAGTTAGAGCTCAGGATCCAGATGGGAACCAACGAGTTCACTTCATGAGTTGGGCTTTGCTGCGGGACGCGTGCCAAGGAGTTATCGACGTCTATAGCTTTGGACCACTATGGTAGGAGGTACGAAGGCGGATTCAGGGCCATTATGGCATCAGTAGAACCAAGGGCTACGACCAATGAAGTGGGTCATTGAAATGTTTGGTCATGACTCCAAGTGTTTGGCTTGGTCACAGCGGGGTTTCTACAAGTCGGGATTCGTCGTTACCTCATTTTGTCTAGTGTTCCAAAGTGGTAGATATCGTATACTTTACGCACTGAGTGAGAGACGTGAGGATGGTTGCTATGCTTGATTGTTTGACATACACACCCCACCCCCGTATTCTTACACTATTTATTATGGCACCTTAGAGCATTGTACGGTATGTGGTACTAACTCTTTGGTTGCAGGTCCAGGTTCAGGTATGGTCTAGTATACCTGTTATTGTTCTGTTTAGATGCTTATCGCTCATACCAGGCTTTATGTCTGACCCAGAGTTTTATGTCTCCTCTTATTACTCTGGGTACTCACACGAGCAGACTAGAGACAGGTTAGCTGGTGATGCACGGGTAGATGATCCGGAGACGAGCAGGAGGCTTCCACGTAAAATATATGCATAATATTCTCCCTGTATTGTTGAAGATCACTGCTTGGGCATTGGTGGTGTATCTTCTACTTTAGCTTTCTTTTGTTTGGAGACAGTAAATTTGGAAAGTTGTAATAAGCTGTATTTGAATTTCCGCTGCTCTGATGTTGATGTTGATTTTAGTTATCAGCTTATGCACTGTCTCACCTGTTTTATGTCAAGTATGTTATTATTATATTTTATTCCATGCGCTGTGAGACATTCTACAGGTCCCTTGATTAGTTCATTTCCTTCCTTCCTTTCTTTGGCGACCGTCCCGTGCTAGTCGGGCATGTGTACAACGCACTTTCGGAGAAAATACAGGCTGGTGCGGGGCGGGCCGTCACAATGAGGCTCGCGAAGTAATGTAATACACAAAGCTTTGCCTAAATGGGCTATGCTTTGATCATCATCCACAAGGCTCTGCTTTTCAACAAAAGCCTCGATCAATTGCATCTTGGCATGTCACATTGACAGTCCATACCATGTGATCGATAACTACCAATATATAACCTTCGAGCTTGTGCGTCTTGAAGAAGGGTGTTAAGCAAGAGAACAAATTCTCTGCCACCACACACACACACACACATATATATATATACATTAATAGATATCAATATAATTACACAGCATGAAATTCAATGTCGGACACACATCCATTTACAAGTTTGTTCTGGGTCTGTACGAAACCGGAGTCACCTTATTCCTCATCCCGTATGTCCAATACTAAAGTGAGGTGCTCGCGCATCCGGATGATCAACAAGTGCGTCCGGATAACTACCACTTTAACCCTTTATTGGTAGCTAGCCAATGCCAGGCATTAGTAGTTATCCTTTCGATGTGAAGATCGTTGGTCTTCAATCATCGTCTTTAAGATCTTCAATTTAGATCGTCAAATGATCATTTGAAATGAGATTTAACTCGGTCTTTTCAAATGATCCTCGCATATATACATAATTAAAAAACATTTCATATCGTTAGTGGTATTTAATAACGATTAATCGCTATTTTTATTTATATAAAATAGCCAAATTTAATTAACGACGCTTCGAGTCGATGGGCGGCCCTAACGCGGTTTTTACCAAAATTTGATTTACACATATCATAAAATCTAACCGTTGGATTTTATAAAAATTGATATCGATGGAAAGATCTTCCCAAAACGGTCCTAACGGTTCCAGTTTTGGGAAAAGCCGACGGTCGTATCTTACGGTATAATCTTTTAAAGTTACGATTGCGGAAACGCAAACTACCGCGCGCGATTCGTTTAATTTTAATTAATATATATATATATATATTAATCGTTTGCGGTTTCAACTACTTACAACAATCACATGCAAGCCAAATACAGTCTATATTCATGTTAGAGATTTTATATATGATTTTCATAATTCTACTAACATGATAAAAATGATGATTCGAAATAAATCATGTTTTTGATGACTAATTATTTTCGATGGTAATTACATTAGAAATATATTTTCCTAATGTTCACTCTTTTTGTTGAAACCTAATGATAATAACAACATGGATTTTAATCCTACTATTTTTATTGCATCTAAATATAAGACAAAAATATGACATTTTAAATCTATTCTTTTTATTGTCTCTAAAATGACAATAAAAATGAAACATTAAAATCTGTCCTATTTTTATTGTCTCTAAAATGACAATAAAAATGATACTTCAATTCTTATCATTTTTGCTACAACTAAAATGTAACCAAAATATAACTTTTAAATCCTATCTTTGTATTGTCTCTAATTTAAAAGTCAAAATGGTACTTTTTGTACTATTCTTTTATTTACATCTAAAATGTAAATAAAAAGGTAACTTCTAATTTAAAAGTAAAAATGCAATTTTTAATTCATGTTTTATTTGCATCAAAGAATGCAAATAAAAATGCAACTTTTAAGTCAATATTTTATTCACATCAATAATGCAAACAAAAATGTAACTTTCATTTTAATATTTTTATTTGCATCTAAAATTGCAAACAAAAATGCAACTTTTATTTTAATGTTTATCTTTTCATCTAAAATTGCAAACAAAAATGCAACTTTCATTTTAATGTTTTGTTTGCATCTAAAATTGCAAACAAAAATGCAACTTTCATTTGGATGTTTTGTTTGCATCTAAAACTGTAAACAAAAAAAATGCAACTTTCATTTTAATGTTTTGTTTGCATCTAAAATTGCAAACAAAAATGCAACTTTCATTTTAATGTTTTGTTTGCATCTAAAATTGCAAACAAAAATGCAACTTTTACTTTAATGGTTTGTTTGCATCTAAAATTACAAACAAAAATGCAACTTTTATTTTTATGTTTTGTTTGAATCTAAAATTGCAAACAAAAATGCAACTTTTATTTTTATGTTTTGTTTGCATCTAAAATTGCAAACAAAAATGCAACTTTTATTTTAATGTTTGTTTGCATCTAAAATTGCGAACGAAAATGCAACTTTCATTTTAATGTTTTGTTTGCATCTAAAATTGCCAACAAACATGCAACTTCTATTTTAATGTTTAGTTTGCTTCTAAAATTGCCAACAAAAATGCAACTTTCATTTTAATGTGTTGTTTGCATTAAACAAAAATGCAACTTTCATTTTAATGTTTAATTGGCATCAAAAATGCAAATAAGAATTTAACTTTTTATTTCATGTTTTATTTGCATCAAAGAACGCAAATAAAAATTCAACTTCTAATTTCAACCTTTTATTTGCATCAAAGAATGCAAATAAAATTCAACTTTTTATTTGGATCAAAGAATGCAAATAAAAATATATATAACTTTTGATAGGATATTTATTTGCATCTAAATTTGGAAATAAAAAAATGTAATCTTTTCCTACTACAAATCAATCAACACAAAAGGTTATATATTGAATTGAAAATTTACTCAATTCAATAACATAAACAAGGTGATGTTTTTATTGAATTGAAAATTCTAATTCAATTCAATAATATAAGAAAAATGATACTTTTAACTGAATTGACAATTTTATACAATTCAATAAACATGACAAAATGATATTTTTAATTGTATTGGCAAGCTAATTCAATTTAACAAATATGACCAAAATGATATTTATAATTGAATTGACCAACTAATTCAATTTTACAAATATGACCAAAATGATATTTATAATTGAATTGACAAACTAATTCAATTCAATGAAAATGCCCAAAATGATATTTTTATATTGAATTGACAATCTAATTCAATTCAACGAAAATGATAACATAATATTTAATATTGAATTGAATTCAACAAAAAATGACCAAAATGATATTTTTATATTGAATTGGCCATCTAATTCAATTGAACAAAAATGATAACATAATATTTTATATTGAATTGACAAACTAATTCAATTCAACACAAATGACCAAAATGATATTTTTATATTGAATTGACAATCTAATTCAATTCAACAAAAATGATAACATAATATTTTATATTGTTTACTACACGTGATTCACTAAATATTGGCAAAGAGAAAATGATTTAATTTAATCAACGCATTCAGATCTATAATTATTCATTACCAAACAATAGATCAATCATCATCCAAAATTTCATAACAAAGCAGATCTAAATCATATACATACAATCATTACATAGAAAGTAAAATAATTAAATTGATTAATTATTAAAAAAACAGAAATCTCACAGTCATGTTGCAAATTTGGCCAAAATTCAAACAGCTCGGAATCGCTCCTTTTCAGTCTAGAGTCGTAGATCTCGTCTCTACGATCGCACAGGATCTGAAATCGTTAATTTTTGATGTCGTATGTATTAGTTAGGATTTAAATAAGATCATAATTTTAAAATTAAATTATTAAAATACTAAAACGATTAAACCTTTCTTCCTCTTATGGTAACAAGCCACTAGTAAACCCAATTACTTCGAACCTAGGGTTCCACCTTGCGTTCAAATCAATAAGCTTCAGGACAATCAGGTGATGGCACGTCAAAGAGGAGGGGAGGCGCGCCTGGGGGTACCTGCGGCTGTGGGTGCGATCCATGCAGGAGGGAGGAGCGGAGGCGGGTTTGGCATGGGTTTGGAGGGGTAGAACTCTCGGATTTTGCAATTTCAGGTTAGGTTGTCCATATGGATGGGTAGAGCAGAAGAATATCTACAAAAAAGTCTAAAGAAGTGGAAGCTATTGTTGAGAGGATTGCAAGGTTTTAAAGGAGGAAGGTAGGAGCATTTTCAGCCATGAACTGATAGGGGCGGCGGCTATGTTCTTTGTGGATTATGGTTAGGAGAAGATGATGTGTATTTTTATGTTATTTTAATGTAAATTTAACAATTAAATCCAAAAGTTTTTAATCAACCCAATTTCAGTCCAAGCAGAGTTGACCGCACCCAATAGCCCCCGTTACGGATCCAATGGGCTAGGTCTAGTCAGCCTAAACGACTGTCTGTGGCCTGAAATCTTTAATTTAATATTTAAATCTTTTAATATATTAATTCAACCGAATACTTAAATCCACCGGGGCCACATACGAACTAAGAAAAATCCAGAAAAATTATTTCTGACTTTGTTTTGACGATACAGTCCTAACGAAATTATTTTCATCGAATTCTGAGACTGTTTGAAAAACGGCCATTTTCAAGTCGATTAGATTTGACTGAAATTGACAAAACACATTTTCATTTGCCACGCTCACATATTAATTCCAAAAATTCCAGAAAATTAAATTTAGCAATAATTCGACATTCTGGATCCAACAAAAGTAGTTTCGTCGAAAACGGAGGTCGTTTGAAAAATGGCCTTTTATACGGGCTATAAATTATACTGTAGCGACCATTCTAAATATTCTACTAGCCATAACTTTTGATGTCCGCTATGAAATTTCGATTTTTCAGATTCGTAGGAAATATATTTTCAAACAGATTTTGTTATTTTGGTTTCACTAAAATCCGTTAGATTTTGTATCAGGTACATTCAGTCAAAGTACAGGTTTGACTTTTCAAACTACCGTACTATTTCTAATTCCTTTTAAAGTCAAAATAAATATATTCACTCTAACTTCGATTAAAATAAAATTTTAATCATTATTATTTAAAATAGATTATTTTAATTTTTAAATTTTTACTGAAATAGCCTAAATAAAAAATTTAAATTGATTCGGATTTTCCGGGTTGTTACAGCGATTAATCGTTATTAAATACTATTAACAATATGAAATGGTTTTAAACTATATATATGCGAGAATAATTTGAAACCACCGTGTTAAATCTCATTTCAAATGATTATACGACGATTTAAATCGAAGATATTGAAGACGGCGATTGAAGACCGACAATCTTCACATCAAAAGGATAACTACTGATGCCCGGCATTGGTTAGCCTCCAGTAAAGGGTTAAAGTGGTAGTTGTTCGGACGTACTTTTTGACTATTTGGATATGCCAGCACCTCTCTTCCGTATTGGACATACATGACGAGGAATAAAGTGACTCTGGTTTCGTTCAGACATAGAATGGGCTTGTAAATGGATGTGTGTCCAACATTGGATTTCATTCCATGTAAATTGATTTCTATTTAATATATATCTGTTGGTGGCGGAGAATTTATTCTCTTTCTTAACACCCTTCTCTGAGACGCATGAGCTCAGAGGTTATATACTGGTACTTACCGATCACATGGCGTGAATTTTTAATGTGACATGCCAAGATGCAATTGATCAAAGCTATTGTTGAAAAGTAGAGCCTTATGGATGATGATCAAAGCATAGCCTATTTCGGCTTTGTTTTGTGTATAACGTTGCCTGGCGAGCCTCACACCCCGATAAGAGTCAGAAACAGGACAAGGGACCCAAGGAGTGCACGTGTTTCTTTCTACATTGAAGTGCTATTTGGGTTTTGCAAGCCCTGACATTTTACTTATGTGGTTGATGGAATGAGGCGCCTCGGTTATATTGGTCGGTAGTGATCATTTTATAAGTTCAATTGGACCGGGAAACATGTGTTCAGGCATAACTAATCCACTAAAGTATTTGTGGACCAGCCTTGGAGGATCCAAGGGCTCACTAGCGTCCGAGTCCTGAGACATTGCTAGAGTCTCTCGAATCGGTTGGAGATCGTCCCTAGCATTGACTCATGATGGAAACCCAAATTCCAATATGACATTACGGTTTTGATTGTAAACCTATATATAGCGACATAGTATATGGTAGCTATGCTGTCTAGGAATGATACATTTACTTTGAAATATTTTTGAAACTGATTGGACACTAGCAGTAATATTAAAATATTATTTTCTTCATATCAAGAATTTTTTATCATTATAAGGTAAAACTCTATCCTCCGATTTGCGTTGCATTGTGTGATGGGACTTGAGTCTTATAAGGATTTCATTTTCTAAAAAGCATTGCGTTGTTTTTGAATTAAAATTTATTAAACATATGCACTGGCAATCCAATGGAGTAAACCCGTTTCGCGTTAATGGCGTGGTCCTGGGATAAGCCATATTGTTAGTTAAGAAAGATTTCTCATACCAGTCCCATGACTGACTCGTAGTTTATTTCACTTAGAAAACTCGGGTGCCCTCTTTTCACATGGGCAGCCAAGTGACAGGTTTAGGAATGGATACATTCTGGATTGGAGCTTGCTTAAGGAAGAAGATGAAGAACATTTTCCTTTTTATCTTTTTATTGCTACTTGATACATTTAGACATTATTGATCTTTGATGTATTTGATGGAGTTGAGACTTATTTCTCTTTTTGTTGAGACTTCTATTTGCTAAGGGTACCCTATAACTGCGTACTCTGATGTCTTTGATGTTATGATGTTGATGACATTCTTATTTCCGCTGCAATGATTTATGTGTTATGCTATTATCCGAGATCTGCTATTGTTGTAATTATGTTATACTCCTATGATTATCCTTGCTTTCGTACTACGGAAGTTTGGGGTTGTCACAATTGGTATCAGAGCTAAAGGTTAACCTTAGCTTCGGAATATAAATTTTTTAGAACAATTCACCTAGATAGAATCAGTAGTATTCTAAGGCGAGTATCTCATTAGAGATAGGACTAGTAATGTCCTAGAATGAGCGCAGCAGAATAACACATATTAATCTGTCATTACATCATTATCATCTTATCATATGTCTCTACTTTTAACCTTTCCTTTAAATTTATCATTTTTATTAGTCTGACACTTTCCTTGATGGTACAGAACTAACTTGAAAATGAGCACTAGAGCGAGAGCTAGAGCCCGAGGCAGAGGTGGGGCTAGAGGGCTAGCTAGAGATGAGACTCCCACTGCTCAGGCGCAGCCCACTCCCGAGGCTGTAACACCACCTCCACCCCCGCAGCCGTTTGATTTGGATAAAATGTCCAAGAAGTTCAGAAACTTAGGGGGCGTATCATTTACCGGGCGGGAGACAGTGATTGAGGCACGGGCATGGCTAAAGAATTGTGAGAAAATATTTGAAGGCCAGGAATTGGAAGATCATCGCAAGCGCTTTTTGGCAACATAGCTATTGAAAGATGAAGCTGAAAATTGGTGGGATACAGTCAAAATTGTCAATAATGTGGCCGACATGTCTTGGGCCAGATTCAAAGAACTCTTCAACGATAAGTTTATCCCTCCGTAGGAAGTAGAGCGGCTCCACGATCAATTTGCCAATCTCCAGCAGGGATACAATACTATTTCAGAATATGTGCGGAAATAAGAGGAACTCTCACGCTACGCTCCAAAGTTAGTTTAGGAGCCAATGCAAAAAAAAATTCATCAATGGCCTCTCCAAGAAATATCTGGACAGAGTCACAGCTCACATCAAGCTCCCCTTTAATGAAGTGATCGAAATGGCTTGCCGCTATGAGGATAGTCAGGAATGCACAGCAGGAGCGTGAGAAGAATCAGAATGATAACAAAAGAAAGCAAGCTGACAGGAAACCAGAGGCGAGCAATTCTTCTACCGCCAAGCCTCAAGGGAAGAAAAGGGACAAATCCAAGGTGAAATGCTTCAACTATCAGAAGATGGGCCATTTTGACTACGAATGCAGATCCCCGAAGAGACCAAGAAGGAATGAATCTGGACCCGGGCAGAATAGCAGACAGAACTCTCGTGGCCCCAGGGAATGCTTTAATTGCCACAAGCCTGGATATCTTATCAAAAATTGTCCATTGCTAAAGAAAACTGAGGTGGCGCATGTCTATGATGAAGCGAATACACCGGCTTCTTCAGAGGGAGCAGGTAAACCCGATGTTTTTAGGAGCTACTCTTAACATTAAGAATATTCCTGTAATGACCCAGAATTTGGGGCCAATGTAAAAAAATTATTTTTAGAAATTTTAGTGGATTTTAATGTTTAAAATAATCTATTTTAAATAAGAACGACTAATAATTTATTTTAAAACAATTAAATTTAATTTAATTCTAAAAGGAGTTTAAAACAGCGCTACAGTTTGAAAATTTGAATTTGAACTTTGACCGAATATACTGAATTCATTTTAAATCAGAATTGAGCGAAACAAGAAATATTTAAATCTGTTTAATCATATCATTCTAACGAATCAGAAAAATTGAAATTTCACTTTGAAAATAGAAAGTTACGGCCAGTTCAAAATTTAGAAAAGTCACTGTAGAATTTATATATATTTTAATTTAATATATTGGTCTTAAAAATAGCCATTTTGCAAACGACCTCTGTTTTTGACGAAACCACTTTTGTTGGAACCGGAATGTCAAATTATTGTTATGTTTAATTTTTCAGAATTTTTTGAATTAATATGTGAGCGTGGCAGAAGAAAATGTGTTTTGTCAGTTTCAGTCAAATTTAATCGACTTGAAAAAGGCCATTTTTCGAACGGTCTCGGAATTCGATGAAATTTGTTTTGTTAGGACCATATCGTCAAAACATATATAGAAATAATTTTTCTGTAATTTTTATAGGTCGTATATGGCCCCGGTGAATTTAAATGTAAGATTGAATTAATTAAATAAATGAATTAAATATTAAATTAAATAAAACAGGCCATAGACAACCGTTTGGAATGACGGGACCTAGCCCGTTGGATCCGAAACGGGCACTATTGGGTGGGGTCAACTCTGGTTGGATTGAAATCAGAGTTGTTGAGAACATATGCATTTATTTGTAAAATAGACATTAAATTATTATAAATAATTAAAAAATTCACTAAACCCAATCAAAAAGAAGGCCGCCGCCTGCTTATAAATCGATGGCCAAAAGCTCACGATTTCTCCCTCTTTGTTCTTCAAATCCACATTATAATTCATGAAAGTTATAATACATAAGTTCGAGAGCATGCCGAAATCTTTATACTCAACGGAGGTGATGAAGTATTGTGGTCAGAATTGCTCGATTTTCGAGCTAGAACGGGTGGAGTTTGGACGGGTTTTGGAGAGGCGCTGGAAGGCCGAGCCGGTCGGGGTCACGGGCGTTGAAGGAGGGGATGTTGGGCTGTCGCGTGGAGGAGCTGGATCGGAGTTCGGTGGCGCTCAGGGTGATCGGCAGTGGGAATTTGATCGGAGTTTTATGGGTTCGGTTTTGTGGTTAACGAACGAGGATGAAGAAAGGGAAGGAGCGGCCTGTTAGTGATGAGGTGGAATAATTCAAAACTAATTATTTTAATTTAAAATCAAATATTATTCAATGTTCGAACTACCATAAGTTGTTCATATTTAATCAGAATTTGACGAAACGAATTGCGTTGGAATCGTCTTCGCAAGAACTTCGACATGGAACTGACTAGGACTAATTCTAAGCATATCCAATTTTGACCAAATTCCGAATCAGAATAAAGTCGACGGTGAGAAATTCTATTCTTTTAATTTATAATTAAAATGTATTGATCATGATGATAGTATTATACATATGTTGTTGTATTATGCCAATTGTTGATACGTGATTTGATATGTGTTTGTTGGCTTCTGTAAATCTGTTAAAATTACTATTTGTGTTAATTAATATTGGGTTAAACAAAGTTATCACCCTGTTCATTAGAATTGTTGAATTAGAAATTAACATTGGGGTTAAGTAAAGAATTTGATTTGACAAAGTCATCACCTTGTTTATTAGGATTGTTGAATCAGAAATTAACATTAGTGTTAATTAGAGAATTGGATTGAACAAAATTTATCATTTTGTTTATTAGTTCTGTTGAAACCAAAATTTACATTTTTGTATATTAGAAGTGAATTAGACAAAATTTACATTTTTGTATATTAAAAGTGAATTAGACAAAATTTACATTTTTGTATATTAAAAGTGAATTAGACAAAATTTACATTTTTGTATATTAAAAGTGAAGTAAACAAAAGGGACATTTTTGTATATTAAATATGAACTAGGCAAAACGGAAATTTCTGGTACACTAGAAAGAATTAGACGAAAATAGACATTTTTGTACATAAAAAGGATTAAACAAAAATATACATTTTATACAGTAAAAGAGTTGAAATAAAAGACTATATTTTTATTGTCATTTTGAATCAAATGTTAGAATTGTCCTTTAAATCAAACATTAGAATTGGCGAATAAGAATGTACACTTTTATTTGTAATTTTGTTACGAATAAAACATGAAATCAAAAGGTACATTTTTATTTGCATTCCCCATTGCAAATAAAACATGAAATCAAAAAGTACATTTTTATCTACATACCTAGTTGCAAATAAAACATAATCTAAAAAGAGTGCATTATTTTATTTGCATTCTTAAATGCAAATAAAATATGAAACAAAAAGATGTATTTTATTTTTTGCGTTCCTTAATGCAAATAAAACAAGTAATAAGAAGCTGTATGTTTATTTGCAATTCTAGATGCAAATAAACATGAATATAAGGAGTTACATTTTTCATTGGTATTCTTTTTACAAATGAAAACATTAAAATAAAAAGTTATATTTTTGTTTGCAATTTTAGATGCAAACAAACTTTAAAATAAAAAGTTATATTTTTATTTGTATTCCTAGTTGAAATAAACATGAAATTAAAAGGTTGAGTTTTTATTTGCATTCTTTGATGCAAATAAAAACTTGAATTAAAAAGGTTACACTTTTTGTTTGCATTTGAAAATGCAAATAAGAGCCTAGTTTAAATAAGATACATTTTTCATTTGTATTTTTTGTTACAAATGCAAGAATAGAATAAAACATAGGAAAAAACCCATTTTTAATGCTAATAATAGAAAGAGTAGAAAAATATACGTATTTCATTATGAAATATGTTTCACATTAAGAACACATTTTTAATGTTAATCTTAGATACTTAGAAAAAGAATATCATTTTTAATGTAAAATAAAGATTACATTTTATACAATGTAAAAGAATATCATTTTCAATGTAAAATAAAGATTACATTTTATACAATGTAAAAAGAATGTCATTTGCATGTAATATAAAAAGATTACATTTCATTGTAGTGAGCCAACATTAGAATTCACATTTTTTTATGTAAATGAATCAGTAGAAAAGATTCATTGTTTTTGATAAATTATTTCAACATGAGAACTTACATTTCTATTATATATGAAATGATTCATCATTATTTATGTTTATGATGTTGAAATATTACACTCCCATTTACAAGTTACCCGACTTCTTTATGTGATTGGGACGATAATTTTAACACATCGCCCAAGTGCACAAATAAATTATTATTTGCTTGATGGATGGAACCCCTCACGGGTATTGGGATGAAATTTGACACACACTAATCCCAATATTTAGTTATATGTCAATCGATGGATTGACAGTCTGTGATGTGCATTAGTTATGTACTTTAGGGCTCACACAGTTAAAATTCCACTTTGGTCGTCATTTTGATGTTTGATAATTATTTATCATGATTGTTGATTACACACAATATATGGTTGTTGATTGAGCCACATTCCAATAAAGAATATTCTAGAGAAAAGAATATTTTAGAAAATGTCTTAGAAAAAGAGTATTTTAGAAAAAGAATATATTTTAGAAAAATATATTTTTATTGAAATGAACTAGTTATTAACTAGAATGAGTCATTAAATTAATATTTAATGAAGTTTTTCCAATTATTTAATACTTAATTGAAAATTTAATTGAATAAATTGGATTTTGGGTTTGTCGTGAATAGTGTCTTAAATAACACTGTTCTTAAACCCCTTATGAAAAGAATAATCTTTTATTTAGATTATTAAGGTTTTTAGTTATATTTAGAAATTGGAATAAAAAGAAATATGAGTTGGGTTTATTGTGGACTGTGTTTTTAAGCGACATGTGTTCTTTAACCCAACTGACAGTGAAAATATGATTTGGAAATTATAAATCTTTTATTAAGATTTAAATGGGAATTCTCCAAAAGCCAAGTTTTCCAATTAAATATATTAAATTGGAGTTGAATGGAATTCGAATGAGTAATAACCGAGATAAGCTTCTATAAAAGAAGACCGATACTACATATGGAATTTAAAAGGCTTTGCCATTATTCCATTTATATTATTGGTCGGATACGGAAATTTATAATGATTATATATTGATTTGATTTCTTGAAGATTCCATATTTTGTGGAAGAGGATTTTGGGTTTACCGTGATATATGTTTTAAATGACATTAGTTATTTAACCCAGTTAAGACTCGGATTAATTTCTTAAAATTTAAATAATCATTGAATAATGATTTTTGGTATCTAAAACAAAATGGTGTTTTAATAAATCTTTAAAGAAAAGATTTAAGGATAAGTTAAAGAGTTTATCTTTGATAAAATAATGTGAATATTTTATTTAAAAGAATATTCTGAATTGGAATGAGACGTTGGATGTGCTTTTATAGTACTTGATTTTTTTATTATAAGAATACGCGAATTGTTTGGAAAGACAGGGTCTAACCCATTCCGAATAATTACTACGACAATGAAGAGTCGAAGATGAAGACGGTGGTTGAAGACCGACGATCTTCACATCGAATGGATGTGTTGCTACTGAGACCCATGATGGGAGTAGCTACCTTGAAGGGGCTTCATTGGTAGCCGTCCGGACTATTGTTGATTGTTTCGGATATGCAAGGACCTCTAGGTGTCTCCGGTTTCGTTCAGACCCAGAACGGACTTGTAAATGGATGCGTGTCTGACATTGGATTTCGTTCCATGTGAATTAAATCGATTTCTATTAATGTATGTCTGTTTGGTGGTGGAGGATTTATTCTCTACTTAACACCTTGGTATATATTAATAGTGATCGATCGCATGGCGTGAACTGTCAATGTGGCACGCCATGATGCAAATGATCAAGGCTTTTGTTGAAAAGCAGGGCCTTGTGGGATGATCAAAGTATAGCCTATTACGGCATAGCTTTGTGTATATCGTGACTTCGCGAGCCTCATACCCCGGTATGAGCCAAAAACGGGATATGGATCGTAGGGAGTGCACACGTTTCTTTCTAGCTAGTCGTAGTGTCAATGCTTAAACTGGCTGACATTTTACTTATGTGGATGATGGATTTTGAGGCGCCTCGGATTTTTATAGCCCGTTAGTGGTCATACTATAGGTTCAAAGGAACCGGAAGCGTGTGTTCAGGCATAACCAATCCACTGCTGATAGGCGAGGACCGGCCCTACCGCTCCAAGGGTTCACTACGGGGAATCCTGAGACATTTGCTAGAGTGTCTCGAATCGGAGAAGTGCTTTCCCCTAGCCTCGACTCATGTTGGAGATTCAATTTCCAATACGACCTTGCGGTTTTGATTGTAGAACTAGTATGGCGACATAGTAGGATGGGGTACTATGCCGTCTATGATTGAGACATTATGATTAAAATGTATTTGAAATATATATACCCATATATATACACACTAATATTAAATCTGCTTTGTCGTATCAAGCATCTTTTGATCATTATAAGGTAAAACCCTATCCTTCGGTTTGCGTTGCATTGTCTGATGGGACTTGGGTCTTATAATGGGTTCATCTTTCTAAATAAGCATTGCGTTGTTTAACGATTTACCTTATCTTATGCACTGGCAATCCAATGGAGTAAACCCGTTCCGCGTTAGCGGTGTGGTCCTGTGATTAGCCTTATTATTATCATTATATAGGGTAAGTTAAGATTTCTCATACCAATCCCAAGACTGACCTGTAGTTTGTTTCACTGGCAAACTCAGGTGCCCATATTTTCCGCACAGGCAGTCGAGTAGATTTTTGCAGATATATTTACAGGATCCTGGTTTACAGCTGAAGCGGTATTCCGAAAGCTCTGTACCCTTGTATTCTTTTCAGTTGTATGTTTGTAATATTTTTCCGCTGCTATTTAAGTGTAATTCAAATCTCTGATATTATTGTATTTCTATTGTGTAATAAGTATTCATACTCTGTTATATTCTTGTACTCTGATGTAATTGTTGTAATGTTCTTCAGTTTGTGTTCTAATGTGTGTTGTTCTCAAAGCTATCCAGCCTTTCCTTTACTGGGAAGTTTGGGTCGTTTCATTTGGTATCAGAGCCTTGGTTTACAGAGCTCGAGAACAAGACACATTAGAACTGAACGAAAGAATTCTTCAGAGATTGGATTAGTAATATCCAATAAGAATAACTCATTAGAGATGGGATCAGTAGAATCCTAGAACGAGTGTAAAGAGTATTATTTTCTTTAAATAAAAAATAAAAACAAATTTAGTTTTGAAAATTTTATCTTAAAGTACGTATTTGAGTATATTATTATATTTTAATGTGGACAATCGAGTATATAAAGATTACGAATATACGAGTAATTAATGGATATTCGAAGTTTTAATATACTGGATAGATATAAAGTTACACTCTAGTCGCCCGGAGATAATTCTGATGATCGGTGCACCATCACCAGTATTTATGTTCGAGTCTCGAAAGTGGGATTTTTTTATTTCCATTGACTGGTATAAGAATCAAAACTTAGTTAGTACACAATTGCTTCGATTTGCACTAAAAATATGATTTTTGACTATATGTAAAAGATACATGTTTGAAAAGTTAATTACCTAATTGATTGCTGGTTGTGATGTATGATTATAGGTTTAACTAACAAAATTATTGGAATGATAATTACTTTAACTAATAAGATTATTGAAACCTATAAATAAAAATCATAGTTAATAAAACAACTTTTAGCTACGTTCCTTTTCGAGGACGAAAAGATTTTAAGTGGGGGCGATTGTAACAACCCAGAATTTGGGGCCAATTTAAAAATTTTATTTTTAGAAATTTTAGTGGATTTTAATGCTTAAAATAATCTATTTTAAATAAGAATGACTAAAAATTTATTTTAAAAAAATTAAATTTAATTTAATTGTAAAAGGAGTTTAAAACAGCGCGGCAGTTTGAAAATATGAATTTGAACTTTGACTGAATATACTGAATTCGTTTTAAATTAGAATTGAGCGAAACAAGAAATATTTAAATCTGTTTAATCATATCCTTCTAACGAATCTGAAAAATTAAAATTTCACTTTGAAAATAGAAAGTTATGGCCAGTTCAAAATTTAGAAAAGTCACTGTAGAATTTTTATATATTTTAATTTAATATATTGGCCTTAAAAATAGCCATTTTGCAAACGACCTCTGTTTTCGACGAAACCACTTTTGTTGGAAACAGAATGTCAAATTATTGTTATGTTTAATTTTTCAGAATTTTTCGAAATAATATGTGAGCATGGTAGAAGAAAATGTGTTTTGTCAGTTTCAGTCAAATTTAATTGACTTGAAAAAGGCCATTTTTCAAACGGACTCGGAATTCAACGAAATTAGTTTTGTTAGGACTGTATCGTCAAAACATAAATAGAAATAATTTTTCTGTAATTTTTATAGGTCGTATATGGCCCCGGTGAATTTAAATGTAAGATTGAATTAGTTAAATAAATGAATTAAATATTAAATTAAATAAAACAGGCCACAGACAGCCGTTTGGGCTGACGAGACCTAGCCCGTTGGATCCGAAACGGGCGCTATTGGGTGGGGTCAACTCTGGTTGGACTGAAATCAAAGTTGTTGAGAACATATGCATTTATTTGTAAAATAGATATTAAATTATTATAAATAATTAAAAAATTCACTAAACCCTAATAAAAAAGAAAGCCGCCG
This sequence comes from Allium sativum, assembly GCA_030737875.1. Lineage (NCBI taxonomy): Eukaryota > Viridiplantae > Streptophyta > Magnoliopsida > Asparagales > Amaryllidaceae > Allium > Allium sativum. Next base: position 898,451,246 of record CM060922.1, on the reverse strand, counting down.
CCTGCTTATAAATCGATGGCCGAAAGCTCACGATTTCTCCCTCTTTGTTCTTCAAATCCACATTATAATTCATGAAACTTATAATACATAAGTTCGAGAGCATGCCGAGATCTTTATACTCAACGGAGGTGATGAAGTATTATGGTCAGAATTGCTCGATTTTCGAGCTAGAACGGGTGGAGTTTGAACGGGTTTTGGGAAGGCGCTGGAAGGCCGAGCCGGTCGGGGTCACGGGCGTTGAAGGAGGGGATGTTGAGCTGTCGCATGGAGGAGCTGGATCGGAGTTCGGTGGCGCTCAGGGTGATCGGCAGTGGGAATTTGATCGGAGTTTTATGGGTTCGGTTTTATTGTTAATGAACGAGGATGAAGAAATGGAAGGAACGGCCTGTTAGTGATGAGGTGGAATAATTCAAAACTAATTATTTTAATTTAAAATTAAATATTATTCAATGTTCGAACTACCATAAGTTGTTCATATTTAATCAGAATTTGACGAAACGAATTGCGTTGGAATCGTCTTCGCAAGAACTTCGACATGGAACTAACTAGGACTAATTCTGGGAATATCCAATTTTGACCAAATTCCGAATCTGAATAAAGTCGACGGTGAGAAATTCTATTCTTATAATTTATAATTAAAATGTATTGATCATGATGATAGTATTACACATATGTTGTAGTATTCTGCCAATTGTTGATACGTGATTTGATATGTGTTTGTTGGGTTCTGTAAATCTGTTAAAATTACTATTTGTGTTAATTAATATTGGGTTAAACAAAGTTATCACCATGTTCATTAGAATTGTTGAATTAGAAATTAACATTGGGGTTAAGTAAAGAATTTGATTTGACAAAGTCATCACCTTGTTTATTAGGATTGTTGAATCAGAAATTAACATTAGTGTTAATTAGAGAATTGGATTGAACAAAATTTATCATTTTGTTTATTAGTTCTGTTGAAACCAAAATTTACATTTTTGTATATTAAAAGTGAATTAGACAAAATTTACATTTTTGTATATTAAAAGTGAATTAGACAAAATTTAAATTTTTGTATATTAAAAGTGAATTAGGCAAAATTTACATTTTGTATATTAAAAGTGAATTAGACAAAATTTACATTTTTGTATATTAAAAGTGAAGTAGACAAAAGGGACATTTTTGTATATTAAATATGAACTAGGCAAAACGGACATTTCTGGTACACTAGAAAGAATTAGACGAAAATAGACATTTTTGTACATAAAAAGGATTAAACAAAAATATACACTTTATACAGTAAAAGAGTTGAAATAAAAGACTATATTTTTATTGTCATTTTGAATCAAATGTTAGAATTGTCCTTTAAATCAAACATTAGAATTGGCAAATAAGAATGTACAGTTTTATTTGTAATTTAGTTACGAATAAAACATGAAATCAAAAGGTACATTTTTAGTTGCATTCTCTATTGCAAATAAAACATGAAATCAAAAAATACATTTTTATCTACATCCTTAGTTGCAAATAAAACATAATCTAAAAAGAGTGTATTTTTTTTATTTGCATTCTTAAATGCAAATAAAACATGAAACAAAAAGATGTATTTTATTTGTTGCGTTCCTTAATGCAAGTAAAACAAGTAATAAGAAGCTGTATGTTTATTTGCAGTTATAGATGCAAATAAACGTGAATATAAGGAGTTACATTTTTTATTGGTATTCTTTTTACAAATGAAAACATTAAAATAAAAAGTTATATTTTTGTTTGCAATTTTAGATGCAAACAAACATTAAAATAAAAAGTTATATTTTTATTGGTATTCCTTGTTGAAATAAACATGAAATTAAAAGGTTGAATTTTTATTTGCATTCTTTAATGTAAATAAAAACTTGAATTAAAAAGGTTACACTTTTTGTTTGCATTTGAAAATGCAAATAAGAGCCTAGTTTAAAGAAGATACATTTTTCATTTGTATTTTTGTTACAAATGCAAGAATAGAATAAAACATAGGAAAAACCCATTTTTAATGCTAATAATAGAAAGAGTAGAAAAATATATGTATTTCAATATGAAATATGTTTCACATTAAGAACACTTTTTTAATGTTAATCTTAGATACTTAGAAAAAGAATATCATTTTTAATGTAAAATAAATATTACATTTTATACAATGTAAAAGAATATCATTTTCAATGTAAAATAAAGATTACATTTTATACAATGTAAAAAGAATGTCATTTGTATGTAATATAAAAATATTACATTTCATTGTAGTGAGCCAACATTAGAACTCACATTTTTTTTTTATGTAAATGAATCAGTAGAAAAGATTCATTGTTTTTGATAAATTATTTCAACATGAGATGTTGAAATATTACACTCCCAATTACAAGTTACCCGACTTGTTTATGTGATTGGGACGATAATTTTCACACATCGCCCAAGTGCACAAATAATTTATTATTTGCTTGATGGATGGAACCCCACACGGGTATTGGGATGAAATTTGACACACATTAATCCCAATATTTAGTTATATGTCAATCAATGGATTGACAGTCTGTGATGAGCGTTAGTTATGTACTTTAGTGCTCACACTGTTATAAATTCCACTTTGGTCGTCATTTGGATGTTTGATAATTATTTATCATGATTGTTGATTACACACAATATATGGTCGTTGATTGAGCCCAATACCAACAAAGAATATTTTAGAGAAAATAATATTTTAGAAAATGTCTTAGAAAAAGAGTATCTTAGAAAAAGAATATATTTTAGAAAAATATATTTTTATTGAAATGAACTAGTTATTGACTAGAATGAGTCATTAAATTAATATTTAATGAAGTTTTTCCAATTATTTAATACTTAATTGAAAATTTAATCGAATAAATTGGATTTTGGGTTTGTCGTGAATAGTGTCTTAAATAACACTGTTCTTAAACCCCTTATGAAAAGAATAATCTTTTATTTAGATTATTAAGGTTTTTAGTTATATATAGAAATTGGAATAAAAAGAAATGTGAGTTGGGTTTATTGTGGACTGTATTTTTAAGCGACATGTATTCTTTGACCCAACTGACAGTGAAAATATGATTTGGAAATTATAAATCTTTTATTAAGTTTTAAATGGGAATTCTCCAAAAGCTAAGTTTTCCAATTTAATATATTAAATTGGAGTTGAATGGAATTCGAATTAGTAATAACCGAGATAAGCTTCTGTAAAAGAAGACCGATACTACATATGGAATTTAAAAGGCTTTGCCGTTATTCCATTTATATTATTGGTCGGATATAGAAATTTATAATGATTATATATTGATTTGATTTCTTGAAGATTCCATATTTTGTAGAAGAGGATTTTGGGTTTACCGTGAACTATGTTTTAAATGACATTAGTTCTTTAACCCAGTTAAGAATAAGATTAATTTCTTGAAATTTAAATAATCATTGAATAATGATTTTTGGTATCTAAAACCAAATGGTGTTTTAATAAATCTTTAAAGAAAAGATTTACGGATAAGTTAAAGTGTTTATCTTTGATAAAATAATGTGAATATTTTATTTAAAAGAATATTCCGAATTGGAATGAGACGTTGGATGTGCTTTTATAGTACTTGATTTTTTATTATAAGAATACGCGAATTGTTCGGAAAGACCGGGTCTAACCCATTCCGAATAATTACTACGATGATGAAGAGTCGAAGATGAAGACGGTGGTTGAAGACCGACGATCTTCACATCGAATGGATGTGTTGCTACTGAGACCCATGATGGGAGTAGCTACCTTGAAGGGGCTTCAGTGGTAGCCGTCCGGACTATTGTTGATTGTTTCGAATATGCGAGGACCCCTCAGGTGTCTCCGGTTTCGTTCAGACCCAGAAGGACTTGTAAATGGATGCATGTCTAACATTGGATTTCGTTCCATGTGAATTAAATCGATTTCTATTAATGTATGTCTATTTGATGGTGGAGGATTTATTCTCTACTTAACACCCTGGTATATATTAATAGTGATCGATCGCATGGCGTGAATTGTCAATGTGGCACGCCAAGATGCAAATGATCAAGGCTTTTGTTGAAAAGCAGGGCCTTGTGGGATGATCAAAGTATAGCCTATTACGACATAACTTTGTGTATATCGTGACTTCGCGAGCCTCACACCCTGGTATGAGTCAAAAACGGGATATGGACCGTAGGGAGTGCACACGTTTCTTTCTAGCTAGTCGTAGTGTCAGTGCTTAAACTGGCTGGCATTTTACTTATGTGGATGATGGATTTTGAGGTGCCTCGGATTTTTATAGGCCGTTAGTGGTCATACTATAGGTTCAAAGGAACCGGGAAGCATGTGTTCAGGCATAACCAATCCACTGCTGATAGGCGGGGACCGGCCCTACCGCTCCAAGGGTTCACTGCGGGGGTTCCTGAGGCATTTGCTAGAGTGTCTTGAATCGGAGAGGAGCTTGCCCATAACCTCGACTCATGATGGAGATTCAATTTCCAATACGACCTTGCGGTTTTGATTGTAGAACTAGTATGGCGACATAGTAGGATGGGGTACTATGCCGTCTATGATTGATACATTATGATTAAAATGTATTTGAAATATATATATACCCATATATATACACACTAATATTAAATCTGCTTTGTCGTATCAAGCATCTTTTGATCATTATAAGGTAAAACCCTATCCTCCGGTTTGCGTTGCATTGTGTGATGGGACTTGGGTCTTATAATGGGTTCATTTTTCTAAATAAGCATTGCGTTGTTTAATGATTTACCTTATTTTATGCACTGGCAATCCAATGGAGTAAACCCGTTCCACGTTAGCGGCGTGGTCCTGTGATTAGCCTTATTATTATCATTATATAGGGTAAGTTAAGATTTCTCATACCAGTCCCATGATTGATCTGTAGTTTGTTTCACTGGCAAACTCGGGTGCCCATATTTTCCACATGGGCAGTCGAGTAGCTTTTTGCAGATATATTTACAGGATCCTAGTTTACAGTTGAAGCGGTATTCGGAAAGCTCTGTATCCGCGTATTCTTTTCAGTTGTATATTTGTAATATTTTTCCACTGCTATTTAAGTGTAATTTAAATCTCTGATATTATTGTATTTCTATTGTGTAATAAGTATTCATACTCTGTTATATTCTTGTACTCTGATGTAATTGTTGTAATCAGCAATAAAATGTTCTTCAGTTTGTGTTCTAATGTGTGTTGTTCTCAAAGCTATCCAGCCTTTCCTTTACTGGGAAGTTTGGGTCGTTTCAATTCCTGTTACCGTATTATTTGACACAAGTGCATCACTTAGTTTCATTTCTAGTGACGATTAAAAAATTAAATTTGAAAAGAAGAAATCTTAAAGAATCAGTTAGTGTCCATAATTCGATAGGAGGTTCTCTTGTTCTTGGGCTATTTTGCAAAGTGCCCTTCTCCTATTCCTTCTACCGATTCCTTTTTAATCTTATCGTGATGAATTTTTCTGAGTTCAATATCATTCTTGGGCTGGACTGGTTAACAAAACATGAGGCCAAGGTTAAATGTGTCGAAAGAATTGTCAAAGTTAAAACGAAGCTCAGAGATATTATTATACCATGTCACAGCTCAAGAACAGGCAGGAAATAATTCTAGTCTTCTCTAGAAGTCACTCCTACTTCTATTGAGAATATGGAGATTATGCAGATGTGTTTGAAGAAGTTGATAGCTTACCTCCATGTAGAGAAATCACCTTCAGGATTGACTTGGTTCCCAATGCAAGGCCTGTTGTGCATCCTATTCGGAGAATGACACTGAAAGAAAAAGAGGAGCTGAGCAATCAAACTAAGCAACTTTTGTGGAAGGGTCTGATCAGGCCTAGCTTCTCAAACTGGGGTGCAGCAGTGGTGTTTGTCCCAAAGTCATACGGTACCCTCAGACTATGTGTGGACTACCGTGACCTCAATAAGAAAACGCTAAAAAGTAAATATCCACTGCCACGCATTGATAATCTGTTGGACCGCTTGAATGGAGCGCAAGTATTCTCTAGGATGGACCTAGCTATAGGTTTCCACCAATTACGCATTGCCGAAGAATGTGCTCCTTTGACAGCTTTCAGAGGGCTAGACTTATTCTATGAATGGCTAGTAATTCCCTTCGGCCTATGTAACGCTCCAGCATACTTTGTTGATCTGATGAACAGAGTATTCCGAGATGTTTTAAATAAATTCGTGCTGGTTTTCATCAACGACATTCCAATCTTTTCTAAATCCACTACTAAGCATGAAAAGCATCTGAAAGAAGTCTTGGTGATTTTGCGAAGAAATGTGTTGAAAGCCAAATTCTCTAAATGTGTATTCTGGCAAGAATAGGTGCAATTCTTCGGCCATGTTGTATCAAAGAAAGGCATTTCCGTAGACCCAGGAAAAATCTCCGCCATCCAAGAATGGAAGCATCCTAGCACTCCTACAGAAGTTAGAAGTTTCTTAGTATTGGCTGGCTATTATCGGAAATTCATTAAGGATTTTTCGAAATTATCTTGTCCATTGACAAAGCTGACTAAGAAGCATACAGAGTTCATATGGACACCCGAATGTGAGGCAGCTTTCCAAAAGCTGAAACAGAGGTTGACCACTGCTCCTGTGTTGACCATTATTGATGGAAATCAGGATTTGAAAGTCTGGACAGATGCTTCTATTGAAGGTCATTCCTTTTATCTAAACAAACATGTTAGAGATGACATTTTTAATGACAAATCTTATTTTAACATGTTACCCTTTTATCTATTTAAGGTATTGGTGCGGTGCTAATGAAAAGGGACAAAGTAGTTGCATATGCTAGCCGTCAGTTGAAACCGCATGAGAAGAAATACCCCACTCATGATCTTGAGTTGATTCATCATGTTTACTCTAAAGATATGGAGGCATTATCTCTTGGGTGATAAGTTCGAACTGTATACTGATCACAAATCCTTAAAGTATCTATTCACCCAAAGGGATTTGAACTTGAGGCAGCAACATTGGGTTGAATTTCTTGCGGCCTATGACCTGGACATCTTATATACTCCAGGGAAAGCCAATGTTATAACCGATGCACTCAACAGGAAGAATACGGCCAACATCAATCTTATCATCGCCAATCTCATTATTACACCTTCCTTGATCGATAAGATTTCTGCTCTTCAGAAGAATGATGAATTTATTCAAAGAATTAGCAAAAGAGTTAGGGAAGGCGAACCCATGAGTTTCCAAATTGACGAAAAAGGGGTTCTGAGGCTATTTGGCTGAATTTGTGTTCTAGACCTTCCTGAGCTTAGAAAGGAAGTAATGGATGAATGTCACAAATATAAGCTCAGTATTCATCCAGGGGTGAGCAAGATGTATCATGACCTAAAGCGCACATTTTGGTGGAGATCTATGAAGAGAGACATTTCTATATATGTTGCTAGATGTCCCACCTGGTGGCAAGTCAAAAGCGATTAGCAGAAGCTTGCAGGATTGTTGTAACCGCTAGAAGTTCCAGGTTGGAAGTGGGACCAAATTTCTATGGACTTTATTGATGGCTTTCCCCGAACAAGAAAAGAGAATGACAGTATATGGATGATTGTAGACCATTTCACGAAGGCTGCCCATTTTATCCCTGTTAAATCTAATAGAACAGCTCGAAGTCTGGCGCAGCTTTATTTCAGAGAGATTGTCAAACTACATGGAGTTACCAGTAGCATCATTAGTGATCGCGATCTGATATTTGCTAGCAAATTCTAGGAAGCTTTCCAAGAAGAGCTTGGGACCACGTTGAATATGAGCACCGCTTATCATCCTCAGACAAATGGCCGGATTGAGAGGGTGAACCGCATATTGGAATACTTGTTGTGAGCATGCATTCTTGATTTTGGCGGGTCATAGGAAGATCATTTGCATTTGGTTGAGTTCTCTTATAATAACAGTTACCAAGCAAGCATGTAGATGTCGTCATTCGAGGCATTATATGGCAGGCCATGCAGATCTCCTGCATGTTGGGTGGAACCCGGCAATCGATTAGTATTGGGTCCCGACATGAAGCATCAGATAAAGTTGATTTTATTAAGAAGCGATTGCTGGCTGCTCAAAGCCGACATAAGAGCTATGTAGACTCATGAAGAAGGGATTTAGAATTCTCTGTTGGTGATCTTGTGTAGTTGAGGGTTTCCCCACTGAGAGGTGTAATTCGATTTGGGAAGACCGGGAAGTTGGCGCCGAGATTCATTGGTCCATTTCCTATTCTTGAAAGGATTGGAACTGTCGCTTATAGGGTGTAGTTATCTGACCGGTTGTCAGGGTTTCGTGATGTATTCCATGTGTCTCAACTTCGGAAGCATATTCATGATCCAGACTTAGTTGTGGAGGAAGCAGCACAACAAGATTTGGAGATTACCCCAAGCTTAGTAGTAAGGAGGGAGCCAGTGAAAATAGTTGGCAAAGAAACCCGAGTTCTGAGGAACAAGAGGATCCACTTAGTGAAAGTGCAGTGGAGCGGGGATCCTAGAGACTGTACATGGGAGACTGAGGATAGCATCAAACATGCTTATCCCAAGTGTAGAGTGGACATCTCCGAGTAACTCTTGTGTTGAGGTACATTTACAATATGTTACATTTTCCGTTTTGTTTCCTACTTTACTATTGTTTCCATTTCGGGGACGAAAAGCTTAAGTGGGGAGATTGTAACAACCCAGAAAATCAAAACCAATTTAAAATTATTATTTTGGCTATTTCAGTGAATTTTTAATAGTTAAAATAATTTATTTTAAATAATAACGATTAAAATTTATTTAAATCGAAGTTTGAACGAATATATTTATTTTAATTTCTAAAGAAATTAGACATAGCACGATAGTTTGAAATTTTGAATCTGAACTTTAACTGAATGTACAGGATTCAAAATTAAACGGATTTTAGTGAAACCAAAATAATCTAAATCTATTTAAAAATATCTTTCCAATGAATCCAAAAAATCAAAATTTCATAGCGGAAATAAAAAGTTATGGCCAGTTGAATTTTCAGAATAGTCGCTATGGAATATGGTATAATTTATAGCCCATATAAATGGCCACTATGCAAACGACCTCCTTTTTCGATGAAACAACTTTTGGCGAATCCGTAATGTCAAATTATTGCTAAGTTTAATTTTCCAGAATTTTTGGAATTAATTTGTGAGCGTAGTAAATTAAACTGTGATTCGATAATTTCTATTGAATTTAATCGACCGTAAAAAGTCCATTTTTCAAATGGTCTTCAAATTCGACGGAATTAATTGTTTTAGGACTGTATGGTCAAAACATAGGTAGATTTATTTTTCGGGAATTTTCGGAGTTCGTATGTGGCCTCGGTGAGTTTAAACATGTGATCGAATTAAATACATAAATGATTTAAATTTTAAATTAAAGAAATCAGGCCAAAAACAATCTTTTGGGCTGACAGGACCTAGCCCGTTGGTTCCGGAATAGGGGCAATTAGGTGGAAACGATTTTTGTTGGACTGAAATTGGTGCTACGGAAACTTAACGGATTTATTTGCAAAATCAAGTAATTAAATAATATTTCATTATAAATATACACATTCCAAACCCTAATACCCTAGTAGCCGCCGCCCCCTTTTCTGATTCGTCGCCGAAATTGCTTGAACCTTCATCCACTAATTTCCATCGATCCACACATTAAAATCCTCCACTCCTTTAGACAATTTCGAAGAGATTTTCATCCTCTTGAAATCCATACAGTTAACACGCCCAGAATTTGCTCGTAGTTCGAGAACCAGCACCCCGAAGGGCCGGCGCATCAACCGCCGCCCAACCCCCTAGGTGCGATCGCACCTGTCTCGGTGGATCCCATTTGGGGCGCCTCTCTCCCCTCTTCGACGCTGCAGCGTGGGATCGTCGCGGAGTTGAACAATTGGAGCAATAATTGGTGACCTAGAATTGAACAACTAAGAGGAACTAGCGGCCGTGTTCTGTAAAAGGGGAAGAATGTGTTTATTTCTAAAATATATTATTTAATTAATTTATTTTAAAATGTTAGTAATATAAAACAAATCATCTCTTATTCATTTGAACTCAGAATTGAACGATTTCTGAAGCGTTACGATCGTGAGTCTGAGATCTACACTCCAGGACTAACTAGATCTATTTCTGAGCTGATCAAATCATGACCAATTTTTCATATCTGAACCATTTAGATTTAAACGACTGATAGAAATCTATTTATTTCTTCTCTTTAAATAATTAGAAATAATTCTGACTTTATTATCACCAATTTATAAATAATTCCTATTCGTTGGTATTCATGATTTGTTCTGTGCTGAGTGTAGTATATAGATCTATTTGTTTGATGATATTGTGTGGTGATAAAATTGTGATCTGTGGTGACAAAATTGTTAAAACATATAGATCAATTCGTTGTAATAAAGTGAGTGAAACAAAAAGACAAAATTTTGTTTAGATAAAATGATCAAATATAAGAAACACCAATTTTTGTCCATTTGTTGAATTAGAATTTTCAACAATTATGAAAACATCAATTTTGTCTATTTGTTGAATTAGAATTTTCAACAAATATGAAAACACCCATTTTATCTATTTGTTGAATTAGAATTTTCAACAAATATGGAAACATCAATTTTTGGCTATTTATTGAATTAGAATTTTCAACAAAAAAGTAAACATCAAATTTTGTCTATTTGTTGAATTAGAATTTTCAACAAATAGAGAACATCAATTTTTATCATTTTGTTGAACTAAGAGTTTTAACAAAAATAAGGTATCAAGTTTACCATTGTGTTGAACAAGAAGATTCACCAAAAATGAAGTATCACCTTTTATACATTTTGTTGAATCAAAATTTTTAACAAAAATGAACCATACATTTTCATCATTTTGATTGAGTTAGAATTTTCAATCAAAATGAAATATCACTTTTGCCATTTTGATTAAATTAGAACTTTCAACAAAAATGAAATATAATTTTCTATCATTCTATGGAAACATGATTACATTAAAAAAAATTCACATTTTAAATGTAATGTTAGAACATAGAAAATGTACATGTTTTAAAATGAAAAAATGTTTCATATTAAAAATTCACTTTTTAATGTATTAATAGAATGTAGGCCAAAATTCATGTTTTAAAGTAAAACATGTTTTAAAGTAAAACATGTTTTACATTAAAAATTCACTTTTAGTGTAATAATAGAAATATGGAAAAAGATTCATGTTTTAAAATGAAAACATGTTTTATATTAAAAATTCACTTTTTAATGTATTAATAGAATGTAGACCAAGATTCATGTTTTAAAGTAAAACATGTTTTACATTAAAAATTCACTTTTAATGTAATAATAGAAATATAGAAAAAGATTCATGTTTTAAAATGAAAACATGTTTTATATTAAAAATTCACTTTTTAATGTATTAATAAAATGTAGACCAAGATTCATGTTTTGAAATGCAAACATGTTTTACTTAAAAATTCACTTTTTAATGTAATAACAGAAGTTGGACAAATATGCATGTTTTGAAATAAAACATGTTTACATTAAAAAATTTGTTTTTAATGAAACAGATGAATCGTTAGAAAATGTTAATTTTTAAAACAAAGGCATGTTGACATTAAAATCATCATTTTTATAAAAGAATGATCCATATGAAAATCGTTCATATTTGAATATAAGTGTTGAAACGTTAAAATCATAATTTTTAATGTAAAGTTTGATTTATTGGAAATATTGACTGTTTGAATATAAATGTCGCAATATTAAAAATGACATTTATATTTACATTGCATATATCAGAATTTATATGCATTGTTAAAGTTACATTTATATTTACATTGCATATATCAGAATTTATATGCATTGTTAAAGTTACATTTATATTTACATTGCATATATCAGAATTTATATGCATTGTTAAAGTTACATTTATATTTACATTGCATATATCAGAATTTATATGCATTGTTAAAGTTACATTTATATTTACATTGCATATATCAGAATTTATATGCATTGTTAAAATTACATTTATATTTACATTGCATATATCAGAATTTAATTGCATTGTTAAAATTACATTTTTATTTACACTGCATATATTAGAATTTATATGCATTGTTAAAATTACATTTATATTTACATTGCATATATTAGAATTTATATGCATTGTTAAAATTAAATTTATATTTACATTGCATATATTAGAATTTATATGCATGCATTGTTAAAATTACATTTATATTTACATTGCATATATTAGAATTTATATGCATTGTTAAAATTACATTTATATTTACATTGCATATATTAGAATTTATATGCATTGTTAAAATTACTTTTATATTTACATTGCATATATTAGAATTTATATGCATTGTTAAAATTACATTTATATTTACATTGCATATATTAGAATTTATATGCATTGTTAAAATTACATTTGTATTTACATTGCATATATTAGAATTTATATACATTGTTAAAGTTGCATTTATATTTACATTGCATATATTAGAATTTATATGCATTGTTAAAATTACATATTTATATGCATTGTTAGAATGACACTTTTATTTGCAATGCATATATTAGAATTTATATGCATAGTAAAATTACACTTTTGTTTACAATGCATACAATAGAATTTATATGCATAGTGAAATTGACATTTTATTCGCAATGCGTATATTAGAATTTATATGCATAGCTAAAATATCATTTTATTTACAATACGTACATTAGATTCTATATGAATTATTTTATTTGTACAAACATTCACTAGAAACTTTATACAAATAAAATATTCCTTTTTATGTGTTAAAATTACAAACAGAAATACAAATAAAAATTAGCTTTTATTTGTCATTGGTTCAATTTTCATGTAAATGAAATTTATTTTGTTTGACAAGATAAATATGTAGATATGATATGCCAATAAACACATCCTTTTATTTGGCATGTTAAAAACGTTAAGTATAATCGTCAAATGGTTTATATTTATATATAATTATATATATATAGTATATATATATATAATATATATAATATATATATATAAATTAAAATTAAACGAATCGTGCACGGTAGTTCGCGTTTCAGAATCGTAACTTTAAACGATTATATCGAAAGATCCGACCGTCGGATTTTCCCAAAACTGGAACCGTCAGGACCGCTTTGGGAAAATCTTTCCAACGATATAAACTTTTTTAAAATCCAACGGTTAGATTTTGAGATAAGTGTAAATCAAATTTTGATAAAAACAGCGTCAAGGCCGCCTATTGACCCGAAGTGTCATTAAATTAATTTAGCTACCTTTATATAAATAAAAATAGCGATAAATCGTTATTAAATACTATTAACAATATGAAATGGTTTTAAACTATATATATGCGAGAATCATTTGAAAAGACCGTGTTCAATCTCATTTCAAATGATTATACGACGATTTAAATCGAAGATATTGAAGATGACGATTGAAGACCGGTGATCTTCACATCGAAAGGATAACTACTGATGCCCGGCATTGGTTAGCTCCCAGTAAAGGGTTAAAGTGGTAGTTGTCCAGGCGTACTTGTTGATTGTCCGGATATGCGAGCACCTCTCTTCCGTATTGGACATATGGGACGAGGAATAAGGTGACTTCGGTTTCGTTCAGACCCAGAACGGACTTGTAAATGGATGTATGTCTGACATTGGATTTCATTTCATTTAAATTGATTTTATTTAATATATATTTGTTGGTGGCGGAGAATTTATTCTCTTGCTTAACACCCTTCTCTGAGATGCATGAGCTCAGAGGTTATATATTGGTAGTTATCGATCGCATGGCGTGAATTGTCAATGTGACATGCCAATATGCAATTGATCAAGGCTGTTGTTGAAAAGAAGAGTCTTGTGGATGATGATCAAAGCATAACCTATTTCGACATAGCTTTGTGTATAACGTTGCCTCGCGAGCCTCACACCCTGGTAAGAGTCAGAAACGGGACAAGGGACCAAGGAGTGCATTCGTTTCTTTCTAGCTAGAAGTGGTATCAGGGTTTTGCAAGCCCTGACATTTTACTTATGTGGTTGATGGAATGGGACGCCTCGGTTATATTGGTCAATAGAGACCATTTTATAGGTTCAATAGGATCGGAAAACTTGTGTTCAGGCATAACTAATCCACTAAAGTATTTGCGGATCGGCCTTAGAGGATCCAAGGGCTCGCTTGCGTCCAAGTCCTGAGACATTGCTTGAGTGTCTCGAATCGGTAGGAGATCGTTGCTAGCCTTAACTCATGATGGAAACCCAATTTCCAATACGACATTACGGTTTTGATTGTAAACCTATATATGGCGACATAGTATATGGTAGCTATGCATGTCTAGGATTGATACATTTACTTTGAAATATTTTTGAAACTGATTAGACACTAGCAATAATATTAAAATATTATTTTCTACGTATCAAGCATTTTTTATTATTATAAGGTAAAATTCTATCTTCCGGTTTGCGTTGCACTATGTGATCGGACTTGAGTTTTATAATGATTTCATTTTCTAAAAAGCATTGCGTTGTTTTTGAATTAAAATTTATTAAACATATGCATTGGCAATCCAATGGAGTAAACCCGTCTGCATTAGCGGCGTGGTCCTGTGATTAGCCATATTGTTAGTTAAGAAAGATTTCTCATATCAGTCCCATGACTGACTCATAGTTTGTTTCACTTTGCAAACTCGGGTGCCCTCTTTTCACACGGGCAGCCAAGTGATAGGTTTAGGTATGGATACATTCTGGACTGGAGCTTGCTTAAGGAAGAAGATGAAGAACATTTTCCTTTTTAACTTTTTATTGCTACTTAAGTCATTTAGACATTATTGATCTTTGATGTATTTGATGGAGTTGAGACTTATTCCTCTTTTTGTTGAGACTTCTATTTGCTAAGTGTATCTTGTAACTGCGTACTCTGATGTCTTTGATGTTATGATATTGATGACAATCTTATTTCCACTGTAGTGATTTATGTGTTATGCTATTATCTGAGATCTGCTATTGTTGTAATTATGTTATACTCCTATGATTATCCTTACTTTCGTACTACGAAAGTTTTGGGTTGTCACATTTAATGCAACATAAATTCCTCCATGTCCATAACTTTGATCTAGTGGTGACACACCTCTTATATGTCGATGATTTAATGGTTTTTGGAAAATGTTTACCCACTTGTGCAACTTCATTGAATGATATATTTGGTAAATTGAAGCAATTCTATGGGCTTACTGTTAGTGTGCTTAAAACCAAGATATATTTCATTTCTCGTGCTAGAAATGCTAGTGAAATATCTTCAATTCTTGGGATACAAAGTAGTCAGCTCCCTGTTAAATACTTAGGAGTACCATTATCATCCAATTATGTACATTATAATGACTATCAATCATTCCTACATCGAGTTCAGTCTAAAATTCAAGCATGGGATGCTAAATTCTTGAGTTTTGCTGGTGGAGCTGAATTAATACAGTACGTCATAACCCCTACTGTTTTGTATTGGCTACTTGTTTATCAACTTTCTGAACATACAATTGACAAACTTCATATGATGTGCACTGATTTTTTCTGGGGTAGCGCATCACATAAAATGAGTTGGGACAGACTGTGTTTACCTAAGTCAAAAGGGGGTATTGGCCTTAAATCATTTTTAGATCTTAGGAAAGCAACTGGTATCAAGTTGATGTGGAAGTATTTAACTAATTCTTCACTATGGAGTGAATGGATGAAGAGGAAATATTATTTAGGTAAGATGTATTGGAGCAAGAGTATTGATAATAATTCTTCAAGTACATGGAATTCTACATTGAGATTGAGAACTAGTTGTAGTCATTGTTTAGTAAAGTAATAGCCACAGGTTCATCCACTCTGTTATGGTTTGAGTTGTGGATTAATAGTAAGTGTTTGGTGGATCTGCTTGGTATCTCAAGGTTTCAGCAAATTGGCAGGCAAGATGAATTTGTACCTTCTATAATATGTGATTGAAGGATACATGGAAATCTTCATGTAGCTACAAGGGTGGTACAACATCTTGTAAATTCTATTTCTTTGAATACCAGCTCTCATCTTGATTTTTACGAATGGTGTGAAGGACAGACCTTCTCATTTCATAAATCTTCATGTAACCATTGTAGCTGAATTTTTTTTATCCCCACTTATCCACTGCTGTTATGAAAATTTGTAATGCTATTATATTTTATGATGAACGTATGATTACCATGATCCTTATTGACGCCTTTTTTGAATAACCAACGTTTGCTTCTTTCTACTTTGGTGAAACATTCATCTTTCACATTCCCAATTCCATAGCTAGAGGATGGAGTTAAGGTTAGATTAGATTATGAATGGCTAATAAACTGAATAATGGGGTCTAATTAGATACATGCTAGTATGTGTAACTCACGAGACATAAAGTTGCTGATGGATGCTAGAAAATTCGGAAATTCATTGCATTCATATCTTATATACGAAAAAATAAACGTGAATGCCGACATGAAGACATCCACATCCGATAATCATTCATCAGGATTTTGTAGAGTATAATATATATTATGTGCATTTTAGTACAATGAAAATTTGTATTTATTATTTATGGGATTTTGTTGTGATAATTAT
Source organism: Allium sativum (assembly GCA_030737875.1). Taxonomy (NCBI): domain Eukaryota; kingdom Viridiplantae; phylum Streptophyta; class Magnoliopsida; order Asparagales; family Amaryllidaceae; genus Allium; species Allium sativum. The sequence goes on along the minus strand of CM060922.1, from coordinate 898,434,617 downwards.
TTTTAAGCTCAAGGACAACCCATCAAAAATTTATTCTTAAGGACAATACACTGTAAAACTGATACCATACACACACCGTAAATCTAATACTTAAAAATTGATAGTTAAATTCTGGTACCATACACAATGTAAAACTGATACTTAAAAATCAAATTTTGATATCATGCACACTATAAAACTAATACCTAAAATCTGATAATTTGTCCTTTATAATAAAATTTAAGCAGGTTGTCCGTACGATTGAAAAAGTCCGTAATTTTGTCCTTGACACTATTTTTATGTATTATTTATTAAGTTGATAGTTTAAATTATATGCATTTTAATTGCTAAAAATTATTTATTACCATAATATTTGTTTATTTTTCATGCTTTTTTAAGTAAATGAGACTAGGAAAAAAATCATCGTAAGAAAATTTTATGTTTATTTTTCTTGATTTATCTATCATTGTCAAACAAGATAATAATTCAATATTTATCTGTGTCTATGGACGTAGATATCCAGTATCCAAAAATGGTTTCATATGCGGAAGCCAATACGGCACTATGTGCATTCGATACGTCCATTTAGATCAGACGTTTTTGTTTTCTTTCCAGTTCCTTCAATCTTTTGAACAATCCTAAAATTTGAATTTGATAAGACTCCATTGTGGGAGTTTAGTTGGATTTGGTACTCATTTTTTGTTGTTCACGGTTGCAAACTTAAAATGTGTGGTTTGATGTTTACACGTTTGTTGTCATCACCTTGTGTGAAGTCCATGCGACCTTGATTCCTTTTCCGGTCAAAGCTATCAATGGTACCTCGATTCCTTTTCCATTCAAACAATCAATGCCTTCAAGCAAGAATTCATCAATCTACATATTTTATGGAGAAAACCAAAAGAATTTTCTTATTTCATAGGAAAATTTTTCATATTAGGCCAAAAAAACAAAAGCTTATTTCACCTTTAGGCCTCAACAAATGTAATTTTGCACAAATTCGTATTGCATAAGCGTATTTTTCTTTAAATTTTATTTTATACTTGCACAAAATAAGCATAATTAAAAACATTATGTTTGCGCACATTTGAATTATGCAAGTGTAATTTAAAGAAAAAAACAAACAAATTTGGATTGCACAAGTATAAAATGCTATAATAAGAAAAAAGGCATATTTATATAATAAAATTTGAAGGGAGCCTAAAGCCTAAATAGGTTTTTTGGGGGCCTAATTTGAAAATGTCATATTTTATACATATTATATAGCAAAAGAAATCAAAATCAAAATAAATAGCAAAACTAAGTTCGGTACTTTGATTGCTTGCTATTTCCGTTGCAGCAAATCAAAGACTATAATGGCCTGCTTTAGTTTAATCTGAGTTCAGTGCTTTGAAAACATATCCAAAACTATGATGCAATTTCATAAAATTTTCATCTTCCCTTGCACGCGACCAATGACTCACTTATTACTATGTGGATCCTACCTTAACTCTATGAAGCTGCTCAAAGTAGTATCTATGATGTAAACCCTCGTTATATTTAAGTGCTTACAAGCAAATGATACTGTAAGGACACATGAAGTTCGTTATGTGCAAGTTATACAGCAAGTCGGTTAGATAAAGAAAGCTTTTATACACAGTTTAAATTACAAAAATATGAGAAACCTAGATTTTATTTATACATAATTTGAGACTTAAATGGTAGTTGAAATGGCTACTAAACACGTAACAATACCTTTCTGTTCATATTTCAAGCACTCAAATATAATGGCCAACCTCATGCCATTGTAAAGTGTAAACATGCAAAATAATAGCTGGTTACAAAGTTAAATATATTGATTTAAAGAAATATCAGTCAAGTAAGAGCACACATTCCTGGTTGATTGCTGCCTGTAATATGTTGCACTATATGCCAAACGCCAAAGGATCACAAGCAAAATTCATATGAAATCTGTTATCAACTACATTTTATTGGTTAAACTGCATTTGTTGGAACAATGAATTGATGTGCACAAACAAAGGCTGATTCTCTCAATAGGCCATTTCTACCTAAGAGCACTGTAAAAAATGAACGTGGCCTGAAGTAAAACATCACTAATAAGCTGAACAAAATATTTAGAAAGTAATCTGATGAAACAAAACAAAAGACCACATATTTCAGTCCATTCACCAATGTTGTTGCCATTTGTAAGTAACCAGCTCCTTAATAAAGACTTCGGTTCACAACACATTGCATATATCTCTTCTCGTGACACTGGGCTAGGCTTGGCCCATGACACAGACGTTGCATTATTTACTTTGTACATTACCAGGCTAAAAATATGTTAGCCTTTACTTCTGTAATCTGATTCTTGCAATTATAATTTGTTCAAATACATTCTAGATGAAATAATACAAAACAATTTCTCTGCAAATTCTGATTTGGTATCAGAGCCTCAAGCCTAATGGCATCAGCAAGATCCTCCACCGCTGCATCAAAGAATACCTGCAATAGCAAGTTCAGAGATCAGTTGCACATGTTACAACGGTTAGCATAGCAATCTCTCCTCAGTTTTTGCTTCATCATCGGAGTCAATACCATTCTCGCATGTAAATCCATTCATATCAGTTATCCTTTTCTTTTAACCGCCTCGCCAACCGGCGATATCAGAGAATCTTCATCATTTATCACTAGTGGCTACAGTTCACCCATCTGATCGTCACTGATCATCATTTGGGATCAGTTTATGGTTCCAAAGATCACTGTAACCAATAAGATTGTCATCCAAGAATTACTTCAGTGAATTTCTAGTTGCAAAACTCATTGGCAACAGCAAAATTATCGTCCAAGAAACACGATTTCTAAACTCGTGTTATTCAAGAATCGTTTACCAATCTGTTTTCTCCTATCATGGCAGGAGATAATGGAAGTATCAATTCAGCCACCGCTGACAGAGTATCATCTGAAACCTCTTCACCAACACCACCCTTTAACCTCGTAAAACCAAAAAGTCATGTTATTAGTATTCCTCTCGATGAAGATAACTATATGTTATGGAGATATCAAGTGGAAACCACATTAAGAGGATATGGGTTACAAGAATACGTACAAGGCACCAAATCTGTTCCACCTGCAACAATCAAAGATAAAGATGGAAATCTTGTAAGCAATCAAGATTATATCATGCATAAGAAACAAGATAGTCTATTGGCATCTTGGTTAATCTCTTCTATAAGTGCAAATCTCCTATCACAGATTATTGGCAGGACAACATCTTATGAAATACGAATGCAATAGAACAAATCTTTAATTCGCAATCTGCAGTGAGAATTATTCACTACAGAAGTCAATTGCATAGTATGCGTAAGGAAGACATGACTATGAGTAAGTATCTTACCAAGATTAAAACCTTGTGTGATCGATTGGTAGCTACTGGACACAAGATATCAGAAAGTGAGCAGGTGTTGTATATTACTGGGGGTTTAGATGAGAAATATGAATCTATTGTCACGTTTATTGCATCACAAAAGGCTGTTCCAGATTTAGAGTATGTTCACTCAACACTATTGGGACACAAGGGTAGGATTGAACAGAAGGGAGTGTCTCAGCCAGAATTTCCAGTTAACTATGCTTCTACATCAAGAAACAAGATGCAACAAAAAGCAAATCATAATCAAAAAGATATTCAACCACAAAGGGGAACTGCTAATCAGAGAGGAAGAGGTAGAGGATGGAACAACATCAACAAGCCTAAATGTTAGATTTGTGAAAAATTTGGACATATGGCGAATAAATGCTATTTCAGATTCAACACTGAGTTCAATACTGGCCAGCAAAGTCAAAGTAATCAAAGGTGTCCTAATGTGAATGTGGCTCAAGTCAACCAAGCTAGGGACAATTCTGAAGGTTCAAGAACTCAAGGATCCAACAATGATGACAATAGTAGAATTGATGACACAAGTTTGGATGATTGGTACCCAGACAGTGGTGCTACAAATCATATGACCAACAATTTACAAAACCTGAATTTTAGGAATAAAAACTACATAGGTATGCGTACTGTTTGTATGGGAAATGGTGAGACAACAAGTATATTTCATGTTGGCTGTGGGTACATCAGAGGTAAGAGGTAACTCTATCTCAATAATTTACTAAGAGTACCCAGTATAACAAAAAATCTAATTAGTGTATCGTAATTTGCTAATGACAACAAAGTATACTTTGAGTTTCACCAAAAGTACTGCCTTATTAGAGACATTCTGAATAAAGACATCTTATTATAGGGTAAACTAGACAAGGGTTTATACAAGTTCAGCAATGTGAAATCTGGTTACAGACCTAGTTCAGAAAATTACTGTAATAATGTCAAAATTTATCATGTTGATAGTAATGCTAAATTTGAATGTTGGCATAATAGATTAGGACATCCAAACTTGAAAATTGTAAAACAAGTGTTGAATGAAAATGATATTAGTTCTGAATGCATACCTGATTCATATATTTGCACTCATTGTCAAATTGGAAAGAGTCACAAATTGCCTTTTAATGACTCCAATAATATATAAACTGCACCTCTTGAATTGATTGCAGCAGATCTTCGGGGTCCAGCACCCATGAATTCAGATAATGGAACAGGTATTACCTTTCATTTGTAGATGCCTTTACAAGGTACACTTGGATTTTCTTTCTCAAAAACAAATCAGAAACTTGTAAAGTAACCATGCAATTTATTACATACATATAAAAGCAAACTGATTGCATGGTCAAAGTGCTTCAAACTGATGGGGGGTCTGAATTTAAGCCCTTAAAAACTTATTCATAAAGCAAAGGCATCCAACATTGGACTATGTGTCCACACACTTCTGAGCAAAATGGTTTAGTCGAGCGGAAACATAGGCATATTGTAGAGACAGAGTTGACACTGATGTCACAAGCATCACTACCAATAAATTTTTTGGACAGAAGCATTTGCAACATCAGTGTACTTAATAAACAGATTACCCACTGCCATACTTAATGGAAAATGTCCCTATGAAATGCTACATAAAACTAAACCAAATTACTTAAAATTAAAGACTTTTGGGTGCTTATGTTTTCCACATCTTAGACCCTACAATAAGCATAAATTAAGCCTAAGGTCCACGGCATGCACATTTTTGGGCTATGCAAGTGATCAAAAAGGTTTTAAATGCTTAGATGGTAGAGGCAGGATTTATGTTTTTAGACTGTTGAAATTGATGACTCAAATATTTGTAGAGAAGGAAAGATTGATTGTCAATCATGTAATTGGCTTCTATATGGAATAACTTGGGTGCCAGGTTTACTTGGAAGTCAAGAAAACTTGGGTGCCAAGTTTACTTAGAGGTCAAAAAATCCCTCTATATAAATAGAGGTCATGTTATTGTATGAAGAAAGCAATCCACCATTAATCTTCTCTCTATTGTAATCTTCCTCCTCTCTTATGTACTCATTTTTTCATTGAGAAATAAAAGTTGTTGGGTCTCCGTGGACGTAGGATATTCATATCTGAACCACGTTAAATCTTCTGTGTCCTTTTTTGTTCTTTGTTTTTCGTGAGATTTCATAATTATTTTGTTATACTCCATTGGTGTCTAAATAAACAATACTAGATCATCATCAAAATTCTGCATAAATCACTACAGTTTGGTATCAGAGCTGGTGTTATTGTTTTTATTTGGATATTAATGGGTACTTCAAGTAAATCTATTGGAAGATCTGGCATCAATTATGGAGTAACACGTTTTGACAGAAAAGGAGAAGACTTTTAAAGTTGTTTCTGCGCCTGAGAAATTGAAAGATGTTGATGCAGCTGAATTGGAGGAAATGGAAGACGAAACTCTCACAACAATTCAGTTGAGTCTTTCAGATGAAGTCCTTAGAGAATTTTCTCAGAAGAAGACGGCGAAGGAACTATGGGATGCATTATTAGATACATATCAAGACAAGTCTCACACAAATCGGATTATTCTACAACAACAACTTTATTCGTTCAAGAAGAATCCTGGAGCCGATCTTATAGAGCATGTAGATGTCTTGACCACTTTAGTTATGAAACTGAAGGCAACAGATGTTGATATTACTAATGAGGCTCAAGTTGTGATCCTCCTATGTTCCTTGCCTAAAGAATATAATGCTTTTGTCAATTCCATGATTTATGGCCGTAGTAAAATTAGCCTTTATGGTGTAAAGAATGGCCTTCATAATGATGCGTTAAGAGGTAGATTGACGAGCACTAGCATTGATAGGGATACCAAAGGCTTATCTGTTCAGAGAGGTAGAAATCAAACCATGTAAAATAAAGGTGAAAAACAGAATTCTTCAAGGTCCCAGTCTATAGGGCCTAAGACTTTGACTTGCCATTATTGTAAGAAGCTCGGGCACTTTGTTGCACAATGTCCTAAGCTTGAAGGAAGAAGAAAAGACTCAAAGCAAGATTCAGCCCCTACAGCGGAGAAATCAGATACAGAGAGTGACACTGATGTGTTTACAACTTCTAGCTCTTCTGGGAAGAGCACCCTATGGTTAATTGATTCTGGCGCATCCTATCATATGACAACTGATAAGAACTCTTTTTCCACTTACCGTGAGATTGATGAAGGAGAAGTTTTGATGGACAATGATGCTTCTTGTCGTATGGTTGGTGTTGGTAGTGTAAAGATCAGGATATTTGACGGTGTTATTCGAACTATTACTGATGTTAGGCATGTTCCTGATTTAAGGAGGAGCTTGATTTCTGTTGGGGCGTTGAGTAGACTTGGATTAAAGATTGTAGTTGAAGAAGAGAAGATGAAAATATCTAAGGGTTCCATGATCGTTATGAAAGGAGTGAGGGCAGGAAATCTCTATTTACTAAAGGGCACTACTGTAGTTAGTGAATCAACTTCACTTACTTCAGCTGATTCGGATTTTTCTAGATTATGGCACTTGCGGATGGGCCACATTGGCGAGCGCAGCATGGATGAGCTACAAAAGCGAGGTTTGATTAACGGAGTTCGGCATGCAAAGCTTGGTTTTTGTGAAGAGTGTGTTCTTGGTAAGCAGACAAAGGTTTCTTTTGGTGTTGGTGAGCATAAGGCAAAAACTATTTTGGATTATGTTCACACAGATGTTTGGGGACCTTCCCCTTGCCCATCCTTGGGTGGAGCCAGGTATTTTGTTTCATTTATAGACGATTTCTCTCGTAAAGTTTGGGTATACTTTTAAAGTCCAAAAGTGAAACCTTTACTAGATTTCGTATGGTGGAGAAGCAGTCATGGAAGAAGTTGAAAGTTCTCCGTTCAGATAATGGCAGTGTATTCGTATCACAAGAATTCATCGATTATTATGAGTCTGAAGGCATTACACCACACCAGGCGACCCACAGTCCAATGGAGTTGCAGAAAGGATGAATCAAACATTGTTGGAGAGAACTAGATGCCTCAGATTGACTGCTAAGTTAAAAAATGGATTTTGGGCTGAAGCTTTATCTATGGTGGCTCACTAACCGCACACCTACTGCCATAGATATAAAGATCCCTGAAAAAGTATGGAAAGGTGAGCCTGTTAGCTATTCATTCCTTAATGTGTTTGGTTGTCCAGCTTATGTGCATGAGAGTCGAGGAAAGATGGAACCTAGAGCTCGCAAGTGTATCTTCCTATGTTGTAGAAGAGGAGTAAAAGGATATAGGTTGTGGTGTCCTATTAGCAAGAAACTTATTATAAGAAGACATGTAACTTTTGATGAGAAGGCTATGTTGAAGGTGGAGCCTTCCTCATCGGATGATGATGAGAGGACATGTGAAGAATACCAAACACAAAGCAAATCATCTGTTGATTCTTTCCATAGACGTTCAAATGGCGTTTCCGATGATGCCGTGGTTGATGAGGATAGTATGTATACTGGTATAGAAGATCAAACTCAAGGTGGAGCTTATACAGAGACCAGGTCTGTTAGAGAAAGAAGAAAGCCAGATGACTTCATGAGTTTGTTGGTTTGAGCATCAAAGACATTGACTTTGATGATATGGCAACATATGCATTAAATGTTGTCCATGATGAGTCCAGAGATTATAGAGACGCTATTGCATCAGTTGACAGTTCCAGTTTGTTAGTAGCAATGGAAGAGGAGATCGAATCTTTACGGAAAAATCAAACTTGGGATTTGGTGCCACTTCCTACCGACAAGAGAGCTATTGGATGTAAGGGATCTATAGAGTGAAAGATGGCGGCAATGTAGAGTTCAGATATAAATCAAGACTAGTAGCAAAGGGGTATGTTCAAAAGAAAGGGGTAAAGTATCATGACATCTTTGCTCCAGTTGTTAGGCATACTTCCATTCGTATTCTCTTGGCATTAGTTGCTCATTATGACATGGAGTTAGAGCAACTAGATGTCAAAACTGCTTTCTTGCATGGTGATCTGGATGAAGAGATTTATTTGCGGCAGCCGGAAGGGTTCATTGATAGTAGCAGGCCAGACTATGTTGGTAAACTTAACAAATCTCTTTATGGACTGAAGCAATTTCTTAGACTATGGTACAAGAAATTTGATAAGTTTATGCTTTCACAAGGATACTTCAGAAGCTTCAAAGACCAGCGTGTTTATTTTAGGAGATGTGATGATGACATGATTTTTTTGTTGTTATATGTTGATGATATGTTGATTGCATCTCAGAGTATGGTCAAAATTAAGGAGTTGAAAGCGGAGCTCAGTAGAGAGTTTGATATGAAGGATTTGGGAAAGGCACAAAGAATATTGGGTATGGAGATAAGCAGGGATAGGAAGCGGAGAGAGTTAAGGCTCACTCAGGCGTAGTACGTCGAGAAAGTCCTCGCTCGATTTGAGATGGTGAAACACCCCACCTCCGTTAGGGTCACTCTCAAAGGGAATGCCCTAATTTTGGTGGAGGTTTATAAGTATAAGTCACAGATATACAAGACAGAATATAAGAACACATATTTTTGAACAGCGGAAAAACAACAACTTTTATTTCATAAAAGATATGTGTTACAACAACATACCATAATTGTCTTACAATACTTCAAAAAAACATAACATCTTCATATCTGTCTTGATTACATTATTTAAAGAAGCATAAAGAAAACATAAATAAACTGCAAAAGTCCCATAGTTGTTGTCCAAAGCCATAGTCCAAAACGAAAAGATCCAAGCAATACATTCTTTCTCTTCAAGCTGGATAAGAAGGCTGGTCAAGCTGCGGTATTTCCTCCCTGTGGACCTGGTGGGGGGGGGAACGGAAGAAAAGAAGACGAAAGAAAAGTAGAGTCAGACATAAAGCCTGAGTAAGTCTAGGACTATTCAGTCTATGAATAAAGAACTGGGTATGATAAGTATAAACTAGAAATGGGAAAGCATCATATAATTAGTTAAGTTGTCTAGGGTCGAATATACTATCGTACCCCATATTAATCTCTGTACCCATATAAACTAGTTCCCAACAGGCACCCCATAATCAGGGTGAAGTGATCCATTTTATGATGATCGGCTCCTACTCGCATAGTTACATGTGTCTTACGGCCCCCGATGTTGTAGTTACCTATGCTGGTCCCACCATGGGGTGTATCAAGTCCCATGGTGGCGGCCCGACACAATCCTAGAATGCACAGGTATGCTACTGGTGCCCAGTGCCTTATTTTTCTGCGCCGGAGTGTGTGCACGCCCGCACCCCGTTAGAACCTACACTGCTGCACCACCGCCGTCGATTTGACCTCTTACAATCAGCCCAGTAATCGTGCCCCACCCTGCCTAGTTTCAGGGTATCATGATACACTTTATAGGGTTACTGCTGAAAAGGGTCCCCCGCTACTAGGTTTTCTATCTCTAGCCAACATGCTAAGTTGGTTAAGTGTTTTATAAACCTAACCCCCAATCAGTCTGTTTAGTTTAGCATGTTCCATCTTGATTAAGTATTAATATAATTTACTTAATCCTATCAATCCTGACTCAGCCTTAATTGTCTTATTAAAGCCTTGACCTCTCACATTAGACAGGTATTGTTGTGGCTGCCTGTTGCCGGTTGGGTCCGGGCAGTCTTACGCCACAACTCAGTCTAACCTCGGGTCCTTATTGGGCTCCATGTTTAACCACCCACATTGGATAGGTATTGTTGTGACTACTGGACAGCCGGGCGGTTCCGGGCAGGTTTACATCACAACTCAATCCAACCTCGGGTTAAACACATCGTATTTTCTACATTTACATATTTTGTCTTTCTTCTTTTTATATGTAAATATTTGCGGCCCATTATTCAAAAATCACTTTAAGCTAATGGTGTAAAGGTTTACACCAATCATGGGCCCAACCCATTCTTGAATTTGGGCCCATCTACTTTTATATTTTCATTTATTAATTAATTTGGCCCAACGCTATTTCCCCCGTTTAATACGTTCGTTTATTATAATATATGTTGGGCTTAGCCTTTTTAAGCCCAATTTAGCCACGTGAAAAAGGGGAGGCTTAAAACGTGATTATATACACAAAAAGGGGAATGTGAACGCATGAACTTGCAGCATAACGTTGAAACTACAAAATAGAAACTGGTGTACTTGCATTGTAGTAACATATACTTTGGTCATAAAGCATAAGTGACATGAATCAATCCATGTAAACTTGTGATTAAGTTAAGAATCTAACTAAATTAGATATCATTATTGACACATGGTCTTAACTACAACGTAAACCTATATTTTTACTTAGGCATAATGTCAAACATAAGCAAATCATGTTTATAAAATTACTATATGTTTACAAAGGTGCTTACTTTTGTTACTAATACAAAAGTATAGTTCAACTAGAATTATTCCAACTTAATCATGATTTTTAATCTATTCACATAATCATGGCACAAATATACCCAAACATGAAATCATGGTTTTTACTTTATTCATGCAAACTTGCAATTGGAATGTAAATCTAACTTAGCTATGTGTCACATATATTATCATATAATTCTTGTTAACAATATAGGCCTAACATGTTTTTCAATTAGGCATAATACCAAACATAGCCTAGTCATATTTATAAAATCAACATAAGTTCACAAAGAGGCTTACTTTTGTTTCTAATACAAAAGTATGGTTTTATACATAGAATCATGATGCAAATTCTAACATAATTTCATATGAATCATAATACCCCAAATTTGATCCAATTACACAAAAAGTGATTTTTTTTACAAAAATATACATTATGTTGGCATAGTAGCAAAACCACATACTTGCATGAATCTCAATTAAACAACCACAAACATGTAGCTTCAACATGAATTACATACTTGCGAATATCCAATCGTATACTTGCATAAATCTCAAATAAACTACCGCAAACATGTAGTTTTTATCATGAATTACATACTTGCGAATATCCAATCGTTATACAACATTCCAAATTGATTAGAATCATAGCAACGCACAAATAAGAATTACTATCACCACAAATCAAGTGTAATTCTCATTTTACACAAATCAAACACAGTTATTTATTCACATCGGAATAGTACTCTACTTACAATCGTGTGACGAATTCTTCAATTCAGGAATCTGAATTCCGGATTTGGAGATGCTATTCCTTTGATGTAGGCGTTGATTTGATTTGTTTACGTTTAACTTGTAGTTGCTTTGTGCTTTAGAGTTTGTGTCCTAATCGTCTCTCAAATTGGTGGCTACTCCTAGTCGTTCCTCAGCAGCATGATGGCCTCATTCTTATTTTTGAATGAATAGATTACGTAGAGTCTAGGGTCATTTTTATAGAGTTTATGAACTGATTAGGACCATCGATGTAGCTTGGGTTAATCGTAGCCATTCATTCGAAAGAGAGACCAATCAGGAGCTGACACCTAGCCCTAGTGACAAGGCAAGGCTCAGAAAATCGGCCAAACACAGACCAGGCCAGCCAGGGTGGGCTGGGTTCGACCTGGCTCTTGGGCCAGGTCGACAGCCCAGTCGACAGCCCTGTCGACCTGGCTAGCCCAGGTCGACTGCCAAGTCGACCTGGGTGCCTTAGGCGGGAATTTTCCCGCCCTGGCCAATTGGGCCCGATTTTGAATTTTAAACTTGTTTTCTGAGCTGTTTTCGTCTGTTTGAATTTTAACCTAAATTCTGAAACTTCCGGAGGCCATATCTTCTTCATATGGACTCCGTTTTTCGAAAACTCGGACTCTATTTCGCGTATTTTTCCGAGATGAACACAACGGCGTATCCCGTTTCCCTTAATTCTTTGATTTGAAATTAATTATACTTTAATTTGTGAATTTCACGGTTATAGAATTCACGGGGTGTTACATTCTCCCCCACTTAAAAGGATTTCGTCCCCGAAATCTTCATGTTAGGAGGAATGTATATCCTAACATCCAATCATCCATCTACTAATCCATCAAACACGAGCATCCATTGTCCTTAAAAGACTTCTAATGCTTCATGATCATATGCGAAGTGTGTGTGTGTACGTGTACTTATCTAATGCAAAATCAGGCGGTCTACTGATTCAGTTGACCTCCTTAATGCGAATTATGTAAGTGCCATGAATCCATTATGTATGCAAATTTTCCTATTCATGATTCTACATGAGTGCACAATCATTCATACAAATGCAACATCCATATGACAACACATTAAAGTTCAACCATATACGAATGCAAACATATATGCATATGCAATATGAAGTGACTGAGCCGATCTAAAACCTAGATTGTGTGTGTATATGCAACCACGAGCAACCACTAGCAATCACTTGCAACCACTTGCAACCATCATCCATAACATGTTTCAATTGCATGTTTTCATCCAAAGGGTTTCTACCTAAAAGATAAGGCCGAGGAAATATACCTAAAAAGATAGATAAAAGCGCAACTTAAGGAAAAAAGAAAGATCAAGGATGTACCCTCGAAAAGAAAAGGGTAGGCAGTGCGTATTCTAGCTTCAGTTTCCCAAGTCGCGTCTCCCTCGGCGTCGCTCCACTGAACTTTGACGAGCTTGACTTCGCGGTTGCGTAGCTTCCTCACTTCCGTTTCTAATATGCGAGTTGGAACTTTCCTCACGGTTGCTTCGCGCTCCACTTCAGCTTCTTCTAGGATATTTGGCTCTACCACTTCAGCAGACTCATGTAGACATTTTCGGAGATGTGAAACATGAAAAACGTTGTGAACTCCGGCCAGCTTTTCGGGTAGCTCTAATCTATAGGCCATTTTCCCAATTTTCTCGATGATAGGGAATGGCCCTACGAACCTTGGTGCTAGTTTTCCTGTGGTTCCAAAACGGACAACGTTCCTTAGCGGAGATACCTTAAGAAAAACTCTGTCTCCAACCTCAAATTCAAGGTCGGTCCTCCTCTTGTCGGCATAGGACTTTTGTCTGTCTTGGGCCGTCTTCATCCTTCTTCGTATTAAGTCTACTTTCTCTGAAGTCTCTCGGATCATATCTGGTCCAAGTATGAGCTTATCAGTAGACTCCCACCAACAAGTGGGCGATCGGCACGGTCTTCCATATAAAGCTTCGAAGGGCGCCATCCCGATGGTTGCTTGATAGCTGTTATTGTAGGCAAATTCCACCAAAGGAAGATGGTCTTCCCATGTCCCTCCGAAGTCAAGGACGCACAGTCTTAAAAGGTCCTCCAAAACTCTGTTCACTCTTTCCGTTTGGCCATCGGTTTGGGGATGATAGGCTGTGCTCAAGCATAACTGCGTGCCTACCTCTTCTTGCAGACTCCGCCAAAACTCACTTATGAAGATAGGGTCTCGGTCACTAACAATGCTGGATGGTATTCCGTGGAGTCGGACAATTTCCTTGAGGTAAAGAGATGCTAGAGATGAGGCAGTTCTTTTACTCTTGACAGGTAAAAAGTGGGCGCTTTTAGTAAGCCTATCCACTATTACCCAAATGCTAGTGTTGCCTCTCCTAGACCTAGGCAGCCCATCGATGAAGTCCATTGAGATGCTATCCCACTTCCACTGCGGGACCTCTAGAGGATGTAGCAGACCGCCAGGCTTTTTCTGTTCCGCCTTAACCTGTTGGCACACCATACACTTAGAAACGAATTCTGCCACGTCCTTTTTCATGCCGTTCCAGAAGAAAGTTCTTTTTATGTCTTGTACATTTTATCTCCGCCTGGGTGTATCGTCATCTTGGAGTGATGTGCTTCCTCGAGAACCCTCTTTACTAAATCCCTTGTCTGTGGGACGCATAGTCTTCCGTCTCGCCTTAGCCAACCCTTATCGTCGATGGAGTATCTGTTGAGGTGACTTGAAGTCTCACCCCTAATTAGCCTATCAATCGTTTCCACAAGCTGAGGGTCTTCGCGTTGTGCTGTCCCTATTGAGTCCACTAAAGTCGGGCGCACTTCGAGAGATGCTAGCAAGCCAGGTACAAAGTCAGAGGAAGGCCTAAAGTCGAAGCTGGCTATAAACTCTAGGCTTTGTCTTTCAACAAACAGCGGGCTTAGGGTCAATTTCTTTCGGCTCAACGCGTCTGCCACTACGTTGCCTTTGCCCGGAGTGTAGGAGATCTCGAAATCGTACGAGGCAAGAAACTCCATCCATCTTTGTTGCCTCAAGTTAAGATCTTTCTGCGAGAAAAGACATTTCAATGATTTATGGTCAGTGTAAAGTTCGAACTTCTCACCTAGGAGATAGTGTCGCCAAGACTTGAGTGCAAAGACGATGGCAGCTAACTCAAGATCGTGTGTCGGGTATTTCTTTTCGTGCACTTTCAACTGCCTCCCGCCATAAGCTACTACCCTTCCTTCTTGCATTAAGACGGCGCCTAGCCCTGTCCCACATGCATCTGTATAAATAGTGAACATCTTGCTTCCATCTGGCAACGTCAAAACTGGGGCTGTTGTAAGAGCCCTTTTTAGTCGCTGGAAAGCAAACTCGCAATCCAAGTCCCAATTGAATGCTAGATTCTTCTTGGTCAATTTCGTGAGCGGAGCTGAGATTTTCGAAAAAATCCTTTATGAACTTTCGATAGAAACCTGCTAGTCCTAGAAAACTTCGGACCTCAGTTGCATTCCTTGGTGTCTTCCAATCCTGTACCGCCACTACCTTAGCAGGGTCCACTGCTAACCCTTGTTTGGATACTATGTGCCCAAGGAACCTCACTTCTTCTCTCCAAAAGTGGCATTTGGAGAATTTGGCTTTTAGCTGATGGACTCGCAGAGTTTCCATGATTGCCCTTAAGTGCTGAGCATTTTCCTCTTCACTCTTTGAGAAGATAAGGATATCGTCTACGAAGACCACTACGAACTTATTGAGGAAATCTCTGAATACCCTACTCATCAGGTCCACGAAGTAAGCAGGTGCATTTGTCAAGCCGAAAGGCATGACAAGCCATTCAAAGAAGCCGTCTGGGGTTCTGAATGCCGTTTTATCGATACTATCTTCAGCCACCCTTAGCTGATGAAAACCGGTCGCTAAATCGAGTTGGGAGAAAACAGATGCTCCTACAAGCTGATCAAACAAATCGTCAATTCTAGGGAGAGGGTGCCTATTCTTTTTCGTTAGCTTATTGAGCTCCCTATAGTCAACACATAGACGGAGTGAACCATCCGCCTTTGTAGCGAACACCACTGGAGCGCCCCATTCTGAAATGCTCCTCCTAATGAACCCCTTTTCTAGAAGCTCTTTAATCTGTTTACTGAGCTCTTTCCTTTCCCGTGGAGCCATGTGTCTAACGGGCAACGCAACGGGCTTTGCATTATCTACAAGGTATATGCGGAAGTCTAACTCCCGCTTCGGAGGCAAGCCCTTCACCTCTTCGAAGACATCCGGATATTCCCGGACCACTCTAACTGATTGCAAATTTTCAACAGAGGCATCTAGCGATTCAAGGTAACTAAGAATAACCGCATACGAGGGATTACAAGAAATTTCCAAAGTATTACCGAGCTGGGTTAGGAGCCTAACAACCCTTTTCTCACAATCAAGGATGGCCCCATTACTGGATAGCCAATCCATGCCCAAAATCAAACCATATCCCGAAAAGCCCAAAACAAAGGCACTACATTGAAATTCTACGCTTAGAATAGAAATTTTCAATCCCAAACAGATCATAGACAAATGAGCTGGGCCCCCAATTGGATTTGAAACAATTAAGGGGTCCTCTACCATACTAGTTTTTAGGTGCAGAGATTCTACTAAAGCAGACGAGATAAAGGAGTGTGACGCGCCAAAATCAAATAAAGTGCAAACGGGGTGATCATAAAGATAAATTACACTTTCTACAGAAGTATTTATACCTCGCTGTTGCAGAGGTGGCGCTTCTAGCACATGAACTTGTGCCCCTGAGGTGGATCCAGCCCTCTGCCCCTGTCCTCGTTTCTTTGGGCAGTCCTTAGCCCTGTGGCCTGTCTCACCGCAAGAAAAGCACCCACCATTCTCCTTGGCCTTCTTTTTCCGGCAATCTTTCACTAAGTGCCCCACTTTGCCACAGAAATTACACTTCCTCTTCTCTTTGTTGCCTTTCCCGCCCTTCTTAAAGTCTGTCTTCTTAGGCTGCAAACCCTCTTTCTTCCCTTGAGAGCTCTCTGCCTTTGTCTCCTTCTTGCCCTTATCCTCTTCGTTCAGCAATGCCATTTGTACCAATCTTTCATACGTGGCTCCCATGGGTATATGGGTCATGGCCAAACTGTGTAATGGCTCATTCAACCCTTTGACGAAACGGAGAGCCTTCTTGTGCGGGGTGTTGACTAGGTCCAGCCCAAACCTAGCTAGCTCATCGAATTGATTAACATACTCTTTGACTGTCTTGTTCCCTTGCTTAAGAAATAAGAATTTTTCCAACTGCAAACTCCTTTCCGCATCTGAGAGAAATTTAGCCTCAAACCTTGCCCTAAAGTCCTCCCATGTCTCCACTGGTCTTTCTGCATTAGTGACTTCCCACCAGTAGGAAGCCTCGCCCTTTAGTAGCCATACTGCCAGTTGTACTTTTTGTCTATCTTCTACCTCAAAGATGATAAATAAGTCCTCGGTTTCTTTCAGCCAATTTCTAGCTGCCACGAAGGACTCAGTTCCATGAAAATCCTTTCCTCCCATAGCTTTAAAATCTTTACATATTTTAGCAAACGTGTTTCCCCGTGGAGGAGGTGGAGGAAGAGGTGCTGCTGCAGCTGGATGATTTCCTGCAGCTGGGGGAGGAGGAACGGTAGGACCTGGCTGAGTGGCCCGTGCTTCTAAGAACCGTCTAAACCAACCAGGTATTTGTACACCCTCTGGCAAGTTAAGTTCTTCGGACATGCTGAAACAAAAAGGATAGATTCAAAACGAAGAATAAGAGATAGTACCTATGGCTTTGGGGGGACTTTGCCTTTTAAAATAAAATAATATTTTATCTCTTTCAAAAAAAAATGCTTCTTTAAATTTCCTTTTTGAAAATAATTTTTCAAAACTTTTTATCTTATCTGGTAAACCTATGCTCTGATACCAAGTGAAACACCCCACCTCCGTTAGGGTCACTCTCAAAGGGAATGCCCTAATTTTGGTGGAGGTTTATAAGTATAAGTCACAGATATACAAGACAGAATATAAGAACACATATTTTTGAACAGCGGAAAAACAACAACTTTTATTTCATAAAAGATATGTGTTACAACAACATACCATAATTGTCGTACAATACTTCAAAAAAACATAACATCTTCATAACTGTCTTGATTACATTATTTAAAGAAGCATAAAGAAAACATAAATAAACTGCAAAAGTCCCATAGTTGTTGTCCAAAGCCATAGTCCAAAACGAAAAGATCCAAGCAATACATTCTTTCTCTTCAAGCTGGATAAGAAGGCTGGTCAAGCTGCGGTATTCCCTCCCTGTGGACCTAGGGGGGAAACGGAAGAAAAGAAGACGAAAGAAAAGTAGAGTCAGACATAAAGCCTGAGTAAGTCTAGGACTATTCAGTCTATGAATAAAGAACTGGGTATGATAAGTATAAACTAGAAATGGGAAAGCATCATATAATTAGTTAAGTTGTCTAGGGTCGAATATACTATCGTACCCCATATTAATCTCTGTACCCATATAAACTAGTTCCCAACAGGCACCCCATAATCAGGGTGAAGTGATCCATTTTATGATGATCGGCTCCTACTCGCATAGTTACATGTGTCTTACGGCCCCCGATGTTGTAGTTACCTATGCTGGTCCCACCATGGGGTGTATCAAGTCCCATGGTGGCGGCCCGACACAATCCTAGAATGCACAGGTATGCTACTGGTGCCCAGGGCCTTATTTTTCTACGCCGTAGTGTGTGCACGCCCGCACCCCGTTAGAACCTACACTGCTTCACCACCGCCGTCAATTTGACCTCTTACAATCAGCCCAGTAATCGTGCCCCACCCTGCCTAGTTTCAGGGTATCATGATACACCTTATAGGGTTACTGCTGAAAAGGGTCCCCCGCTACTAGGTTTTCTATCTCTAGCCAACATGCTAAGTTGGTTAAGTGTTTTATAAACCTAACCCCCAATCAGTCTGTTTAGTTTAGCATGTTCCATCTTGATTAAGTATTAATATAATTTACTTAATCCTATCAATCCTGACTCAGCCTTAATTGTCTTATTAAAGCCTTGACCTCTCACATTAGACAGGTATTGTTGTGGCTGCCTGTTGCCGGTTGGGTCCGGGCAGTCTTACGCCACAACTCAGTCTAACGTCGGGTCCTTATTGGGCTCCATGTTTAACCACCCACATTGGATAGGTATTGTTGTGACTACTGGACAGCCGGGCGGTTCCGGGCAGGTTTACATCACAACTCAATCCAACCTCGGGTTAAACACATCGTATTTTCTACATTTACATATTTTGTCTTTCTTCTTTTTATATGTAAATATTTGCGGCTCATTATTCAAAAATCACTTTAAGCTAATGGTGTAAAGGTTTACACCAATCATGGGCCCAACCCATTCTTGAATTTGGGCCCATCTACTTTTATATTTTCATTTATTAATTAATTTGGCCCAACACTATTTCCCCCGTTTAATACGTTCGTTTATTATAATATATGTTGGGCTTAGCCTTTTTAAGCCCAACTTAGCCACGTGAAAAAGGGGAGGCTTAAAACGTGATTATATACACAAAAAGGGGAATGTGAACGCATGAACTTGCAGCATAACGTTGAAACTACAAAATAGAAACTGGTGTACTTGCATTGTAGTAACATATACTTTGGTCATAAAGCATAAGTGACATGAATCAAACCATGTAAACTTGTGGTTAAGTTAAGAATCTAACTAAATTAGATATCATTATTGACACATGGTCTTAACTACAACATAAACCTATATTTTTACTTAGGCATAATGTCAAACATAAGCAAATCATGTTTATAAAATTACTATATGTTTACAAAGGTGCTTACTTTTGTTACTAATACAAAAGTATAGTTCAACTAGAATTATTCCAACTTAATCATAATTTTTAATCTATTCACATAATCATGGCACAAATATACCCAAACATGAAATCATGGTTTTTACTTTATTCATGCAAACTTGCAATTGGAATGTAAATCTAACTTAGCTATGTGTCACATATATTATCATATAATTCTTGTTAACAATATAGGCCTAACATGTTTTTCAATTAGGCATAATACCAAACATAGCCTAGTCATATTTATAAAATCAACATAAGTTCACAAAGAGGCTTACTTTTGTTTCTAATACAAAAGTATGGTTTTATACATAGAATCATGATGCCAATTCTAACATAATTTCATATGAATCATAATACCCCAAATTTGATCCAATTACACAAAAAGTGATTTTTTTTACAAAAATATACATTATGTTGGCATAGTAGCAAAACCACATACTTGCATGAATCTCAATTAAACAACCACAAACATGTAGCTTCAACATGAATTACATACTTGCGAATATCCAATCGTATACTTGCATAAATCTCAAATAAACTACCGCAAACATGTAGTTTTTATCATGAATTACATACTTGCGAATATCCAATCGTTATACAACATTCCAAATCGATTAGAATCATAGCAACGCACAAATAAGAATTACTATCACCACAAATCAAGTGTAATTCTCATTTTACACAAATCAAACACAGTTATTTATTCACATCGGAATAGTACTCTACTTACAATCGTGTGACGAATTCTTCAATTCAGGAATCTGAATTCTGGATTTGGAGATGCTATTCCTTTGATGTAGGCGTTGATTTGATTTGTTTACGTTTAACTTGTAGTTGCTTTGTGCTTTAGAGTTTGTCTCCTAATCGTCTCTCAAATTGGTGGCTACTCCTAGTCGTTCCTCAGCAGCATGATGGCCTCATTCTTATTTTTGAATGAATAGATTAAGTAGAGTCTAGGGTCATTTTTATAGAGTTTATGAACTGATTAGGACCATCGATGTAGCTTGGGTTAATCGTAGCCATTCATTCGAAAGAGAGACCAATCAGGAGCTGACACCTAGCCCTAGTGACAAGGCAAGGCTCAGAAAATCGGCCAAACACAGACCAGGCCAGCCAGGGTGGGCTGGGTTCGACCTGGCTCTTGGGCCAGGTCGACAGCCCAGTCGACAGCCCTGTCGACCTGGCTAGCCCAGGTCGACTGCCAAGTCGACCTGGGTGCCTTAGGCGGGAATTTTCCCGCCCTGGCCAATTGGGCCCGATTTTGAATTTTAAACTTGTTTTCTGAGCTGTTTTCGTCTGTTTGAATTTTAACCTAAATTCTGAAACTTCCGGAGGCCATATCTTCTTCATACGGACTCCGTTTTTCGAAAACTCGGACTCTATTTCGCGTATTTTTCCGAGACGAACACAACGGCGAATCCCGTTTCCCTTAATTCTTTGATTTGAAATTAATTATACTTTAATTTGTGAATTTCACGGTTATAGAATTCACGGGGTGTTACAGATGGAGAAAGCCAAAACGGTAGGCACTCCTTTAGGCTCTCATTTTAAGTTGTCGAAAGACCATTCTCCTACATTGGAAGAAGATAAAATGTATATGGCTAATATACCTTATTCTAGTGTTGTTGGTAGTCTCATGCATGCGATGATGTGCACGAGACCAGATTTGGCCTATGCAGTTGGTGTTGTCAGTCAATATATGTCTAACCCAGGCAAAGAACATTGACATGTAGTGATGTGGATTCTTAGATATCTTCGAGGCACTTCTTCGGTGGGTTTGTTATACGGTGGAGTAGATGGTGACATATTTCTTAGACGATACTGTGATTCTGATTATGAAGGGGATAGAGATGCTAGGAAGTCGATGTCGGGCTATGTTTTTACACTTGGCACAGGCTCGATTTCATGGAGATCAAAGCTGCAATCTATCGTAGCTTTGTCAACTACCGAAGCAGAGTTGATATCTATTGTGGAAGCAACAAAGGAAGGATTGTAGTTACTTCAGTTGTTGGATGATCTTTCAAGGCGCAGCAGACAGTGGAGCTATTTTCAGACAGTCAGAGTGCGATTCATCTTGTTGAGAATCAAGCTTATAGTTCACGGACAAAGCACATTGATGTTAGAGGTTTCTTTCTTATGCTTGAGGAAGAACAGAGCAAGATCAAATTATTGAAGGTGGGTACTTCGGATAATCCTTCAGATATGATGACTAAGTTACTTCCGAAGGACAAGTTTGAGCATTGCTCAAACTTGATCAGCTTGCTTCTTGTTACTTGAGTGTCATGAGGCGTTGGGCCCAACAACTTCTATGTTGATTGTTGAAGATGAGATGATGAATAAAGACTGTTATATTTGAATCAAGGTGGAGTGTTAAATTGATGATTCAAATATTTGTAGAGAAGGAAAGATTGATTGTCAATCATGTAATTGGCTCCTATATAGAATAACTTGGGTGCCAAGTTTACTTGGAAGTCAAAAAAACTTGGGTGCCAAGTTTACTTGGAGGTCAATAAATATCTCTATATAAATAGAGGTCATGTTATTGTATGAAGAAAGCAATCCACCATTAATCTTCTCTCTATTGTAATCTTCCTCCTCTCTTATGTACTCATTTCTTCATTGAGAAATAAAAGTTGTTAGGTCTCCGTGGACGTAGGATATTCATATCCGAACCACGTTAAATCTTCTGTGTCCTTTTTTGTTCTTTGTTTTTCGTAAGATTTCATAATTATTTTGTTATACTCCATTGGTATCTAAATAAACAATACTAGATCCTCATCGAAATTCCGCATAAATCACTACATAGACGTGTGAAGTTTAATGAAGTTGTATTCCCTTTTGTAGACAACAACATCAAAAAATCAAAAAATAACTGGGGCAGAGAAACTGATCATTTCACTACCAGAGTTAACTGAGTATAATGCTAGTAAACCTGATCAGGAAGTAAAGAACAATACAGATGATGATTGCACTGTACCCAGTACCAGAACAAGTTTCAGTTCATCAGATTCACTAAACAGTATGTTTCATGATGATGTTGCTACTCAAGGAGATGCAGATATTGGTGAGTGTCATAATGAAGGTGGTATTGTATCTAGTGACAAACAAACAAGGTGTGACAATAGTGAAAGGTCAAACAGTGCAAATAGTGCAAACACAGAAAGGTCAAACAGTGCAAACACTGACAATCCAAAAGATCATGCACAACAAACTGATGTGAACAGACATCACATGTTAACTAGAGCTAAATGTGGGATATTTAAACCAAAGTTATACAATGTTAGTTTGAATGAAAGAGAGCCTATCAATTTCAAAGAAGCAGTCAGCAATGAAAACTGGAAAATGGCTATGAAAGAGGAATATAATGCGTTATTGAAGAACAAAACTTGGAGTTTAATTGAAAGACCCAAGCACAAGAACATCATTGGATGCAAATGGACCTATAAGTTGAAAAGAAAGCCTGATGGTAGCATTGAAAAATATAAAGCCAGACTCATTGCGAAAGGATATTCACAAGAGTTTGGTTTTGATTTTACAGAGACTTTCTCTCCAGTGGTTAAGCCCACTACCATCAGAATTATGTTAACCATTGCATTACATAATCAATGGAACATAAAGCAGCCGGATGTACACAATGCATTCTTAAATGCAGACTTACATGAAGAAGCTTTTATGATGCGACCTGAAGGCTATGAGATTGAGAATAAAGAAAAATTTGTATGCAGACTACATAAGGTTATCTATGGTCTTAAACAGACATTCAGAGTATGGTACAAGAAGCTCAAAGACACATTTGCAAATTTAGGATTTACTACAGCCAAGTCAGACAATTCATTGCACATTAGAAAAAGAGGTGATAATATGATATTCATACTGGTGTACGTTGATGATATTCTCATAACTGGAAATAATAACAAAGAGATCAGTAGTATTATAAAACACATCAGTGACATATTCTCCATAAAGGATATGGGTAAACTACGTTCTAGGTATTCAAATTTTACAAAAATCTAAGGATGAAATTCTTCTATCTCAGAAGAAATACATTTCAGAGATTCTAGCTCGTGCTAAAATGGATAAAGCGAATCCTCTACCTACATCCATGACTACAAACTTAAGATTATCTAAACATAGAGGTGGAGCGATTAGTGATGCAAGATTCTACAGAAGCATAGTCGGAGCATTGCAATATGTTACTGTCATGAGACCAGAGATTTGTTACAGCGTAAGTAAGGCTTCATAATATATGCACAATCCCTTAGATGAACATTGGTGTGCAGTCAAAAGAATACTACGTTATTTAAAAGGCACTTTAGATCATGTTTTAAAGTTAATAAAGAGCAAAGAAATCAACCTGCAAGCTTATAGTGATGCTGACTGGGCTTCAGATCCAGACGATCGACGATCAACATCAGGCTATTGCATATACATGAGCTCGAATCCGATTTCCTGGTGCTCAAAAAAGCAAGCAACGATTTCACGCTCTAGCACTAAAGCTGAATATCGATCTGTGGCAAGCACTGCAGTTGAAATCATATGGCTTAATTCGTTGACCAGAGAGCTAGGGTTCCAATCCAACAAAAAGCCCACGATTTAGTGCGATAATATGAGCACCGTATCCCTTTCAGCGAATCCTGTTCAACACGCACGCACGAAGAACCTTGAGATTGATCTTTACTTCGTGCGTGAACAAACACTTGCTGAAAAACTGGAGGTGAATCACGTCCCCGCTTACTATCAAAGAGCTGATGTATTGACAAAAGCCCTCTCGGCCAAAAATTTCCAGAGGATGAAAGAAGAATTGTGTGTTATCGATGGCGGCGGAGTAAAAGGGGAAGATAGAAAACCCTAGCTGTAATTGAGGGCGGACAATAAAGACTTCGGTTCACAACACATTGCATATATCTCTTCTCGTTACACTGGGCTGGGCTTGGCCCATGACACAAACGTTGCATTATTTACTTTGTACATTATCAAGCTATAAATATGTTAGCCTTCAGTTCTGTAATTTAATCCTTGCAATTACAATTTGTTCAAATGCATTCTAGACGAAATAATACAAAACAATTTCTCTGCAAATTCTGATTCTCCTACTTATATCAAGTTATGAGTATCAAAAAATTAATGTTGTCCTGAGTAAAATAAAAGTAAATTTATGGACAACAATAATAGGTATAATATAAATTATGTTTCTAGCACTCATTTAATTTATTTTTATTTTACAAAAAAAGAATAAAGAAAGAAAACTTAGCAAAGCAAATTAACATCAATTTCAGTGACAGCACATTCGTCATCGGATCATTGTCATGAGGATCATATTCATCCTCAGCTCCAACATCGTTATCATTTAGAAACATCACCTGTATAAATAATAATAACATTAACAAATACTTACAAGTGAAAGGGATATAAATGCTACAACTAAATACAAGAGTAAGAGGAATTCTAAGGATACTCTCGTGTGTCTGTACTTGTCGCATGATTGAAGGAGATGGTGGACCAATCGATTATTAGGTACATGCTGTCAATGATGGTGTAACATTATCCACTAATCAAAAGGGCAACTAAAAGAGAGTATGCTTTGCAATCATCTCAAGCATAATACCAAGATTAAGATTTTATGAAATTAAACCATGAAACTTACTAAGATCTCATAAAATATAAAACAAGGTTTCATCTTACTTGAACGACATATGGAATTATTGTTCTGACTTCTCAGGCACACTTAAAGAAACCAAGTTGTCCACAAACTTGTAAACTTCAATGCTAAAGCAAGATAACAGCTTTGCCCCAGGAATTTTCTTGATTTCTTTGCTATCCAATTCATAAATAAAGCAATAATATTCGTTAATGTTCTGTTGGGATAAAAGAAAAAGCTGATGGTCATTCAGAAATTGTATTGGCTCAATCAGGGCCGGTTCTACCCTTTGGGTTGCCCTAGGCGAACAGAATTTTTGTTGCCTTCTATTATATGAAGAAAGCAAATGGTCCAAAATTATCTTCCAAAAATTGATTTTTATGGGCATCAACATACAGGTCCTCATAATGATTCTTCCTACAAATTATTCTTTTTTTAAAGCAAATTAGGGTTCAATATCAACTTCATTTGCTTAAAATAAATTATTGATCGAACCAACAAAAGATCTTCAAAGTTCACCTTTTTTTACCTTAACTTTTCAGTTGTGAAATCTTTTTTTCCCATATTCTCTGTAGATTTTCAATTAAAAGATTTTCAGTTCAATGAAATAAGTGAAATTTTATAAAGTACAAGAAAGATGCACATAATACGAATATTAACCATTGACTTTAACCCCAAAAATATTTAGAAACCTGTTTTTTTTTTTTTTTTTTTCCTTCTGCAGAATATCAAAATTAACCAGTGAATTAATTTGAAATTATCCATTAATGAGACTGTCATTACTTGTTATCAAAATCAGTGGACAATATTCTTCAAACCCACGGCCGCATAAGCAATAAAGCAACAAGTATCAGTCTCAATAATAATACTGTACACAAACAAAGACAGTAATTACCTTTGTTTCAAATTGTTTAATGTCGGGATTATCAAATTAGCAAGCACAGGAGTCGATTCTCAATCAAATCCGGCCACCGTAAAGGAAAATAGAGTGGCACACGCTATTGCCTGTTGCAGGCAGCTTATGAATTTGATTGGAGGCTGATGTGCTAACTTCACGGCTGTAGCAAGGCGGAGGAGTATATGTTGCGGATGAAGGTGAGTCGATGTTGGAGATTGACTGTGAAAGGAGAAAGAGTCGTGCGCCGCCGAGAAAAGAGGAAATCGCGATCCACGATTTGAAATTCAAAATAGTTTTTCTTTCCTCCGCGTTTTATCTTTCTGAAGCGGGTTGCCCCGAAGAAGCGGGTTGCCATATTCCATGGCCTACTGTGCCTTGCCTCGTAACCGGCCCTGGGCTCAATTATTGGAGGAAATTCAGCGGACACCACCAGCACTCATCACCATCAAAAGAAAATTGCTCATTATCCTTCAATACCCACACATCAAATGAGTTTACATCAGTTTCGGACTTAGAACACAAGGCTGCAAGTGATCCTCTGAACTCCGTGGTATTGGAATATGCTTGCACTGGACAAATAACATATGAAAATTCATCCTTTGCCAAGTGGAAGGCAATTAAACGACTATGAAGTTGCATAGGTTTCCAATACACAGCCCCTTCACAATTATTCCATGCTCATTGCACAATATACTGAATTTGCTGAAATCAATTCTTCTCCACAAACAATCACCTTTGAAACTGAATACCTCATTGAATTATTAGTTACTTGTTTTTTTTTTTCCCATGCAAAAGTTATAGAAAATAGATTATTTATGATATAATTGCAATGTTATAGCACGTAATCTACTAAAAAAAGTTGCAAAAATTATAGAAGATGGCCAGTCCATAAAAAAAACAATGATGGGTTGGAAGTTCTTCTTTCTTTCTTCCTTTCTTTGTTTTTTTTTTTTTTTTTTTTTTTTTTTTTTTGAGTTAGTAAACACGTTCTTTCTATATACTTGGGCATATAAGCCTTTGTTGGCTAAAAAATAATATGCAAGTAATCTCGGTTTAATCGAGTTAATACAATGTTATTATTTTGTGCTTATATCGTTGAATCTCGCTCACTCTACTCTCTATCAAATATATAATGTAACAAAACCTTAATGCAACAATCTGATTCTATTAAATGTTCCAAAGATAAAAGAAATATTTCATTAGATAAATTTGAAAACAGTAATTGGTTTGTAATGAACTTAGAGGAACTTGAGAGATTACCTCAAACTTTAATGCATATGACTATATCTAAGCGTTGCTCTAGATTGAGATTATGCCATATGTAAAAGTGGAAAATGAAAATATTTATTGAATAAATAAAAAGATACTTATTTTGTTTTGTCATACGATAGAATTCGGAAACTGTTGAGCTGCATTGTCTTTACTGTTTTCCTATTTAACTTTTTCTAGTAAATTCACAGTGTTAACTTCATTTTAAATGGCCTAATTTTCTAAATGTGCCTTGCTTATATTGTCAATATTCCCTGCTAAAAGTACATCAGGAACCATTACTGTTTCTATACTTGACTATATAAAAAAACAAGAATCAATACATAAAAGGGCCTTTAGTGTCTTAAACTGCCAAAACGAAATTTGACATGTGGGATCCCCTGTGTGGTCCGGCTAACAGACCTGCAGCTTTTAAGCAAATTTTATAGTCCATCTCCATACATCCCATTCTCTTGGTAAGGAAGACAAGTCTAAGGTAGCACCATAATGAGCAAGCTTCAAATTTGTACCCTGATGCATGTAGCTGGTTAAAAGCCATTTTTTCAACTTCGAGATACCCGAAGATAAGCTTTGAGTGCAAGAATATTACCCAATTGCGATGGACGGGTATGCCTTGCAGAAGCCATTAAGAAGATACATTATAAATACGTCTTTGCTTCCGAACGTTAAGATTTATATTCCTTTGATATTTTATTCTGGATTTTCGAATTCTGCATTGATTGTGTTTGCGCAAAATATATTACAAACTTATTCAGTCTCCTTTCACTTTGAAAATAGGGACTACTGCTTGAAAGCCTTTTAATAAGTTTCTTTTTCATAAGTAGTTAAAATGTTAAAGCAAGGTATTTAATATATATTTATTTTATCTCATGCGTAAATGAAGCTTACCACCTATTGCATCTGCTGACCCGTTAATTAGTTGGCAGTTGTTTGTTTTGTATCTATAGTTCAAACTATTGTCACTCTATAAGTTAGACAAGTTATGATTTCATTGTTATTCTGATGCACAACTTACACATGACTCGGGTTCAAAAATAAATACTGACTCAACCACTATGCACAAAGAAGCAAGACCTAAGAGAATAGTCATCAAGCCAAGAAGACTACAAGATTAGAAGTTCTCTAGAATAAATTAGAAGCAGCTGATCATGTGAATGGAGTAGTTACACTAATTAATTGTCTTATTCACAATTACATGGAATGTATAAAAACAACCTGCAATGTACCAAGAGGAGGGATGAAATGAAAAACTACCTTCTTCACTCCCTCCTTAATTTCTTTCTATTTTTAGTTTTCAACCTGCAACATATTCACAATCAAAATCAATCAGTAATGTAGTTTAAAATGCTATCTTCGTGTGTACTTCCTATTGGTTTCCAAGAAACGAAAGAAAAAAATTAAATCCGTACAAACGAATAAATTATCACATCCATTTTTTTGTTGCAGCAGAAAATACTGTTTCAAACAAACGGCTATGATTATAAACGCTCAAACATGCACTAGGGAGGAAACTTTCGTGAAATCTTCCCAACGCTGGAAACATTTAAAACCTAAAGATTGATCGAGCATAGCCACTGGAAGCTCGAAAACATTTCAAAAAACTACACTTGCAAATTGGTTTTTTCTGGTTCAAACAATGAATTTATGGAAGCAACGGAGTCGAGTTCATACATGAGCGTGGTTATCGTAACATCAACATTGAAGACTTGAACCAAGATGAAGTCCCCTATAGTTTATAACTTCTTCCCACTTGATGGTGCTGCTAATTACGAAGCTCATTACTTACCTATTCTTTATATGCAGCTGTGAAACCATTTGAAATATTTTTAGCAACTTCTCCTGTTTGAAATTTATGTGAATTATTTAAAATATAGAAATAAGTGTATGATGACTCCTATATGTGAATAGTCTCACATCATGAGATTATAAGAAAGATGCAAGTATTTATACTTGTTTCTAAGAAGTCATGTTGGGGTCTTGGGCTCTCAATGCATGCTTTGTTGTGAGGAGGGAGACCATGCATCATGAACACCACACACGCGCGTCCGACCGGCTCGGTTCGGTTCGGGCTTGGGCCTTGGCTATGTGGTGTAGACACTTATATTTTTGGACCAGAAAACCTTGACTTTTTCAAATCGTTTTTATGAAAAATATTTCTGAGCCGACTTTATCATGAAGCGGTAAACTTTTGACCCGGTGTTTCAGCAGATCATATTTTCTCCTATTGCCCAGTATTTTCGATTAACCCTAATCCCCGTCTATATATGTACAGAAAAAAATATTTTTTTCTCCTCCGCCATTAAAATATTCTTACAGAAATTTTCGAGCAGTTATTTATTTCGAAAGTGCAAATCTGCACTGATTTGTTGTGCAAGCAAATCAGTTACTGTTCTACGAGACTGTTTTATCCTAGAGGCGACGGCGAGAGTACGAACTGGTTTTGCACCACCGATCAGATCGCCGAATCATCTTCAAGAGAGTGACCTGGTTCGCGACTCAGCCATTGTTTCCCAACAATTTGAAGACGATCCGTGAAACAATGGCTTCGACTGCCCCATTTATATTCGGCGACCAAACATCTTCAACCTCGCTCATTTCTGATACCCGTCTAGGGTTTGCTGTATTCATTTCTATGTTTATCTGTACATACCAGACTGCAGCTACCACTCTCGATATTCACTAAAGATCCCAGATCTAATAATTTGGCCAGATTGAGCTTTCGGGTATACCCTGGATCTGAAGAAATACATATACGGTGAAGATGAGATAGTTGAGTTGAGAGAGCTGATGCGCGGTCATAAAGAGAAGTAAAGCTTCAGAACTTGTTTCCTACTTGCAGCTTAATGCCTGGTATGGTTTTAATTTTTTATCGTTTCTTTTGCTCCATGTGACGTTTGAAGTATGATAACTTATACAGTAATGTGCTTTGTCAATACTGATTAAATTGATTGTGAATGCCAAAGCACATATACATGGTTAAATGTAATTACACACTCAACTGATGACCACGAGGTTGAGCAAGTAGAAATGCATGAATTGCGATGTTCAGACTGTATTATGATGCATAAATCTCTCGATTTATTTATATATATTTTTAGGGAAGATAAGAAGTGGCCAAAATAAATAATTGGTCAATACATTTGAAATGCATATGATTATATGGAAATGTCATTAAAATTGACATTAATAGAACACATATAATATTGGGAAATGACACTAAAACTTTGACATTAATAGAATGTGTATGTTATTTGATAATGTCCTTAAGAATTGACATTAATTGGATGAATAGGTTTTTTGCATCAAATAAATTGACATAGTTTATATGCATACAAGTGAAAAGATAGAATATAGAACACCTTTGTTGCATACATGTGGATAATTTATGTTAGTCTCTGAGTTTATGAATATTTTCCTATGAGAAAATATAAATTCTCAAACATATGAACATCTCTAAAAAATAGTAAGCATCAACAACCAACCAGTAAATAACAGAATGGAATCCGCAAGAAAACCATAAATGACAGCAGCAATCAACCCAAATGAATGATTCTGGACAGTTATTCGATAATACAACTGTAGAAAACCAGATCATATGACACGAATGTATTGGAACAGGCCAGGCACTACACTGCAGGCTAAACTGACTGAGGAGCCTCTTACGGTTATGATTACTGAGATTCGCCTTATTGGTGAATCAGAGGTTGGTGGGTAGACATTGGTATTTCTCGCCATGTTTGCTATGATCGTG
Source organism: Allium sativum (assembly GCA_030737875.1). Taxonomy (NCBI): domain Eukaryota; kingdom Viridiplantae; phylum Streptophyta; class Magnoliopsida; order Asparagales; family Amaryllidaceae; genus Allium; species Allium sativum. The sequence continues at coordinate 898,403,725 of CM060922.1, read as the reverse complement.
ATATATTCACAATATACACGGTTGCTGACGATCAGAAAGTGTGTTGTGAGATTCTCGCACCACTTAAGCTGCAGAGACTGGTAATATGAAAATAAAACATATGATTGGAAAGACATCGATTCTTAAAGATTTGATGCATTTGATATGTTTGAAACATTCAAAATTGAAATCAAGCAAATAGGAAAATTAAGAGACTACATAGTGATAGAGGAATAGAATATGAATCAAATTCTATTCTGGATTTTTTATGTGATATATTGTACATAAGAGAACTGCACCATTTTCACCTGAAATGGAAGGTAAAGCTAAAAAAAAGGACCTTTACCAAATTAGTAATTGTCATTTTATTAAATTTTGGTGCAGCAAAACATTAGTGGGGGGATATTTTATAGACTGTATGTTATGTTCTGAACAGAATCCCCAAATCTAAGAATAAAATTTCGCCTTATGAAATTTTAGGGAAATATAAATCCAATATGTCATACTTTAGAACTTGGGGTTGCTTAGCATATGTTCGCATTCCAAACCCTAAGAGAATAAAATTGGCAAGTAAATCATACGAATGTGTATTTATAAGCTATGCTGTTAATAGCAAAGCATACAGAATTTATGACCTAAATACACATAATATAATTTGAATCAAATGATGCCAATTTTTATGAAATGAAATTTCTTTTTAAATTAAGGAATAGTGGGGGCACATCAAGTACGCCTATTAGAACAGAACTTAATAAAAAGTTCTGAAGTTGAACCTAGAAGAAGTAAAAGAGCAAGAACCGTAAACGAATTTGGTTCGAATTTTTTACTATAGAGGAGGATCCCTTAAACCTCCAAGAGGCCTTATCTTCTTTAGATGCCGATTTTTGGCGAGAGGCTATAAATAATGAGATGGATTCTTTGAAATCCAATAAGACTTGGCGTTTGACATATTTACCCTCTGGTTGTAAATCTATAGGCTGTAAATGAGTACTTAAAAAGAAAGCTAAAACCTGATGGTACTATTGATAAATACAAAGCACGACTAGTAGCTAAAGGTTTTAGAGAAAAAGAAAATATAGATTTCTTCGACACTTTTTCACCTGTAACTAGAATAACATCCATCCGGGTATTAATCTCACTTGCTTCCATTCATAATTTATTAATACACCAAATGGATGTTAAAACCGCATTTTTGAACGGTGAATTAGAAGAAGAAATTCATATGGACCAGCCTGAAGGGTTCGTAGTACATAGTCAAGAACATAAAGTATGCAAATTAGATAAACGATTATATAGTTTAAAACAAGCACATAACAATGACATAAAAAAAAATTTGATAACTTTAATCATTTCACATGGTTTTAAAGTTAATGAAAGTGACAAATACATTTATTACAAATCTGAGAATGACATTTGCACTATTATATGCCTTTATGTAGATGACCCACTCATCTTTGGGTCAAACATTCATGCCATAAACTCAGTCAAATCCTTGTTAAATGCCAATTTTTGATATGAAAGATCTAGGTGTGGTGAGTGTAATCCTTGATATTAAGATTAATGGGTAAAAAGGGGATTTTCTTTGGATCAATCTCATTAAAATGAGAATACTCTAAAGAAATACAATTATTTTGACTGTAAACCTGCATATACACCATATGGTCTCAGTGTAAAGTTATTTAAGAACACTGATGAAGGTGTAAGACAGTCTGATTTTGCGAGCATCATTGGCAGCCTTCGGTATGCCACTGAATGTACTAGACCCAACATTGACTATGTCGTGGGATTATTATGCAGATTTACCAGTAGACCCAGTATAGAGCACTGACATGTTATTGAAAGGGTCATGAGTTACCTTAAACGAACCATGAACCTTGGATTACATTATGAAAAGTTTCAAGCTGTACTTGAAGGATATTCCGATGCTGACTGGAATATTTTATCTGATGATTCTATTGCGACCAGTGGCTATATATTTAGCATTGCTAGAAGAACTGTTTCTTGGAAATCTAAGAAACAGAATATCTTGACTCAGTATACTATAGTGACTGAGATAAGAGCACTAGCCACAGCTAGTGAAGAAGCAGAGAACTAAAGAAATCTGCTAGTTGAGATCCCTATACGGGAAAGATAGACACCAGTGGTGTAATCGATTGTGATAGTTCCGCGGCTATTACAAAAAGTATAGAACCGTTATAACACCGGTAGAAAACGACGTCGTAAGCACAATACTGTAAAAGAACATCACATATATAGTGATGGAAGATTTGACGACTATTGAAAGAAAAACAGAACCGATAATACAACGGTAAGAAATGGCAGTCGTATGCACAGTATTGTTAGAGGACATCACATATGAAGTGATGATAATTTGGCAGATCCTTTGACGAAAGGACTGACCAGAAAAAAAGTCCTTAATAATTCTAAAAGAACGGGACTATTGCCCTGAGATTGTGGAATCACACACAATGGTAACCCGACCTAAATGACTGGAGATCCCAAGAAATAGGTTCAATGGGTAAAAACAAGTTGTGTAGTGATAGAAGTAGAACATGCTATTTAATAAACTAAGAAGCATGTATTCCTGAAGTGATTAGAGGATGAGTTAATAGAAACTCTTAATGAGATCTATACTCTATTTGGAGTGGAGTACCTACCTTCAGGAGTACTCTTGATAGACTCACCTGTGTGAATGTGGAAATGTGGTCGTTTCCTATGGAGTTTTGGGCAGAACTTCTAGAGCGTTCACTAAACTGGGATAGACGTGCATGGCCATAAACGCACGGGCTTATTTGATTTCACTATAGAAAAGGTTGTGTGTGGTTTGATGTCAGGAATAGAGTTCAAGACTACGTGTCACTCTAGTAAAAACTGAATCTTACTCACTATGCAAAGGTTCAAGTCGGATGACACCTTTGTTTATGCACAGTCTTATGTTTTTAGAAACTGCTCGATAATATTTTAAAAAATTCATGTGGGGGATTGTTGGAAATTTATGTGAATTATTTAAAATATAGAAATAAGTGTATGATGGCTCCTATATGTGAATAGTCCCACATCATGGGATTATATGAAAGATGCAAGTATTTATACTTGTTTCTAAGAAGTCATGTTGGGGCCTTGGGCTCCCAATGCATGCTTTGTTATGAGGAGGGAGACCATGCATCATGAACACCACACACACACGCACGACCAACCGACCGACTCGACCCGACCCGACCCGGCCCGGTCCGGCTCGGTTCGGTTCGGGCTTGGGCTTGGGCTTGGACTTGGGCCTTGGCTATGTGGTGTAGACACTTATATTTTTGGACCAGAAAACCTTGACTTTTTCAAACCGTTTTTATGAAAAATATTTCTGAGCCGACTTTATCATGAAGCGGTAAACTTTTGACTCGGTATTTCAGCAGATCCTATTTTCTCCTACTGCCCAGTATTTTCGATTAACCCTAATCCCCGTCTATATATTATCTTCAGTTGTAGACGAGATTATTACAGAAAAAAAATATTTTTTTCTCCTCCGCCATTAAAATATTCTTACAAAAATTTTCGAGCAGTTATTTATATCGAAAGTGCAAATCTGCACTGATTTGTTGTGCAAGCAAATCAGTTATTGTTCTACGAGGCCGTTTTATCCTAGAAGCGGCGGCGAGAGTACAAACTGGTTTTGCACCACCGACCAGATCGTCGAATCGTCTTCAAGAGAGCGACCTGGTTCGCGGCTCAGCCATTGTTTCCCAACATCACCTAAGCTGAGGTATTTCTATTGGAAACCATGCATAAATGAAACTACATGCACATTCTAATTGTACTAATACAATTTACCTTGCACTACTAGTCATTTCAATGGTCCTTCTACTTACTAAGTCTTTTTTTGCACATATTTTACCGATTCTTGATTTTCTTTCTACTATTTTTTGAATATGCACCTCCAGCGGTAACAATGATTCCTGAGTCGACAGGTGACTGAACTTGCAGATAGGTTTTTCCTAAGTTATGTCTTTAACCATAGCGTCGGCGATGAAATGTCATTTGTTTACTTAATGCAATCATAGGCAAACATATGCCTTAAAAAACTAAGTTCAGATGACGATCAAGATCAAATAATATCAGTATTAGTGTCTGGACCTCCTGTTAACAAAAAGTTTATTTTGATGGAGAATACCCAAAAATAAAACTCCTTTATAAGCACTCTAGTGAATATTTCATCTTCTAGTACAAGCCTCCACTCAATCTCAGGGAGAAATCTTTTCAATTTTCAATAGGAAAAATATCGGAGTTGAAAAAAAAGCAAACAAAGAATGTTACACAAACATTAAAATGATAGTTTTTCAAGCATGTTTCTCAATGCTTTGGGAATCAATTACACGTGCTCGTGGTTCCCAACTGGAAGAAGTGATCACTGCTCGAATAGCTGCAAATGAAAGGCGGCGACTACGACCACCACTGTCAAAAGAGTACTTTAGGAGTGTTGCGGTCTACATACAAATAAAGATACGAGAGTTGACATTTTATTGAATGAAAAATGGCTTAGCGCAAAGCTTTTGAATTCTGCTGTGTTAGGCCATAAAAACGGTGTGATTCGTAATGCAAAGAAAAAGTGGTACCAGAAAGTAATAACACTTGATCCTGTTGGATACGACCAGAATAGCTTTACAGTTGGTGAGGGACCTATGATAAATCTATATGATTTGGATTATCCCCATCCATAACTCCAAATCATACAAACTTATCATAGGTCCCCACCGATTTTAAAGTCATTCTGGCCGTATCCAACATGATCAAGTGTTATTAGCTTCCGTTACCACTTCTTGCATCACGAATCACACTGCTTTTATTGCCTAATACAGCAGAATTCAAGAGCTTTGCGCCAAGCCACTTTTTATTCAATAACCTGTCAACTCTCATATCTCTATCTGTATGTAGACTATGACTCTTCCAAATTACCCTTTTGACAGTGGTGGCCGTAGTCGGCGCCTTTCGTTTGCAGCTATTCGAGTAGTGATCACTTCTTCCTGTTGGAAACCACGAGCACGTGTAATTGATTCCAAAACATTGAGAAAAATGCTTGAAAAGCTGTTATTTTACTTTTTGTGTTACATTCTTTGTTTGCTTCTTTTTTTCAACTCTGATATTTTTTTCTATCGAAAAACAAAAACATTTTTCTTGAGATTGGGTGGAGGCTTGTATGGGAAGATGAAATATACACTAGAGTGCTTATAAAGGAGTTTTATTGTTGGGTATTCCCCATCCAAAATGAATAATATTATTTGATCTTGATCGTCATCTGGACTTAATTCTTTAAGGCATATGTTTGCCCATCATTGCAGTAAGTAAACAAATGACATTCCATCGCCGACACTATGGTTAAAGACACAACTTAGGAAAAAACCATCTGCAAGTTCAGTCATATGTCGACTCAAGAATCATTGTTACCGCTGGAGGTGCATTTTCAGAAAATAATAGAAAGAAAATCAAGAATCGGTAAAATATGTGCAAAAAAGACTTGGTAAGAGGAAGGACCATTGAAATGACAAGTAGTGCAATATAAATCGTATTTGGTATGATTAGAATGTGCACGTAGTTTCATTTATGCATGGTTTCCAATAAAAAAACATCAATTTGGGTGAAGCTGCTAAAAATATTTCAAATGGGTTCATACCTACTTACAAAAAATTGGTAAGAAATGAGCGTCGTAATTAGCAGCACCATCAAGTGCGAAGAAGTTAAAAACTATAAGGGGCCTTCATCTTGGTTCAAGTCTTCAATTTTGATGTTCTGATAACCGCGCTCTTGAGTTCGACTCTGTTACTTCCATTTAAATACAATGATATACATATACCATCTTTCGTATCTTTAGTAACAAAACGTCCATTCAATGTGTAAAATTGGTAAAGAGCAGCAAAAAGTGAGTTTTTTAGTCGAACAATGATATCACCCATCAACTTTTGGGCATGGATAAAACCAATTTGCATGTAGTTATATGAAATGTTTTCGATCTCCCAGTGGCTAAACTCGTTAAATATTTCGGTTTTAAATGTTTCTAGCGATGGGGAAGGTTTCACCAAAGTTTTCTCTTAAGGGCATGTTTGAGCGTCTATAACTGTAGCCGTTTGTTTGAAACAATTTTTTCTGCTGCAATAGAAAAATTGATGTGATGATTTATTCATTTGTACGGATTTAGTTTTCTTTCTTTCATTTCTTGAAAAACCAATAGGAAGTACACACGAAGATAACATTTTAGACTCCATTACTAGTTGATTTTGATTGTGAATATGTTGCAGGTTGAAAACTAAGAATAGAAAGAAAATAGAAAACAGGGAGTGAAGAAGGTAGTTTTTCATTTCATTCCTCCTCTCGGTACATTGCAGGCAACAACGAATCTATGATTTTAGTTTGTGATGGGCGAAACTAGAATAATGTTCAAATATTTTACAAAAACAAATAAATTAATCAAAATGTAATGGAATGTGCAACTATTGTACATGCACAGAAATAGAAAAGCTTACAAATAAAATTTTACAAAAAACAGGCAAAGTAGCAAAATTCACACACAACAAAGTGAAAAAATAATTTTGTTTTTAGAAAAAGTAATAATGTCAAACTATAAACACCCTACCTCCTTTAAGGTCACTCACAAAGGGAATGCATTAAATTTGATGGAGTATTATAGGTAAAAGGTACAAGTAATTTAAAGACAGACATATAAACAGCGGAAAGACTAAATTTTATTTCATAGACACATGGTCCAGTCAAAACATTACAACAACTGTCTTAAAAACCAACTTACAAAATCATTACAGTAAATCCTCTGTCTTGACTACAACGTAAAGAAGAATAAACAATAATAAAGCAGCACAAATCCCCAATTAAGAGTGTAACCACAGCCATAGCCTAAGAAAAGAGAGTCCAAGCAATACATCTACTTTCTTCAAGCTGGAAAAGGTCTGGACTAAGTTAAAGTATTCCCTCCCAGCGGACCTTGGGGGGAGGGGGAGGGGAAACGGAAGACAAGAAGACGAATAAAAACGGGTCACACATAAGTCTGGTAAGTCCAGTGATTATTTAGCATGTAAACAGGTAAAAAGATCATGATATGAATAAACTGAACCAAGGACAATACCCTATAGATAAGATAAGATAACGATAAATAAGGCAAGGTAAACTGAATATACTATCACACTCATTTCTATTTCTCTGCACCTACTAACAAGTGTTTTAACTAGCACCATATGTTCATGATAAAATGATCCTTATTATCGATCGGCTTCTACTCGCATGCATTTATGACTTGTGTCATTCGGTCCCGCTTGATTGTAGATACCTGTGCTGGCCCCACCATGGGGTGTATCAATTCCTATGGTGGCGGCCCAACACAACTTCAAGATGCACAGTATATACTACTGATGCCCAGTGCCTGATTTATCCATGTAGGAGTATGTGCACGCTCATACTCCGTTGGAACCTACACTGCTGCACCACCCGCCGTTATTTTGACCGCTTATAATCATCCCAGTAATCGTACCCCACCCTACCTAGTTCAGGGTACCATGATACATCTATGTGGGTTACTGCTGAAATGGGTCCCCATTACTAGGGTTTCCTAATCAACATATTAAAATGGTTAAGTGTTCTCAAATTAACCTAACCCCACCTATCAGTTTAGTTAACATGTTGTATTGGTTAAGTGTTGCCTTAATTAACTTAACCCTACCATTCTTAGCCTGTCTTAGCTTTAATTCATTCATTAAAGCACCAACCACTCACATTATATATGTGTTGTCGCGGTCGCTGGATGTGTCGGGCGGTTCCGGGCAGCCTTACACCGCAACTCGATCTATCCTCGGGTTTTTCGGGCTTAATGCGTTAATCTCTCACATTAGATCTATATTGTTACGGTTGCTGGATGTGCCGGGCGATTCTGGGCAGTCTTACACCGTAACTCAATCTAACCTTAGGTTAGGCACAATGATCTTTTTAATTAATTTACATATTTACCGTTTATGTTTATACGTAAATTATCCACCAATGTTGTCAACTCAAGTCATGTCCCATTTACCCTTCTAAATTTTATCCATAATTCTTTGGTATACAAATTATACCATTTCATGCCATTAATCATTTACATGATTATGAGCCAACCTATGTCAATAACATATAATTTAATATTTTTCCCAATGTATACCCCGTTATTCGTTCGCATAAATTACATAGAACGTTAGGCTCGCAAATTAGCCTAACTCATAAACAAAGAGGGAAAAAGAAAAGGGACATGTAACTTTCCAACGGCATAAAACAGTTTAGATTAACAAAGCATGTGTAATATAAATTTGACATAGTACTACACAAATTTAATTAAGCATGTAAATGTGAACTTGCATTTGAGGTGGACCAAATTAAGATAGATCTAAACATCTAAGCATGTAGATCTAGACATATAAGCATATATGAACATGACTTAGCTTATGATCTTGTATATAACATAACATAAGGAATCACCAAATTTATGTACAACATGATAGGTTCATTGCTAAATTATTATACAACATGCTAGGTTCATCACCAATTTAACTTACAACATGATAAGTCCGTCACCAATTTAATATACAACATGATAGATACATCACCAAATTTATATACAACATGATTGGTTCATCACAAATTAATATACAACATGATAGGTTCATCACCAAATTAATATACAACATGATAGGTTGTATCAATCACAATAGTCACATAGGCATAGGTAATTTTAGAATTGCGACATGAATCAGAATACGATTATCTTACAACTAGGCACAGTTCTAGTTCCGCATCATTACAAGTCAAGACATTTATTTGTTCGAATCTAAAGAATAACTGAACTTACAAACAAAAAAACAAATATTGTTTTCTGGGATCTGATTTCTGAAACTGAAAAGCTATCCTTTGATGTAGACTATTGATTCTCTAGTTTTGATTTGATTTGGGACTTCCTAACTTGACTTGTAGTTTAGAGAAAAATGGAGACTACGCTAATTTGGCCATGGACAGCATGACGGCTTCAAAGAGCAATTTTATGTGGTTTTAGGGTTGAGGGTTGGGTTATTTATATAGAAGTTTAGATTAATGAGAGCTGTTAGATCAACCTAGGAGTAATCAGAGCCATCCAGACCAAATAGAGCCAACCAGAAGTCGCCACATATGCCCTAATGACTCAGAAAAACGTCACTGGGAAAACAGCCCAGATCTGACCGAAGTGGTCGACCCCTACAGGGGGGTCGACACCCCGGTCGACACCCCTTTTGGGGGGTCGACACCTATGCCGATCCCCTCCCCCGAGGGGGGGGGGGGAGTCGACCTCTACAGCCGGGAATTTTCCCACACAGCCGCTTCTCTCGGAATTTTTGAATTTGAACTGCTTTTTAATTTAATTATTATTTATATTCAATTCCGTTTAAACTTAAAATCTTCTGAACTCCATAACTTCTTCATATGGAGTCCGATTCATGCAAACCTGGATTCTATCCCTAGCAGAATTCCGAGATGAACGCAATGGCGAAACCCGTTTCCCCTAATTTTCACTTTTATAATTAAGTATTCTTTAATTCGTTACTTTAATGTTCATAGAAAATACGGGGTGTTACATTCTCCCCTCCTTAAAGGATTTCGTCCCCGAAATCTTCAAAGCAAGAGGATTGTATATTCTACCATCCAATCGTCCATCTACTCAACCATCAAACACAGGCAAAAAGGTATCTAATGCTTTTCATGAACATATGCATAGTGTGTGTATATGTCCTTATCTAATGCAAAATCAGGCGGTCGACTGATTTAGTTGACCTCCGTAATGCAAATCATGATAGTGCCATGAGTGCATTATGTATGCAATTATTCCTAATCATTCTTTCTACATGAGTGCACAATCATTCATACAAATGCAAGGTCCATATTATAACACATCATGTTTCAATCCATATAAAAATACATATATGCATATGCAATACGAAAGTGACTGAGCCGATCTAGTACCTAATGTGTGTGTATATGCATCCACGAGTAACCACTAGCAACCACTTACAACCATCAATAATAACATGTTTCAAATACATGTTTACATCCATTGGTTTTTACCTAAGGGCCAAGAATAGGACCGAGGAGATATACTTAAAAGATAGATATAAGCGTGCATAAACTTATGGAAAAGAGATTAAGGACGTACCCTCAAAAAGAAAAGGGTAGGCTGCGCGTATCTTGTCCTCAGTCTCCCAAGTCGCGTCTTCCTCAGCATCACTCCATTGAATTTTAACAAGCTTGACTTCATGGTTGCATAGCTTTTTAACTTCTATCCCTAAGATACGAGTTGGAACTCTCCTCACAGTCGCTTCTTGTTCCACTTCTACTTACTCTAATATGCTTGGTTCCACAACTTCCGCAGACTCATGTAAGCACTTTCGCAGATGAGAGACATGGAAAACATTATGAACTCCAGCCAATCTTTCGGGCAGCTCTACTCTATAAGCCATTTTCCCAACCCTCTCAATGATTGGAAATGGCCCTACAAATCTTGGTGCCAATTTTCCTGTAGACCCAAAGTGAACGACATTCCTCAAAGGAGATACTTTAAGGAAAACCCTGTCTCCAACCTCAAACTCATGGTCGGTCCTTCTTTTATCAGCGTAGGACTTCTGTCTATCTTGTGCAGTCTTCATTCATCTTCGTATCAAGTCTACCTTCTCTGAAGTTTCTCTGATCATGTCAGGCCCAAGTACGAACTTGTTTGTAGACTCCCACCAACAAGTTGGCGATCGTCATGGTCTTCCATATAAAGCCTCGAAGGGTGCCATGCCTACGGTGGCTTGGTGGCTATTGTTGTAGGCGAATTCCACCAAAGGAAGATGATCCTCTCATGTCCCTCCGAAATCAAGAATGCACAATCTCAAAAGATCTTCTAATACTCTGTTCACCCTTTGCGTCTGACCATCAGTTTGAGGGTGATAGTGTTGGATCTAGAATAACCCTAGAGGGGGGGTGAATAGGGTTTTTCACAGTTTTTAACTGAATTAAAAATTTAACGAGATATATATAATAAACAGATTACAGAATATAACAAAAACAGAAATGCAGAAAGTAAATCACACACAAATATACCCAGCTTCGGCAAAACTCTGCCTACTGCTGCATTTCTAAGGTTTCTACTAGGTGATAGAACAGATCCCGCATACAAGACCATGTACACTTGCACTCCCTGCTCCTATTCTAACCCTACGCTCAAAATCCTAGACTGATTCAAACCCCTGAATCAGATTTTCCCCGGATTACAAACCCGTAACCTGTATTCCTAGATTTTACAGATTCTAGTACTGTCAGTTAAACCCTAACTGAAACTCCCCTAGAGTTTTACAGACTCTAAAACTGTTTTGGTTCGATTTACAAAACGAAATTAAAATACAACACAAATAAAACAAAGGAAATCCTTTTGAAATTGAATGGGGAAGTTTAAATGTAAGGGGTCATCCCTTTTTTAATAAACAAAGCCAAAGCCCCTTTTGTCATTTGGCCGGCCCATTCTCATTTTCATTTCACCCGATCTCTTTATTCTGTGGAAAAAGAAATGGCGGCTAGGGTTTTGCAATTCTCCCCAAATCAATCGGTTTCTGAGCGAGATGATGATTGTTATTGCTTCAATTCTCTTGCGCCTTGTTTCTTCAATCTATTGCTTTCTGATTTGAGGGTTGTTCTCTGGTCTGATCGAAACTGTGAGTAATTTTGATTTTGAGTATCTGCTTGAAATTTTTTGCGAGTTGTTGTGTGGTTTCGATACATAAAACTGCCTGTGATGATGTGGTGTCATATAGGATTTCATATCCTTAACTTGCGCTCTGATTTCTTGAATGATTCGATCTGATTTTGTGGGATTCGATCTTCTATATTTGCCGATGATGAAATGGTGTGATAAGATAGGATTTGAAATCCTTAATCAACTCTGATTTCGCTGTATGACTTGGATCTGAGATTGCGGTTTTCCTTTTTGAAATTGATATTCTTGGCTTTGATTTTTGAGGTGAACCTGGACATGAATTTGCCTCACGAAATTTTTTCCGGACATTTATTGATTGCGGTTTCCAAAAACTTTATTCCATATATGATTTAATTCTTGGCATTCGAACTGAGATGATTATGCTTGATTTTCTGGCAATAAAAAATACTGAAAACTGATTTGCCCCTTGCCATGTATGAAATATGCGATTTCTGGAAAAGATTGCAATCCCAAACCTGATTTGTAAAATAGTTTTCTTGCCAAATATTTCATCAGTGTACATTTAAAAAATCAATTTGAAAATGTTACCATACTTGAAAAAAAATCTGTCTTGAAATCACACTTCCATTTCTGGAAGTAAACTGTGGTTTTGAAAAAGATGAAAACAGTTTTAAAAACTTGTTTTTCTTTCCAAAAAAAAATGTTTGCTTAAAACTATAAACACAGTTTGATTTCTTGCCATATTAAATATAAAGTTCCCAAGCATTTTTGCCACATTGAATTGCATGATTCTGTGTTGACTTGACCACTATGCTGATGTAATCATTCATGTTGAACTGTTGTGTTTTGCTCCATTTGTGTGTTGTTTATACTGCTTGCATGTGCTACTCCATAAGATCATGTAGCTGCATATTTGCATCACTGTATTGTCATCCATACATGAACTGCACTTGTAATTTGTGAATCTGCCTTAGTATGTTGCTCGATCACATTGCTTCTGTTTGAACCAAGTACTTGTCCATCTCTGTTTTCTTTGACATCAAACCATTGTTGCTTGAGATATGATGAACTTCTTGCTATTTCGACTCTTTGCAACACTGTGTTGCATACATGCTTGTACTTATGCCATCCTAGCCTCTCTGCCTTGGACATTCTTGTATTTGTTGAGCTGTAATATTATGAAACTGACACCATCTTGCTGTTCTGACATCATTAGCTTGAACTTCTCTTGCTGCCTTACACTGCTGCTTATATATTTGCCCCGACTTGTTTATGAACACACACAAGCACTGTGTTGATTTTGTATCCTTGCATCATTTTTGTGTTGAACACATTTGTAGCTGCACTATGAATGCTTGTGTATATTTTTGCTCCATACTCTTTGCTTGCTGTATTGCTGAACCATGATGTATGCTTGACTACTTGTCCATGATTGCATACTTCAACTTGAATAAATGCTACAATGTATGAGCTGCACCATCATGAAAAATGAAACTTGCTTGCTTTGCACCATTGCTCGACTCATTTGAAAACTATGTTGTCTGCACATACTTCTTTTGCTGATCTGAAAATTTTGGCTCCTCCATTTGTTGCTTAGACTATGCTGCATGCCATCATGTTGTCATATTTGCTCAGCCTTGATAACAACTGTTTGACTTGAACCATTTGTTGAGCTCGACCAAAAACATGAGCTGATCCACTTTTGATGCTTGCATACGATCACCTGATTGTGTTCACTTTGTGTACACTTGAATCACCTTGCTTTGGACACTAGTTTTTGCATGCTCGGCCATTATATTTGAAAAATGTTATTTTCATGTGCACTGAGTCGAGACGGTCCTAGTGGCTACTCCTCAGCTGTACGCTGATTGGCGAGGCAGTGGACACGTGTGTATATACGCACGTGTGTATATGCAGCCATCAGCTTAAGTTGTCCCTGTCTCTGCACTGTTATATGTGTATATACATACAAAAGTGTGTATACATGTATGTGCGTGTGCTACATTCTCAAATCAGATCAAGTCATGAAAAATGATGAGAAACACACCAGAAATCTGAGGCAAATAAAATTTTAAAAATAAAATTTAAATTTGCATGTATTCTGTTTTATTTCTATTGCAGTGTACTGTGTGTGTGTGTTTCATGTGTGACAGGTAAGCTGGGATGACTGGACTAATTTTGATGACAGGACTGACAAGCTGAAGACAAGAAGACAGTGTGTGGTGTCAATGAATGTATGAGTCTGTATATACAAGTGAAAATGGATATATATGAAATGTAAACTGAATGAATGTATGAGTGTTGCTGTGAGGAGTTGTGTATATATGAAATGTACTGATGTCTGTAATAAACAAGTTTGATTGAAATAAAAATCATTTTATTGTTGTCAAACGAACTTGTCTATTTTATTCTGTTTATACAGGTACAAATATTCTGTGAATGTATAAATAGTGGAGTTACAAATAATTGTACTGTTTGAATATTGAAATAAAATATTCTATTTAAATAAAATACTGTGTTGATATTTGAATTTCTGTACAGTCGTATTTTATTTAAATATAAATATTACATTCATTGTTGTGATGTATATATATAACAGTACAGTCGTATTTTATAACAGTACAGTACCAAACACATTTATAATAAAAATATATTTGGTTGTTATCATCAAACAAAAATCATATAATTGTGTATACAACACCGTTATATACAACAATCTCCCCCTTTTGATGATGACAAACAAATAAAAGATTTTGAATATAATAAATGTGTTTGTTTGTGGATATTTGAACTCCCCCTATTTAAATGCTCCCCCTACAACAGAAACTCCCCCTATAACTATGCATGAATGAAATGTATGAATAATAATGAATTTTCAAAATTAAAAATATTTATCAAATATTCACTCATAAATCAAAATCTAATCCATTCTCCCCCTTTTTTTATCATCAAAAGGATATAGAATTTAAAATATAGATGAATAGCGACTAACAAATATTAAATCAGCTTAAGAGGAAGAACGATCATCATAAATCTCAATCAGTCAAACAAAAATCATAATCTTCTGAGAACAGGTGGCATATTTCACATTTTAGAGAATGACGGATTTACGATGAATTTTATATAAAATGAAAAAAAAATGATTTCCAAATATTTTCAAAAGAATTTTATAAAAATGAGTTCAAAAACAGTGATGAATTCAGACTTATAATTATAAATTCAATTTTAAATGACAAAATTGAATAATCTCAAATTCCAATATCAATCAACAAATCATAATACGTCATAAAATTTCAACACATTTCACAGATTAGAAAGTGGATTGATAGGCTGGTTAATATACACCAAGGAGAATTTCACATAAAAATTTATTTATTGCAAATTATTTTCTTTTCTTTCTCTTTTGATTTAAGAGCACCCTGACCACGCATAACCAGAGCTTGGATTTTTAAATGAGGTCAGTCGCAGCTTAAATTATAAGTTGTCTCTTAACCATTCATGACCAGAGCTTGGATTTTTAAATGAGGTTAGAAACACACTCATATATTAATTATATCATTTTCAGCTTTTTAAAAAAAAACTCCTCGATATATAAAACCAGCATGGATGATAGAAATGTGGTAAGTACAGAGATGGACTGTGAAATAAATTTCTAAATTAATTATATTATGAAATATGCATGAACTGTACCGGGATTATTGAAAATTTTCATTTATCACTAATTCTGAATAATAATATAACCACAATTCCACCACAAATATTTTCACTGTTTATTTAAAATGATTTTAAGAGAAATTAAACTCTCCACATTTATATAAAATCATAACGGATGGCAGAAGGATGATAAGTAATGAAGATGGCCATGAAATAATTGCCAGTTCAAAGATATTATAATAAATATTCAACCATCATGAAAATCTAAATAAAATTCTCCTCTTGTTGTGAAATATACTGCAGTCACAATTCATCACAATTTCTAAATCTGATTATAATTTTGATGAATTATAAATACAGTTTAATTTGGATATTGATTTCAATTTCTGAAAGAATAATCAATAAATAATTTTAAAATTGAAAATCAATTACAAGAAGAAATGTGAGAAAACAAAAAAAATCAGTATTTCTGATACCAATTGTTCTCTCTTCTCGAGGATTTAAAATTGATAATTGAGACGAACAAGGATATCAAAGAGTTTCAAACACAGAGCCCATGCAGACAAGATTTACAAATTTGGCAAGCAACAGACAAATCAAAACAGGCAGTTATTTAAAAACAGTATCAGAGCAGCACAAAAATAGTTTCAAAAGAACAAACTTGTCAGAATGATGGTCACATAAGATGGTTCATGATCCAAGATTAAAAATATCATTTATTTTAAATCATTTGATGAACATGAAATACTCTAGATTCAATGAATCAATCACACCAAATTATTAATGTCGGATTTAAAATATGTGTGTGATTCAATAAATCAATAATTTCAAATGATTTTAAACAAATAAATATTTAAATCAATTAATCATGAAATATCAATGATTTTCAAAGACCATTTTCAAAAAGAACTTTTCAAGAATTTAAAAAAAATATTTCTTACCAGCCCAATAGAAATATCAGATCATTTACATCAAATTTGAGAGGTATTCATGATACCAGAAGTTTAAAATAATTTATTTGAAATCACTTGAATCAATGTTAGGTTTGAGATATAATGAATCAGTCACACAAGGTTGATTATTTCAAATTTTAAGAGGTGTGTGATATTCAAAATATCTAGAATTTCAGATGATTTCAAACAAACATATTTCAATATAATGATCATGAATAAAGATGAATTCCAAGATGTATCACTGATACAAGCCAATCTGGAAATCAATGAAATTATCACAACTGATAAATAACAGAGTGCTGTAATGAGTATAATATTTTGAGCTTTTCTAAAATGAATTAGAATAAACTCAGAACAGCAAAGGTGTGTGAAATTTCATTAAATATTCAGATCTTCAAAAAAAATTTGAATTCAAAATAACAGTGTTCAAGGTATACTATGAATGCTTTAGCATTGTTAAGAATTCAGAAAAGAAATAAAACTTCAAAACAATTGCAGATATTTACAATCTTAAATTCAAGTTCTGGAAATGAATATAAACATGTGAGTTTTACCCAAATAGAGTAAATTTCCAAACAAATATGAATACTGCAACTGGAAGTTTCAGAAGCACAGAAAAGAAAAACAACAAGATATGGCAGTGACAAATCAAATAAATAAAAAAAAAAGAAGAAAATAACATAGAAAGGGGTAGAAGAAGGAGAAATAAAAAAATATTTACAAAGATGAAGTTAGAAATCATACCTGATTCACAGAAGACGTTGTGGATCTCTAACTCATCAAGCTTTGGCTAAGGAACTTTGAATGATACAGACAAGTGGGACAACTTGAATATCAATCTCCTTTGCATAGCAGTTCCTCAGCCACTTCTCGTACCTAACCGTTTATTGGATCGAGTGGTCTAACAAAGTTAGTAAAACCACTCATAGTTGTATGTCGAACCTTCGGTACCCAAACTTGTTTGTATAACAATCCCTCTGAATTTACTTTCGTACCCTTAGGAACCCAAATCAGTTTAGTTTTTCCAAAATTGGCTTTATTTATTTTTTGGGTCCATGATTGTTCAACAGAATTGTTATAAAACAAAATTTCATTTTGTCTATGTTTCACAAATCCTTTGAAATTTTCAGATTTCAAATTTTCAAGTCGATTCTTTTCAAAATGATTTGAAGGATTTTTAAAAACACTTGAATTTTGCTTTTCAGAATCATTATACTTCTCAAATCCGAGTCCAAACTTATTTCCAATAGGAAACTGGTTTTTCAACAAAATGTCCAACGATTTTTCTCCATTAGAAAATTTATTCAAGATTGATTCAAGTCGTTGATTTTTAGATTGAAGATCGCTATTTTCTTTTATTAAATTTGAACAATGACTTATAGCGATCTTACTCTTTTCAGCATCGTTTTGTTTCAAAACCAAATTTTCATTCTCAAGTTTTTTTATTTCGGCTTGGGATTCGGAAATTTCAAGTTCAAATCGTTTTTGTTTTTCAGACTCAAAATTCTTGGATTTTTCAATCTCGTTTTCAAGTTCTTCTAAAATCAAGTTTGATTTCAACAAATTCTCCTTTTCAGAAATTTCAAATTTGGAATTTATATCTGTTTTAAAATTTTCAAATTCCTTTTGCAGAAGATTATTCAAATTTGACAACTCAGTCTTGTTCTCATTTAAGATCAGAATTTCATCTTCAAACTTTTGAATGCTTTTATTGAGATGAACAAGATTGGCTTTCAATTTCAAACAATTTTTGCAAACAGAATTTGAAGAATTTTTAACATATTCAAGTTGTGATTCCAAATCATCAATTTTGCTGATCAACTCAGAATTCCTAGATTTCAGAGATTTATTTTTAGATTGGAGTTTATCAACAGATTTAGTTAAATCAAGACACATATAAACCAAATCTTCGTATGAGAAATTTTCAACTTCAGCATCTGTTGATTCTCCATCATCTGATCCTTCTGAATTTTCATTTGTACGTCCTGTTAAACAGAATTCTGACCCTGAGTTGGCAATCTGGGTTTTTGAGCCGGAGTTGTCAGTTTGACCATACTTCGTATTGAGAGCTGTCCAAATTTCCTGCGCAGTTAAACAATGGGAAATCAGACTGTATTGATTATCATCAAGATGAGAATAAAGAATATGTGTAGTACGAGAATTAAAAACTTTATCTACCATATCGTACCCATTGATAACAACATCCCAACATTTAATATTAACAGATTTTAAATAAAATTCCATTTTGGATTTCCAGTTTAAAAAATCTGTTCCAGTGAAAACAGTTGGAGATGAACTGGACTGACTCTTGCTAGACAGACAACTAGGGGTACCCATGACTCTAGAGTTAATGAAATAACCTGCTCTGATACCACTTGTTGGATCTAGAATAACCCTAGAGGGGGGGTGAATAGGGTTTTTCACAGTTTTTAACTGAATTAAAAATTTAACGAGATATATATAATAAACAGATTACAGAATATAACAGAAACAGAAATGCAGAAAGTAAATCACACACAAATATACCCAGCTTCGGCAAAACTCTGCCTACTGCTGCATTTCTAAGGTTTCTACTAGGTGATAGAACAGATCCCGCATACAAGACCATGTACACTTGCACTCCCTGCTCCTATTCTAACCCTACGCTCAAAATCCTAGACTGGTTCAAACCCCTGAATCAGATTTTCCCCGGATTACAAACCCGTAACCTGTATTCCTAGATTTTACAGATTCTAGTACTGTCAGTTAAACCCTAACTGAAACTCCCCTAGAGTTTTACAGACTCTAAAACTGTTTTGGTTCGATTTACAAAACGAAATTAAAATACAACACAAATAAAACAAAGGAAATCCTTTTGAAATTGAATGGGGAAGTTTAAATGTAAGGGGTCATCCCTTTTTTAATAAACAAAGCCAAAGCCCCTTTTGTCATTTGGCCGGCCCATTCTCATTTTCATTTCACCCGATCTCTTTATTCCGTGGAAAAAGAAATGGCGGCTAGGGTTTTGCAATTCTCCCCAAATCAATCGGTTTCTGAGCGAGATGATGATTGTTATTGCTTCAATTCTCTTGCGCCTTGTTTCTTCAATCTATTGCTTTCTGATTTGAGGGTTGTTCTCTGGTCTGATCGAAACTGTGAGTAATTTTGATTTTGAGTATCTGCTTGAAATTTTTTGCGAGTTGTTGTGTGGTTTCGATACATAAAACTGCCTGTGATGATGTGGTGTCATATAGGATTTCATATCCTTAACTTGCGCTCTGATTTCTTGAATGATTCGATCTGATTTTGTGGGATTCGATCTTCTATATTTGCCGATGATGAAATGGTGTGATAAGATAGGATTTGAAATCCTTAATCAACTCTGATTTCGCTGTATGACTTGGATCTGAGATTGCGGTTTTCCTTTTTGAAATTGATATTCTTGGCTTTGATTTTTGAGGTGAACCTGGACATGAATTTGCCTCACGAAATTTTTTCCGGACATTTATTGATTGCGGTTTCCAAAAACTTTATTCCATATATGATTTAATTCTTGGCATTCGAACTGAGATGATTATGCTTGATTTTCTGGCAATAAAAAATACTGAAAACTGATTTGCCCCTTGCCATGTATGAAATATGCGATTTCTGGAAAAGATTGCAATCCCAAACCTGATTTGTAAAATAGTTTTCTTGCCAAATATTTCATCAGTGTACATTTAAAAAATCAATTTGAAAATGTTACCATACTTGAAAAAAAAACTGTCTTGAAATCACACTTCCATTTCTGGAAGTAAACTGTGGTTTTGAAAAAGATGAAAACAGTTTTAAAAACTTGTTTTTCTTTCCAAAAAAAAAATGTTTGCTTAAAACTATAAACACAGTTTGATTTCTTGCCATATTAAATATAAAGTTCCCAAGCATTTTTGCCACATTGAATTGCATGATTCTGTGTTGACTTGACCACTATGCTGATGTAATCATTCATGCTGAACTGTTGTGTTTTGCTCCATTTGTGTGTTGTTTATACTGCTTGCATGTGCTACTCCATAAGATCATGTAGCTGCATATTTGCATCACTGTATTGTCATCCATACATGAACTGCACTTGTAATTTGTGAATCTGCCTTAGTATGTTGCTCGATCACATTGCTTCTGTTTGAACCAAGTACTTGTCCATCTCTGTTTTCTTTGACATCAAACCATTGTTGCTTGAGATATGATGAACTTCTTGCTATTTCGACTCTTTGCAACACTGTGTTGCATACATGCTTGTACTTATGCCATCCTAGCCTCTCTGCCTTGGACATTCTTGTATTTGTTGAGCTGTAATATTATGAAACTGACACCATCTTGCTGTTCTGACATCATTAGCTTGAACTTCTCTTGCTGCCTTACACTGCTGCTTATATATTTGCCCCGACTTGTTTATGAACACACACAAGCACTGTGTTGATTTTGTATCCTTGCATCATTTTTGTGTTGAACACATTTGTAGCTGCACTATGAATGCTTGTGTATATTTTTGCTCCATACTCTTTGCTTGCTGTATTGCTGAACCATGATGTATGCTTGACTACTTGTCCATGATTGCATACTTCAACTTGAATAAATGCTACAATGTATGAGCTGCACCATCATGAAAAATGAAACTTGCTTGCTTTGCACCATTGCTCGACTCATTTGAAAACTATGTTGTCTGCACATACTTCTTTTGCTGATCTGAAAATTTTGGCTCCTCCATTTGTTGCTTAGACTATGCTGCATGCCATCATGTTGTCATATTTGCTCAGCCTTGATAACAACTGTTTGACTTGAACCATTTGTTGAGCTCGACCAAAAACATGAGCTGATCCACTTTTGATGCTTGCATACGATCACCTGATTGTGTTCACTTTGTGTACACTTGAATCACCTTGCTTTGGACACTAGTTTTTGCATGCTCGGCCATTATATTTGAAAAATGTTATTTTCAGGTGCACTGAGTCGAGACGGTCCTAGTGGCTACTCCTCAGCTGTACGCTGATTGGCGAGGCAGTGGACACGTGTGTATATACGCACGTGTGTATATGCAGCCATCAGCTTAAGTTGTCCCTGTCTCTGCACTGTTATATGTGTATATACATACAAAAGTGTGTATACATGTATGTGCGTGTGCTACATTCTCAAATCAGATCAAGTCATGAAAAATGATGAGAAACACACCAGAAATCTGAGGCAAATAAAATTTTAAAAATAAAATTTAAATTTGCATGTATTCTGTTTTATTTCTATTGCAGTGTACTGTGTGTGTGTGTGTTTCATGTGTGACAGGTAAGCTGGGATGACTGGACTAATTTTGATGACAGGACTGACAAGCTGAAGACAAGAAGACAGTGTGTGGTGTCAATGAATGTATGAGTCTGTATATACAAGTGAAAATGGATATATATGAAATGTAAACTGAATGAATGTATGAGTGTTGCTGTGAGGAGCTGTGTATATATGAAATGTACTGATGTCTGTAATAAACAAGTTTGGTTGAAATAAAAATCATTTTATTGTTGTCAAACGAACTTGTCTATTTTATTCTGTTTATACAGGTACAAATATTCTGTGAATGTATAAATAGTGGAGTTACAAATAGTTGTACTGTTTGAATATTGAAATAAAATATTCTATTTAAATAAAATACTGTGTTAATATTTGAATTTCTGTACAGTCGTATTTTATTTAAATATAAATATTACATTCATTGCTGTGATGTATATATATAACAGTACAGTCGTATTTTATAACAGTACAGTACCAAACACATTTATAATAAAAATATATTTGGTTGTTATCATCAAACAAAAATCATATAATTGTGTATACAACACCGTTATATACAACAATCTCCCCCTTTTGATGATGACAAACAAATAAAAGATTTTGAATATAATAAATGTGTTTGTTTGTGGATATTTGAACTCCCCCTATTTAAATGCTCCCCCTACAACAGAAACTCCCCCTATAACTATGCATGAATGAAATGTATGAATAATAATGAATTTTCAAAATTAAAAATATTTATCAAATATTCACTCATAAATCAAAATCTAATCCATTCTCCCCCTTTTGTTATCATCAAAAGGATATAGAATTTAAAATATAGATGAATAGCGACTAACAAATATTAAATCAGCTTAAGAGGAAGAACGATCATCATAAATCTCAATCAGTCAAACAAAAATCATAATATTCTGAGAACAGGTGGCATATTTCACATTTTAGAGAATGACGGATTTACGATGAATTTTATATAAAATGGAAAAAAAATGATTTCCAAATATTTTCAAAAGAATTTTATAAAAATGAGTTCAAAAACAGTGATGAATTCAGACTTATAATTATAAATTCAATTTTAAATGACAAAATCGAATAATCTCAAATTCCAATATCAATCAACAAATCATAATACGTCATAAAATTTCAACACATTTCACAGATTAGAAAGTGGATTGATAGGCTGGTTAATATACACCAAGGAGAATTTCACATAAAAATTTATTTATTGCAAATTATTTTCTTTTCTTTCTCTTTTGATTTAAGAGCACCCTGACCACGCATAACCAGAGCTTGGATTTTTAAATGAGGTCAGTCGCAGCTTAAATTATAAGTTGTCTCTTAACCATTCATGACCAGAGCTTGGATTTTTAAATGAGGTTAGAAACACACTCATATATTAATTATATCATTTTCAGCTTTTTTAAAAAAAACTCCTCGATATATAAAACCAGCATGGATGAAAGAAATGTGGTAAGTACAGAGATGGACTGTGAAATAAATTTCTAAATTAATTATATTATGAAATATGCATGAACTGTACCGGGATTATTGAAAATTTTCATTTATCACTAATTCTGAATAATAATATAACCACAATTCCACCACAAATATTTTCACTGTTTATTTAAAATGATTTTAAGAGAAATTAAACTCTCCACATTTATATAAAATCATAACGGATGGCAGAAGGATGATAAGTAATGAAGATGGCCGTGAAATAATTGCCAGTTCAAAGATATTATAATAAATATTCAACCATCATGAAAATCTAAATAAAATTCTCCTCTTGTTGTGAAATATACTGCAGTCACAATTCATCACAATTTCTAAATCTGATTATAATTTTGATGAATTATAAATACAGTTTAATTTGGATATTGATTTCAATTTCTGAAAGAATAATCAATAAATAATTTTAAAATTGAAAATCAATTACAAGAAGAAATGTGAGAAAACAAAAAAAATCAGTATTTCTGATACCAATTGTTCTCTCTTCTCGAGGATTTAAAATTGATAATTGAGACGAACAAGGATATCAAAGAGTTTCAAACACAGAGCCCATGCAGACAAGATTTACAAATTTGGCAAGCAACAGACAAATCAAAACAGGCAGTTATTTAAAAACAGTATCAGAGCAGCACAAAAATAGTTTCAAAAGAACAAACTTGTCAGAATGATGGTCACATAAGATGGTTCATGATCCAAGATTAAAAATATCATTTATTTTAAATCATTTGATGAACATGAAATACTCTAGATTCAATGAATCAATCACACCAAATTATTAATGTCAGATTTAAAATATGTGTGTGATTCAATAAATCAATAATTTCAAATGATTTTAAACAAATAAATATTTAAATCAATTAATCATGAAATATCAATGATTTTCAAAGACCATTTTCAAAAAGAACTTTTCAAGAATTTAAAAAAAATATTTCTTACCAGCCCAATAGAAATATCAGATCATTTACATCAAATTTGAGAGGTATTCATGATACCAGAAGTTTAAAATAATTTATTTGAAATCACTTGAATCAATGTTAGGTTTGAGATATAATGAATCAGTCACACAAGGTTGATTATTTCAAATTTTAAGAGGTGTGTGATATTCAAAATATCTAGAATTTCAGATGATTTCAAACAAACATATTTCAATATAATGATCATGAATAAAGATGAATTCCAAGATGTATCACTGATACAAGCCAATCTGGAAATCAATGAAATTATCACAACTGATAAATAACAGAGTGCTGTAATGAGTATAATATTTTGAGCTTTTCTAAAATGAATTAGAATAAACTCAGAACAGCAAAGGTGTGTGAAATTTCATTAAATATTCAGATCTTCAAAAAAAATTTGAATTCAAAATAACAGTGTTCAAGGTATACTATGAATGCTTTAGCATTGTTAAGAATTCAGAAAAGAAATAAAACTTCAAAACAATTGCAGATATTTACAATCTTAAATTCAAGTTCTGGAAATGAATATAAACATGTGAGTTTTACCCAAATAGAGTAAATTTCCAAACAAATATGAATACTGCAACTGGAAGTTTCAGAAGCACAGAAAAGAAAAACAACAAGATATGGCAGTGACAAATCAAATAAATAAAAAAGAAGAAGAAAATAACATAGAAAGGGGTAGAAGAAGGAGAAATAAAAAAATATTTACAAAGATGAAGTTAGAAATCATACCTGATTCACAGAAGACGTTGTGGATCTCTAACTCATCAAGCTTTGGCTAAGGAACTTTGAATGATACAGACAAGTGGGACAACTTGAATATCAATCTCCTTTGCATAGCAGTTCCTCAGCCACTTCCCGTACCTAACCGTTTATTGGATCGAGTGGTCTAACAAAGTTAGTAAAACCACTCATAGTTGTATGTCGAACCTTCGGTACCCAAACTTGTTTGTATAACAATCCCTCTGAATTTACTTTCGTACCCTTAGGAACCCAAATCAGTTTAGTTTTTCCAAAATTGGCTTTATTTATTTTTTGGGTCCATGATTGTTCAACAGAATTGTTATAAAACAAAATTTCATTTTGTCTATGTTTCACAAATCCTTTGAAATTTTCAGATTTCAAATTTTCAAGTCGATTCTTTTCAAAATGATTTGAAGGATTTTTAAAAACACTTGAATTTTGCTTTTCAGAATCATTATACTTCTCAAATCCGAGTCCAAACTTATTTCCAATAGGAAACTGGTTTTTCAACAAAATGTCCAACGATTTTTCTCCATTAGAAAATTTATTCAAGATTGATTCAAGTCGTTGATTTTTAGATTGAAGATCGCTATTTTCTTTTATTAAATTTGAACAATGACTTATAGCGATCTTACTCTTTTCAGCATCGTTTTGTTTCAAAACCAAATTTTCATTCTCAAGTTTTTTTATTTCGGCTTGGGATTCGGAAATTTCAAGTTCAAATCGTTTTTGTTTTTCAGACTCAAAATTCTTGGATTTTTCAATCTCGTTTTCAAGTTCTTCTAAAATCAAGTTTGATTTCAACAAATTCTCCTTTTCAGAAATTTCAAATTTGGAATTTATATCTGTTTTAAAATTTTCAAATTCCTTTTGCAGAAGATTATTCAAATTTGACAACTCAGTCTTGTTCTCATTTAAGATCAGAATTTCATCTTCAAACTTTTGAATGCTTTTATTGAGATGAACAAGATTGGCTTTCAATTTCAAACAATTTTTGCAAACAGAATTTGAAGAATTTTTAACATATTCAAGTTGTGATTCCAAATCATCAATTTTGCTGATCAACTCAGAATTCCTAGATTTCAGAGATTTATTTTTAGATTGGAGTTTATCAACAGATTTAGTTAAATCAAGACACATATAAACCAAATCTTCGTATGAGAAATTTTCAACTTCAGCATCTGTTGATTCTCCATCATCTGATCCTTCTGAATTTTCATTTGTACGTCCTGTTAAACAGAATTCTGACCCTGAGTTGGCAATCTGGGTTTTTGAGCCGGAGTTGTCAGTTTGACCATACTTCGTATTGAGAGCTGTCCAAATTTCCTGCGCAGTTAAACAATGGGAAATCAGACTGTATTGATTATCATCAAGATGAGAATAAAGAATATGTGTAGTACGAGAATTAAAAACTTTATCTACCATATCGTACCCATTGATAACAACATCCCAACATTTAATATTAACAGATTTTAAATAAAATTTCATTTTGGATTTCCAGTTTAAAAAATCTGTTCCAGTGAAAACAGTTGGAGATGAACTGGACTGACTCTTGCTAGACAGACAACTAGGGGTACCCATGACTCTAGAGTTAATGAAATAACCTGCTCGGATACCACTTGTTGGATCTAGAATAACCCTAGAGGGGGGGTGAATAGGGTTTTTCACAGTTTTTAACTGAATTAAACATTTAACGAGATATATATAATAAACAGATTACAGAATATAACAAAAACAGAAATGCAGAAAGTAAATCACACACAAATATACCCAGCTTCGGCAAAACTCTGCCTACTGCTGCATTTCTAAGGTTTCTACTAGGTGATAGAACAGATCCCGCATACAAGACCATGTACACTTGCACTCCCTGCTCCTATTCTAACCCTACGCTCAAAATTCTAGACTGATTCAAACCCCTGAATCATATTTTCCCCGGATTACAAACCCGTAACCTGTATTCCTAGATTTTACAGATTCTAGTACTGTCAGTTAAACCCTAACTGAAACTCCCCTAGAGTTTTACAGACTCTAAAACTGTTTTGGTTCGATTTACAAAACGAAATTAAAATACAACACAAATAAAACAAAGGAAATCCTTTTGAAATTGAATGGGGAAGTTTAAATGTAAGGGGTCATCCCTTTTTTAATAAACAAAGCCAAAGCCCCTTTTGTCATTTGGCCGGCCCATTCTCATTTTCATTTCACCCGATCTCTTTATTCTGTGGAAAAAGAAATGGCGGCTAGGGTTTTGCAATTCTCCCCAAATCAATCGGTTTCTGAGCGAGATGATGATTGTTATTGCTTCAATTCTCTTGCGCCTTGTTTCTTCAATCTATTGCTTTCTGATTTGAGGGTTGTTCTCTGGTCTGATCGAAACTGTGAGTAATTTTGATTTTGAGTATCTGCTTGAAATTTTTTGCGAGTTGTTGTGTGGTTTCGATACATAAAACTGCCTGTGATGATGTGGTGTCATATAGGATTTCATATCCTTAACTTGCGCTCTGATTTCTTGAATGATTCGATCTGATTTTGTGGGATTCGATCTTCTATATTTGCCGATGATGAAATGGTGTGATAAGATAGGATTTGAAATCCTTAATCAACTCTGATTTCGCTGTATGACTTGGATCTGAGATTGCGGTTTTCCTTTTTGAAATTGATATTCTTGGCTTTGATTTTTGAGGTGAACCTGGACATGAATTTGCCTCACGAAATTTTTTCCGGACATTTATTGATTGCGGTTTCCAAAAACTTTATTCCATATATGATTTAATTCTTGGCATTCGAACTGAGATGATTATGCTTGATTTTCTGGCAATAAAAAATACTGAAAACTGATTTGCCCCTTGCCATGTATGAAATATGCGATTTCTGGAAAAGATTGCAATCCCAAACCTGATTTGTAAAATAGTTTTCTTGCCAAATATTTCATCAGTGTACATTTAAAAAATCAATTTGAAAATGTTACCATACTTGAAAAAAAAACTGTCTTGAAATCACACTTCCATTTCTGGAAGTAAACTGTGGTTTTAAAAAAGATGAAAACAGTTTTAAAAACTTGTTTTTCTTTCCAAAAAAAAATGTTTGCTTAAAACTATAAACACAGTTTGATTTCTTGCCATATTAAATATAAAGTTCCCAAGCATTTTTGCCACATTGAATTGCATGATTCTGTGTTGACTTGACCACTATGCTGATGTAATCATTCATGCTGAACTGTTGTGTTTTGCTCCATTTGTGTGTTGTTTATACTGCTTGCATGTGCTACTCCAGAAGATCATGTAGCTGCATATTTGCATCACTGTATTGTCATCCATACATGAACTGCACTTGTAATTTGTGAATCTGCCTTAGTATGTTGCTCGATCACATTGCTTCTGTTTGAACCAAGTACTTGTCCATCTCTGTTTTCTTTGACATCAAACCATTGTTGCTTGAGATATGATGAACTTCTTGCTATTTCGACTCTTTGCAACACTGTGTTGCATACATGCTTGTACTTATGCCATCCTAGCCTCTCTGCCTTGGACATTCTTGTATTTGTTGAGCTGTAATATTATGAAACTGACACCATCTTGCTGTTCTGACATCATTAGCTTGAACTTCTCTTGCTGCCTTACACTGCTGCTTATATATTTGCCCCGACTTGTTTATGAACACACACAAGCACTGTGTTGATTTTGTATCCTTGCATCATTTTTGTGTTGAACACATTTGTAGCTGCACTATGAATGCTTGTGTATATTTTTGCTCCATACTCTTTGCTTGCTGTATTGCTGAACCATGATGTATGCTTGACTACTTGTCCATGATTGCATACTTCAACTTGAATAAATGCTACAATGTATGAGCTGCACCATCATGAAAAATGAAACTTGCTTGCTTTGCACCATTGCTCGACTCATTTGAAAACTATGTTGTCTGCACATACTTCTTTTGCTGATATGAAAATTTTGGCTCCTCCATTTGTTGCTTAGACTATGCTGCATGCCATCATGTTGTCATATTTGCTCAGCCTTGATAACAACTGTTTGACTTGAACCATTTGTTGAGCTCGACCAAAAACATGAGCTGATCCACTTTTGATGCTTGCATACGATCACCTGATTGTGTTCACTTTGTGTACACTTGAATCACCTTGCTTTGGACACTAGTTTTTGCATGCTCGGCCATTATATTTGAAAAATGTTATTTTCATGTGCACTGAGTCGAGACGGTCCTAGTGGCTACTCCTCAGCTGTACGCTGATTGGCGAGGCAGTGGACACGTGTGTATATACGCACGTGTGTATATGCAGCCATCAGCTTAAGTTGTCCCAGTCTCTGCACTGTTATATGTGTATATACATACAAAAGTGTGTATACATGTATGTGCGTGTGCTACATTCTCAAATCAGATCAAGTCATGAAAAATGATGAGAAACACACCAGAAATCTGAGGCAAATAAAATTTTAAAAATAAAATTTAAATTTGCATGTATTCTGTTTTATTTCTATTGCAGTGTACTGTGTGTGTGTGTTTCATGTGTGACAGGTAAGCTGGGATGACTGGACTAATTTTGATGACAGGACTGACAAGCTGAAGACAAGAAGACAGTGTGTGGTGTCAATGAATGTATGAGTCTGTATATACAAGTGAAAATGGATATATATGAAATGTAAACTGAATGAATGTATGAGTGTTGCTGTGAGGAGCTGTGTATATATGAAATGTACTGATGTCTGTAATAAACAAGTTTGATTGAAATAAAAATCATTTTATTGTTGTCAAACGAACTTGTCTATTTTATTCTGTTTATACAGGTACAAATATTCTGTGAATGTATAAATAGTGGAGTTACAAATAGTTGTACTGTTTGAATATTGAAATAAAATATTCTATTTAAATAAAATACTGTGTTAATATTTGAATTTCTGTACAGTCATATTTTATTTAAATATAAATATTACATTCATTGCTGTGATGTATATATATAACAGTACAGTCGTATTTTATAACAGTACAGTACCAAACACATTTATAATAAAAATATATTTGGTTGTTATCATCAAACAAAAATCATATAATTGTGTATACAACACCGTTATATACAACAGATAGGTCGTGCTTAAACATAGCTGCGTGTCTACGGCCTCTTGCAAACTCTTCCAAAACTAACTCGCAAAGATCGTATATTGATCACTCAATATACTAGAGGGTATTCCATGCAGTCGAACCACCTCTTTAAGATAAATGGATGCTAACAATGAGGCAGTCCTCCTACATTTAACTGGTATAAAATGAGCGCTTTTTATGAGCCTGTCCGCTATTACTCAAATACTGGTATTGCCCCTTCTTGACCTAGGCAACCTATCAATAAAGTTCATCGAAATGCTATCTCATTTCCACTGTGGGACTTCTAGAGGATGAAGCAGACTACCAGGCTTCTTCTGCTCTGCTTTGACTTGCTGGCATATCAAGCATTTAGAGACAAACTCAGCTACATCCTTCTTCATGCCATTCCAAAAGAAAACCCTTTTTATGTCTTTATACATCCTTTCCCCACCCGGATGTATGGTCAATTTAGAATGGTGTGCTTCTTCGAGAATGGTTATCACCAAATCTCTTGCTTGTGGGACACATAGTCTTCCATCCCATCTCAACCAACCCTTATCATCGATGGAGTATCTATTGAGGTGACTAGAAATCTCACCTTTCATTAGCTTATCCATCACATCAACTAGCTGAGGGTCTTCACGTTGCGCGGTTACTATTGAGTCCAAAAGCATAGGCCGCACCTCTAGTGTTGATAACAAGCCAGGTACAAACTCAAATGAAGGTCTAAAGTCAAAGTTTTCTATGTACTCCAAGCTTTGCATTTCTACGAAGAGAGGACTTAGGGTCAACTTTTTCCTACTCAAGGCATCTGCTACAACATTTCCCTTGCCAGGGGCATAAGCAATCTCAAAATCGTATGAGGCCAGAAATTCCATCCACCTTTGTTGTCTCAAGTTAAGATCTTTCTGTGAGAAAAGATACTTTAACGATTTATGGTCAGTAAACAATTCAAATCTTTCTCCTAGTAGGTAATGACGACATGACTTAAGACCGAAAACAATGGCAGCTAGCTCCAAATCATGAGTTGGGTAGTTCTTCTCATGTACCTTCAACTGCCTTCCTCCATAACAAAATACTTTGACCTCTTGCATTAAGACAACGCCCAATCTTTTTCTGCATGCGTCTGTGTATACTGTAAACATCTTACTCCCATCAGGCAATGTCAGAACTGGGGCTATTGTCAGAGCCCTTTTCAGTCGTTGGAAAGCAACATCGCAATCCAAATCCCAAGCAAAAGTCAGGTTCTTTTTCATCAATCTAGTAAGTGGGGCTGAGATCTTTGCAAAGTCTTTAATGAACTTTCGGTAAAAGCCCGCTAGTCCGAGAAAACTTCGTACTTCGGTTGCGTTCTGGGGGACCTTCCAATCTTGCACCGCAACTACTTTTGCTGGATCCACAGCTATCACTTCTTTGGACACCACATTTCCAAGAAACCTTACTTCTTCTCTCCGAAAATGGCATTTGGAGAATTTTGCTTTTAGTTGGTGTGCACGAAGAGTATCCATGACTTCCTTTGAATGCAAAACATGCTCTTCCTCACTTTTCGAGAAGTTCAAAATGTCGTCTACGAAGACCACCACAAATTTATTAAGATACTCCCTAAACACCCAACTCATCAAGTCAACGAAATAAGCAGTGCGTTTGTCAAGCTGAAAGGCATAACAAACCATTCGAAGAAACCATCCGAGGTCCTGAATGCGGTCTTATCAATACTATCCTCAGCCACTCTTAGCTGATGAAACCCGGTAGCCAGATCTAGTTGGGAGAAAACCGATGCATCTGCAAGTTGATCGAACAAGTCATCTATTCTTGGAAGTGAGTGCCTATTCTTCTTGGTCAACTGGTTTAGCTCCCTATAGTCAACGCATAGGCGAAGTAAACCATCAGTTTTGGTTGCAAACACCACTGAAGCACCCCATTCAGAAATACTTCATCTTATAAACCCATTCAAGCAACTCTTTAACTTGCTTGCTAAGCTCCTTTCATTCCCTTGGAGCAATGTGTCTAACGGGTAGAGCAACGGGTTTTGCATTATCAACAAGGTATATGCATAAGTGTATCTCCCGCCTCGGAGGTAAACCCTTCACCTCTTTAAAGACATCCGAGTATTCACGGACCACTTTAACAGATTTCAGGTTTTCAACAGACGCATCACGAGATTCTAGGTAGCTAAGCATAACAGAGTTCATGGGATTATAAGAGATTTCGAGAGTGTTACCGAGGCGAGTCGTAAGTCTAACTACTCTCTTTTCACAATCGAGGACGACACCATTACTTGATAGCCAATCCATGCCTAGAATCAACCCATAGCCCGTGAAGCCCAAAACATAGGCATTACATCTAAACCCAACTCTTAGTATAGAAATTTCCAAATCCAAACAAATCATTGATAAATAAGCCGAACTCCCAATTGGATTTGAAACAACGAAGGAATCCTCTACTATACTAGTGTCTAGGTGCAAAGATTCAACTAAAGCAGTAGATATAAAAGAGTTCGATGCGCTAGAATCAAAGAGAGTACGAATAGGATGATCAAAAAGATAAACCAAACTCTCAACAGAAATATTTCTACCTCGTTCTTGCGGAGGTGCTATGAGAGCGTGAACCTGCCCTCCAGAAGTAAATCCAGTCCTCTGCTCTTGCCCTTGCTTTCTTGGGAAGTCCTTAGCCATGTGTCATGTCTCGCCGCACTTGAAACAACCACCCATCATCCTCTTCTTCTTTTTGTAGTCCTTAATCAGATGTCCAGGTATGCCACAAAAATTACACTTCCTCTTGTCACGGGGTTTGTTATTCTTCCCGCCTTTCTTGGAATCCGTCTTCTTGTTCTGTGATCCCTCCACTTTCTTGTCTTGAGGTACTTCCACGTTTGTCTCTTTCTTGCCATTCTTGTCTTCCTCCTGTAACAGTGCCATGTCCACTAGTCTCTCATAAGTCACACCCATAGGTATATGGGACATAGCTAGGTTATGCAGTGACTTGTTCAACCCTTCAACGAAACGGAGAGCCTTCTTATGTGGAGTGTTCACTAACTCCAATCCGAATCTAACCAGCCGGTTGAATTGGTTGACGTATTCCTTGACCGATAGGCTTCCCTATTTGAGAGCTAAGAACTTCTCCATCTGTAGCACTACACCATATATGCTGATTAGGCTGTGTTTTTAGCCGTATCTAAAGCTGTTGGGCACGGTAAATAGCCGTATCAAAAAGTGGTGTGACGACCGCCCATAACCCCCGCACTAAACAAGTGGAAAATGTGTTGAAAGGTGTGCCAGGCTACTATGGACGATCATCAGAGTAGGTAAACACATCGAAACCTGTCGTAGAGCTCACAGCGCAAGGATAAAATATAATAGAACATATACAACAGGTAATAGCAATGAGGTATCATATAACAAACTGTTGAAACTTTCTCAACATCCAGAAAGGTTATCCAACTGATATCAAAGTTTGTACATAAGGCCTCACTATAACTCTCAAGCAACTCAAACAGCGGAAACAGAAATACTAGATAGTAATAAAACTGGTACGCCAGCCTCTGCTCGTCATCGCTCAGCTTCCTCGTCTCACTAAGCTCCATTACCTGTAACCTGCTACTTAGTCTGCCCATCCACAACCGGATGAACAGCCCAAGGTAATAAGAGGGAACATAAAACCTTGAGTCAGACAATAGTCTTAGTGAGCGATAAAATAGCTAACAAACTTCAACAAGAAAGTATATGAGAATGGGTAAATGAACAACTTGTCTACCCACAACACCAGAGAAGAACTCAACCTTATCTTCCCTACAACGGACAGTGATAGCCTTTACACCAAGCATTTCAATCATTAATCCATAGAAACCAGAACAACCATTTGTTCATAGCAAACAGAAACAATCAACAATAGCAATCATGGGATCAAGATTATATATCTCATGCAAAACATCCAGCATACATGACAGACTCTGGCTATCACCGCCAATCCTGCTTTGAAACCATCGTTAATCATATGACGGCCAACCATGCCATGTGTCAAGGGCTAATGGTAACCCCAGTTCTAGCATGAACTCCATATGTCCAACCTTAACAATGTCCAACGTTGACACTAGGCCTTTCCCCAAGACCGAGGGTACTCGACCAGCAACCTTCTAGTCTTTTGGGTGCCCTCATCGTACCCCTGCTTTGAGCCTGCTAGAACTTACGACAACGATGACCTCTCGGCCTTCGCATCTCTAGTCGTCCAACCTTGACGATGTTTCATAGCTCAAGCAACCTTCTCGAGCAGCCATTATCCATCAACTCACGACCTTTGAGTTGTCACTGAACACATTCATCACTTCGAGCCTTCCTACTTGAACCACCTCGAAGCTACACCATCACCGAGCCCTCTGGGACGACCCCAAAACCGACCCCTCCTGGGAAGACCCAAAACCTGCTCTTCCTGGGAAGACCCAAAGCCTGCTCTTCCTGGGAAGACCCAAAACCGACCCTTCCTGGGAAGACACAAAACCGACCCTTCCTGGGAAGACCCAAAACCGACCCTTCTGGGGAAGACCCAAAACCGACCCTTCCTGGGAAGACCCAAAACCGACCCTTCCTGGGAAGACCCAAAACCTGCTCTTCCTGGGAAGACCCAAAACCGACCCTTCCTGAGAAGACCCAAAACCGACCCTTCCTGGGAAGACCCAAAACCGACCAGAATCCTTCTGAACCACCCAGACTCCCTTCTGGTCCTTCTGGACCGACCAGAACCTTCTCTGCTCCTTCTGGACCGACCAGAACCTTTTCTGGTCCTTCTGGACCGACCAGAACCTTTTCTGGTCCTTCTGGACCGACCAGAAACCTGCACAGCTCCTTTTCGACTTCGATTTCGACCAAAACTTCGCCAAACGACGAATCCGACGAAACCAGCTTATCCGATTCATCCAAACGCAACCACAAACATGTTATGCAACCAACAATATCATCAATCTAACCATTTCCATCAAAACACATAAATTTCCCAAAACATGATAAGTTAATCATATGAACATAAAATCGGATCTAACTTACATACACTTGTGAAAAATCATGAAATTAACCATTTAAATTATCTAGATCAGATCTTAAGGTGATTCATATATAAAATGGACTTAGCATGGTGTAGATCTAAAGAAAATAACATGAAAATGATGAAATTAATATTCTATAACTCACATACTTTCATGAATCCGAATGAGAGATGTAAATCACTCACCAATTATCCAAAACAAAGCTAAAACGATGAAAAAGCAATCCGGACAGCGAACACTTCGAATCAAACTCTTCAATCCGATGAATTCCCCCTTGAAACGATGTTGATCTAGCCTCGAATGGTATAGATCTTCGATTTCTCTCCTTGGATTTGGAATTTTAATGGTGGAAAGGTGTTAGAGGAAGAAGGAGATCAAAGCCTCCCCATAAGAGAATGGAAAATTCCAACCTTTCTCCATATCCCTTACCCCCTATTTATAGCCTCCACCAACCCCTCAATGGGCCTTCTCCAAATCATCCCATTAGCCTTCCAAAACCTGAACAGCTGATTGACACTGAAAAGTGTTTATTTTATTACTCTTATGCTTTATCTTTTGTAAATAAATAAATGATACTTTGGTTACTTTTGCATGTTTTTACAGGATGTCAAGAAATGCCTCCTTCAATTCAAATCAAAGGCCAACCACAAGAAAGAGCTACTTCCTCACGTCAAATTCATTTCAATTGCAAAAGAAGTAGTAGCTCACTGGTAAAGGCATAGGAATTGGTGCTGAGAGACCTGAGTTCGAACCCCGTCAAGCTCACTTTTTGCCAAAGAAACGGAGCGCGTTCACACTGGCCCCTTTGCTTTGAGAAATATCATGTATTAGTGTTATGTTATATATATACATACACATATTCATGTGTATGTATTTATGATGTGCACCAATTAACATCTCAGCAATAGCCATATTCTCATCATGGAAGTAAATTCAAATCATTCAATTTCAATTAGAAGAATTTCTGATTGAATTGTTGCCAAGAAGAAAAACCAAATTTGAAGATTTTATCTTATATTGCCTTTGGAGTCTGATAAGCGTCCTTGTTTGGAAGAATTAATTAGATGCAATCTTCTATCAATCAAGCCACATGGGAAAATTGAAAGATATGGAAAATATTTACCATGATATGCCCAGATTTTCTCCAATCAGGTAGTCAAGGAAGGCAAGAAATATTCATGAATGAGGAGGGCCATTTATTCATAGACCTAGTTAGGGTTTTCCCTTTCTCATCTATAAATATGTGATTGTAACCATTGTAAAAATCATCTCATAATTCTGTACTGCCATTAGTTTAATAAAATTTTCTTGTTCTAGTTATTTACTTTTCTTTTAAAACAATTTGTGTATCTACACGATTAGATTCGGTAGAACACATATTGTTATTGTCTTTGTTACTGCATACTAGTGTTGACTGTTTGATTAGTTTCAACAGCAACTCTATTTTTAATTCTCTGTTATTGTTCCAGTTATTATTTACTTTTGTTGTTTTTGCTAGTACTTGTTATTTTCTTTCTTGTTGTTGAATTTGATATACGTCTGATTAGATTCAGATTTGTAGCAGTTTCAATAACATTATTTCAACAACATTGAAAACAACCCCCAAAGTTCTGTCTAACACGCCCACGAAACATATAAATAATAAAATTTAACTTTCCTCCCTGTGTTCGACCTGTATGCTACACACCTGTATGCTTGCAGAATTTATTACAAATGTCGCGCTTTTCTACTTTATAGATTAGCGACGATCAAGTTTTTGGCGCCGTTGCCGGGGAGGTAACACTTAAATTTTATTATTTATTTACTTTCTGATTCGTGTTAGTTTTTATTTTTCCTTGTTTCTGCGTATTCACAAAAAAAAAAAAAACAAACAAACAAAAAAAAAAAAAAAAAAAAACAATTCTTGCCCTTTTCTTTTATTTCATTCCTTTCAATCTCTTTCTCCTTTCCTTCTTTCCACCATACAATTTCCTTCTTTCCTTTTATTTTCAAGAATACAAAAAAAGAAAAAAAATTATTCTTATTTTATTTTATTCCCCTTTTGTTTTCTTTTATATTTAAAAAAAAAATTCTTGCCTTTTTTTCTTTTTGATTTGCTTCCTCTTTTCAATTTTTTTTACAATCACTTCTTTTTCTTCCTGTACAAGCTTTGTCTAAAAAACAAAAAAAAATTTCTTTACATCTTTTTCTTCTCTTTTATCTCAAACCAATTCTCTCTCCGATCAACACAACTCCCCGCTGACCATTACCATAAAAAATCCTTCACCACACCTTCTTCACCTCTCGCACAGTCCAAAATACACCAAACCACAACTACAATTGGCCCTCTTCCGAACCCTCCATCATCATCCACCTATCCAAATTATTCCCACCGCTCCTTCAACCATATTCATCATCACTTTTCTCCATACTACTCACCAATTCAATTCGCCCATAATCACAAAACAAAAATACACCATCAGGCCGCAAGTTTCTCAAACCACCTTCCATCTCCTCTTGAACCCCTGCATACCCATACACAACTAGTCCCCCACAGTCAACCATTTGCAACCAACGCACAAGTCCCTTTCCTGCACCGAACTGAGTTCACTCAACCACCATCCAACATCACCCACACCAAAATTCCTCACTGCAAATCTCTCTGTAACCTTACCAACGCAATTCCCATCCCATCCGCCTCAAATCCACTTCACGTTCTGTCCATACCCACCACGCAAATACCCAATAAATAAATAAAAAATCCGAACCCAATATACTTGCAACCCCAGACCACTGAATTCGATCGCAATCACCACAAACCACCATCCGATCATCCTTCCGCCAGTACCCATCTCGACAACTCACAGCAGTCCCCAAATCCGCTTCTGAACCCCATCATCAGATCAACTGGTTCAAGAATTAATCGCAAACCCCAATTCGATTTCGAACAGCAGACGCCGAAAGTCGTTTGATACCAAGAAACCAAATAAAAACGTGGAGCTGTGATTTAATTTGTCATCAGCGTATAAGATTCGAACAGAAGAAAAAAAAGGGGTGTGGTTGATTTGATGATGGACGTGAGTTTTGGCTTCTGAGAGTTATTTCGGCATTTTATAAAAAAAAAAGAAAAAAAAAGGGAGGTGACTTATTTGCTTGGTCCATTGGTTTGTTGTGGGCCTTAGAGTATGACGTGGTGTAATCAAGGGTCGAGTCAGTTTGTTGAGCTCATTTTTTTTATTTTTGCTTAGCATAGTTCTTTCCTTTTATTTTAATTTTTAGTTTAGTTTTGTTTATTCTTTTATTTTATTTTATTTTATTTTTCCTTGTTTTGTTTGTTTTGTTTTTGAGTTTCTATTTTAGTGAGTTTCATAAAAAAAGAAAAAAAAAGGGAGAATTTTTCAAAAACGGGTACACCTGAAATTTAAAAAAAAGGGGCCTTAAAAAAAAAAAATTCGGGCTCCTAGCCCGAACCCGTGCCGCAGCGCAGTCAAGCAATTAATAGAAGGGGACAACAATAGAAAGCAGCGGACGATTCAAATGGATTGGAGCGGTTGCACACCAAGTGGGGTGTGAACGCGCTAGCGCTTCCCAAATTCACTGGAGGACTGCCGATCAAGGTGAAAACTTTTAAAACTCTACAGGTGCTCTGCCGCAAAGAAAAAAATATATAGACAATTGTTGTAAAAATTTTCTGCAGGGGCAGCGGCTTTGAATGTACAATTTTTAATTTCTGCAGTTATTTTGTGTGATTGCTGTTGTTTCTGCATCTTTTATTCATTCTGTTAAGGGCAATACCCCAATTCACATAAGGTGAGGGATTTCATCACCCTTTCCTTAGCCCACAAATTGCATTTCATCATAGAATCTGACTAATAATAACGGTTAGACATTGGACTTAAGGGAGTCACGGGCTCATTTAGGGCTTAATTATATTGTGATAGTTGATTCATTTGGAACGAATTATTTCTTGGTGTCTAGACTACGGCAGAGAAATAACCGTTTATAAATATTACGGTAATTCGTAAATATTATATCGGTTGTTACTCTGAAGGTACTTAAACCTTCGGCTGCATTGCTAGGGTGATTCCTGGTGCACCGATAACTCCTGTCCGTTAACTGGCTAAGAAATCTTTTGATCTAAGTAATCAAACGTGTCACTTTATAATTTTGGGTTAAGAGCCAATAAGGACAGAAAACTTCATTGTAGCTAATTTTTGTGCTTGCATTCAACAACAATGAGTGAAAAAAGTGTTAGCCAACAAAATTCTCCTAGGGGTTCTCGAATCAACCAAAATTTTCCAACCGAATTGGATCAAAATCGAGTGAATCAAAACTTTCCAAACTTTGGGGATCAAAATCAAATAAATCAAAATTTTCAAAATCTCAATATCCAAGTGGATAGACCTTTGTCTCTTCGTGATCGATGTTATCCTACTAGGACCGTTCAACCATCTGTCATTGTTTTCCCACCAGCTGAAGGAAACAATTTTGAGCTAAAACATTCTTTTATCCAAGGGGTACCAAAATTTACTGGGTCTGAAAATGCTTATGAATTTCTAAGTGAATTTGAATTGTATGCGTCCACAACAAAAATGCAACAATTATCTAACGAATCGATCAAGCTAAGGCTAATCCCATTTGCACTACTTGAAAGCGCTAAAAGATGGCTAAATTCTCTTCCAAAACATTCCATAAGAAGTTGGGATGAATTTGTCACTGCATTTTTGAAAAAGTTTTTCCCTTTCCATAAAACTCTCAAAATCCGAACTGAGATAAATCAATTTTGTCAAAATGAGGGGGAAACTTTTTCAAAATATTTTGAGAGATTCAACCAACTACTGTATAGTTGTCCTCATCATGGAATTCTAAAAGACAACTTGTGTCAAATTGTATATGAAGGGCTTAACTACCAATCTAAAACTCAACTAGAATCAATGTGTGGAGGAGATTTTATGTCTAAAACAGCCGATGAAGCTTGGCGGTTCTTAGAAGATTATTCTGAAAAGGACATGCAATGGGAATCAATTCGCGTTCCCAATCGTACTTCTACTAGAGGAGTGCATGTCGTGGACCCAAATCAAATTCCCGTAGAAAATCAAACTCCTCAAGCCGGAGAAGGGTTACCCCACTACTACTCTCAGGACCAAGCCAATGCTATAGCTCAAAATAACCCTTACTCAGCCACGTACAATCCTGGTTGGAGGAACCACCCAAACTTTTCTTGGTCAAACCCCAATAATTCGGCAAACCCATCTCACATGCAACCCTTTATTCCCAATCCGAATTACCAAGCTCCACCCCCCAATTCTCAAACCTCTCAAACTACACCTCAATCCAAACAACCTTATAGGCACCCCAATTTTCAATCATCAAACCAATCATCTCAATCTTCTCAACCATCACAAGATATTGTTCGATTAGAAAAACAAATAAATAATCAAGATGCTAAAATCGACCAACTAATGCATATGATAAAGGAAATGGCGAAAAATAATGAGAAAGGAAAGTTGCCTAGTCAACCTGAGGTGAATCCAAAATATAACTCTCGTACTGTAAATTCTTGTGAGGACGAAAACCATAATCCAGTCAATGCTGTCACAACCCTTCAATCTGGAAAGAGGATTGATAATAACGTGGACGACCCTGACGAACTTTCTAACTCGACCCCAACCCCTAATCTTGATGACCACCCATTGGCTTCGAATGCCAATTCTTCTAAACCTCAAGTTCCCTTAAATGTTGGCAATCCCAACAGTTCTTCTCCCAGCGTCGGCAAACCCGACCCACCTTCGGAAATTAATGTTGGCAATCCCAACATTTCATCTTCTACACCCCTACCACCTTCTTCTTCGAATGATGAAACTCATCCCAGAATCGAAAAACCAGTAGCTCCTTTTCCTCATAGACTCAATAATAAGAAGAAAGCTGCAAATTTCGATAAAATCTTGGAAATTTTCAAACAAGTCCGTGTGAACATTCCTCTTTTAGACACCATTGAACAAATCCCTCAATATGCCAAATGTCTTAAGGAATTGTGCACACAAAAACGTGCGACCAATGTCCCAAAAACAGCTTTTCTAACTGCAAATACAAGCTCTGTTCTTTCGAATCTTGCCCCAGTCAAGTATAAAGACCCTGGCTGCCCTACGATTGATTGTAAAATAGGAAACACCCACATCTCTCGTGCCCTACTCGACCTTGGTGCCAGTGTCAACCTTCTCCCTTATACTGTCTATCGGCAACTTGGACTTGGGGAGATTAAACCAACAAACATCACACTTCAGCTAGCCGATCGATCTGTCAAAAAGCCATTGGGAATTATCGAAGACGTCTTGATACAGATTGAACAGTTTTACTTCCCTGTCGATTTTATAGTTCTAGAAACAGAGCCTGTCTCAAATCCCAACGTTCAAATACCATTGATCTTAGGATGCCCCTTCTTAGCAACCTCGAATGCTGTCATTAATTGTAGGAATGGTCAACTTCGACTTTCCTTCGGGCACCTAACCATTGAGCTAAACATCTTTAATCTCAACAAACAACCTAGGGATTTTGAGATCGATGAAATTGACATGATTCAAACCACAATTGATGAAACCTCTAGTGACACTTCTGAAGCCTTGAAAATGTGTCTTGACCATTTCGACTCCGATTTCGATGAACTCGAATACATTTCTGAACTAAACAAAATTCTTGACTCCGACACTTCGTCATCTGAATCTAACCGAGGAATGTTGACCAATGTTGATACACAAGAACTTCCTAAGTTTGACCTCAAACCCTTGCCACCAGCCCTTAAGTATGCCTACCTAGACTCCTCAGAAACTTTCCCCGTAATCTTGGCCTCTGATCTTACCAAAGACCAAGAAGAAAAAGTTTTGGAAACTTTACGGGAAAATAAGGACGCCTTGGGGTGGGAAATTAGCGATATAAAAGGAATTAGCCCATCAATTGTGGAACATCGCATACATTTAGTTGATGAGGCTAAACCCACCCGTGAGGCTCAAAGGCGATTAAACCCGAACATGAGAGAAGTGGTCAAGGAGGAGATAATCAAATGTCTAGACAATAACATCATCTATCCCATCTCTGACAGTACTTGGGTGAGTCCGGTACAAGTTGTACCAAAGAAGTCAGGAGTCACAGTGATAAAAAACGACAGTAATGAACTCGTCCCAACAAAAATCAAAACCAAATGGCGTGTGTGCATCGACTATCGAAAGCTCAACTCAGCCACACGAAAAGACCATTTTCCCTTGCCTTTTATTGACCAAATGCTCGAACGCTTAGCGGGACATGAGTACTACTGTTTTCTCGATGGATACTCTGGCTATAACCAAATCCCTGTTGCTTTAGAGGATCAACATAAGACCACCTTTACTTGTCCCTTTGGAACCTTTGCTTATCGTCGCATGCCTTTCGGTCTTTGTAATGCCCCCGCGACTTTCCAAAGGTGTATGATGAGTATTTTCTCTGATATGGTGGAAGAATTCTTGGAAATATTCATGGACGATTTTTCAATATATGGATCATCTTTTTCCCAATGTCTCGCTCATCTAGAACTCGTCCTTAAGCGTTGTAAGGAGAAATCACTCGTGCTTAATTGGGAGAAATGCCACTTTATGGTAAAAAGGGGGATAGTTCTAGGTCATGTCGTCTCCAAAGATGGCCTAGAAGTCGATAAATCCAAAATCGATTTGATTGCTAATTTACCTCCTCCTAAGTCTGTCAAAGATGTTCGTTCATTTCTTGGCCATGCAGGATTCTATAGAAGATTCATTAAGGATTTCTCAAAAATTTCAAAACCTCTCTCGAATTTACTTGCCAAAGACGTAAAGTTTGAATTTTCCACTGATTGCCAAACATCTTTTGAAACTCTTAAATCACTCTTGACCACAACTCCCATTATTCAACCTCCTGATTGGACTCAACCCTTCGAACTTATGTGTGACGCTTCTGATTTTGCTATTGGAGCCATCTTGGGTCAGCGTATTGATAAACTCCCTCGAGTCATTTATTACGCCAGCAAAACCTTAAACGAGGCCCAATTGAATTACTCAACTACTGAAAAGGAATTTTTGGCAGTTGTCTTCGCTCTTGAGAAATTCAGGCCATATCTCATAGGATCCAAAGTCATAGTTTACACTGACCATGCTGCCCTACGGTACCTGCTTTCTAAAAAGGATGCCAAGGCCCGCTTGATTCGTTGGATCCTTCTTCTCCAAGAATTCGATATAGAAATACGAGATAAAAAGGGTTCTGAAAATGTCGTAGCTGATCATCTCTCTCGAATTGTGCACGAAAATGATAACGACACCCAAATCGATGACTATTTTCCTGACGAACAACTCCTTTCGATCTCTAACACCCCTTGGTACGCTGACATTGTGAATTATCTTGTCACACAACAAATGCCCGCTGAATGGTCGAAACAAGATAAACAAAAATTTCTCTCAAAAGTTCGAAACTTCTATTGGGATGACCCATATCTTTTCAAATACTGTCCAGACCAAATCATTCGAAGGTGTGTGCCCGATCATGAACACCAAAGTATTCTCTCTTTCTCACATGACCATGCTTGTGGCGGTCATTTTGGAGCAAGAAAAACTGCTGCAAAAGTTTTGCAAAGCGGTTTTTATTGGCCCACACTCTTCCGTGACGCTTTCGAATTTTGCTCTAAATGTGAGCGATGTCAAAGAACGGGTCGAATCTCTAAGCGAAACATGATGCCTCTCAACCCCATTTTAGTGATTGAGTTATTCGATGTTTGGGGCATCGACTTCATGGGACCATTCCCCAATTCATTTGGGAATCTTTACATCTTGCTGGCAGTAGATTATGTCTCAAAATGGGTTGAAGCCATTCCGACCAAAACCAATGACAACAAGGTTGTTGTCAAATTCCTCAAAGAAAACATCTTTTCACGCTTTGGCACACCTCGAGCTATCATTAGCGATAATGGCACTCATTTCTGTAATCGTGCTTTTGAGTCCTTGCTCAAGAAATACTCAATCACACACAAGCTGTCGACCCCTTACCATCCACAAACTAGTGGACAAGTAGAAGTTTCCAATAGACAAATCAAACAAATTCTTGAGAAAACCGTGAATTCCAATAGAAAGGATTGGTCTGTAAAACTGATTGATGCACTTTGGGCTTTTCGCACTGCTTATAAAACCAATCTAGGGATGTCACCATATCGATTAGTCTTTGGAAAGGCCTGTCACTTACCTCTTGAATTAGAGCATCGTGCTCTTTGGGCCATAAAATTTTTGAACTTTGACTTAGAAAAAGCCGGCTCACACAGGAAGTTACAAATTTCTGAATTAGAGGAATTAAGAAATGAGGCGTATGAAAATGCGAAAATCTACAAAGAAAGAACCAAAGCCCAACACGACAAAAACATACTTCGTAAGGAATTCAACGTAGGTCAAAAAGTTCTTTTATACGACTCTAGACTTCACTTGTTTCCAGGAAAACTCAGATCTCGATGGACTGGACCTTATGTCGTGAAAACAGTATACCCTCA
Source organism: Allium sativum (assembly GCA_030737875.1). Classification (NCBI taxonomy): domain Eukaryota; kingdom Viridiplantae; phylum Streptophyta; class Magnoliopsida; order Asparagales; family Amaryllidaceae; genus Allium; species Allium sativum. The sequence goes on along the minus strand of CM060922.1, from coordinate 898,359,264 downwards.
TGGAGCGGTTGAAATTGAAAATCCTAGAGATGGAAAAGTCTTCAAAGTAAACGGTCAACGACTGAAACCATTTTTGGAATTCGAGCAATATGACGAAGACGACTCTATCGATCTGCATGATCATCCACCATGAAATCAGGTGGTACACGTTCTTTTTCTTTTATTTTTCATTTTTTTTTTCTCTTTGTTTTTCTGCCTTAGACAGTTGGGACACTGTCTGAATCAAGTGTGGGGGGGAGTCTGCATTTCATCCATTTTCATTTTTCTTTGTTTTTATTTCTTTTTATTTTCAGCCATTTAAGTAGGACCATCATACATTTTAGACTGTAGTAACACACCATAAATTTTTTTTTTACGACTCATTTTCGATTGATACAACAAAAAAAGTTTACAATTTTTAGCCAGTTGATAGTATTTTTCTCTCTCAGCTAAATTCGAATTTGAAATATAATGAAAAGTTTAATTTTGAGGGATAATAGTGTAACCGGTACATAGGGAGATTCTTAGGTGATGGCCATGAAATCTATTCTATATTGTAGACTTTGTTTAAATAAGTGGAGGACTTAAAATACTTATAATGGCTTGTCAAATCTTTAAAACTAAGTTGTGTTAAGTTGAATTCGCGTAACTCTCTTGTTGTGCTTATAAATTCAATAAAAATAATAGTAATCCAAGGGTATCCAACATTGCTTGTATATCGAGCGTTGGTGTGCAAACCCGCCAAGCTCTATCCGACACGTTGTTGACAAAGTCAAAGTTGGAATATCTTGGTCTCATTTTATGAGATTGGACACCTAAGGATTACCGACACGTTGTTGACAAAGTCAAAGTCGGCCTGCACAATCCGCCAAGCTCTTTACCTACTCTCCGTTAGTCCGCGAGGCAGTGCATGGGTGGTAAACCTTGGTCTTTTTAGTTAGGTGTATGTACTTAATCATAAATTTTAAAATTTTATAAAATAAAGAATAAGCGATGATGCCCAAACACTTCTTGACCTTATTGATTTGACTAGCCATACATGAGAAAATTAGAATACCACTTTGCAAACTGTGCCAAACAAACTAAGAATTTATTTCATGGCTGCACTATGTTATCGACCGAATTAACTGGCCAAACTGGAATTTAACATTTGAAAACTTGATTTATATTGAAAATTTGTGACAAGTCGAGGTATCTAAAATAAAATCAACTGGTTAGAAATTATTAACTTAATTTGTTATACCACTTTCCTGAAACAAGTCGTGTTTTCATTTTTTTCGTTTTTATTTGCATAAGTCCTCTGCATTCATGTAGTTTCATTAGAATCATAGCAATTTACATTTGGATTTTGTGGGTAGTATCCGCTGAAAACCCTCACGAGACGCCACTCGTCCTACTAGGGACACCTAGAGGTTTAACGGCTTGTTGCATACGCTCAATGCAATCGTGTTCCTACGAAAGTGTGACCTATCTAGTTAGTTTTTCATTTTTTTTGTTTTACTCGAGGACGAGTAAAAGATAAGTGTGGGGGTATTTGATTGACACTGAAAAGTGTTTATTTTATTACTCTTATGCTTTATCTTTTGTAAATAAATAAATGATACTTTGGTTACTTTTGCATGTTTTTACAGGATGTCAAGAAATGCCTCCTTCAATTCAAATCAAAGGCCAACCACAAGAAAGAGCTACTTCCTCACGTCAAATTCATTTCAATTGCAAAAGAAGTAGTAGCTCACTGGTAAAGGCATAGGAATTGGTGCTGAGAGACCTGAGTTCGAACCCCGTCAAGCTCACTTTTTGCCAAAGAAACGGAGCGCGTTCACACTGGCCCCTTTGCTTTGAGAAATATCATGTATTAGTGTTATGTTATATATATACATACACATATTCATGTGTATGTATTTATGATGTGCACCAATTAACATCTCAGCAATAGCCATATTCTCATCATGGAAGTAAATTCAAATCATTCAATTTCAATTAGAAGAATTTCTGATTGAATTGTTGCCAAGAAGAAAAACCAAATTTGAAGATTTTATCTTATATTGCCTTTGGAGTCTGATAAGCGTCCTTGTTTGGAAGAATTAATTAGATGCAATCTTCTATCAATCAAGCCACATGGGAAAATTGAAAGATATGGAAAATATTTACCATGATATGCCCAGATTTTCTCCAATCAGGTAGTCAAGGAAGGCAAGAAATATTCATGAATGAGGAGGGCCATTTATTCATAGACCTAGTTAGGGTTTTCCCTTTCTCATCTATAAATATGTGATTGTAACCATTGTAAAAATCATCTCATAATTCTGTACTGCCATTAGTTTAATAAAATTTTCTTGTTCTAGTTATTTACTTTTCTTTTAAAACAATTTGTGTATCTACACGATTAGATTCGGTAGAACACATATTGTTATTGTCTTTGTTACTGCATACTAGTGTTGACTGTTTGATTAGTTTCAACAGCAACTCTATTTTTAATTCTCTGTTATTGTTCCAGTTATTATTTATTTTTGTTGTTTTTGCTAGTACTTGTTATTTTCTTTCCTATTGTTGAATTTGATATACGTCTGATTAGATTCAGATTTGTAGCAGTTTCAATAACATTATTTCAACAACATTGAAAACAACCCCCAAAGTTCTGTCTAACACGCCCACGAAACATATAAATAATAAAATTTAACTTTCCTCCCTGTGTTCGACCTGTATGCTACACACCTGTATGCTTGCAGAATTTATTACAAATGTCGCGCTTTTCTACTTTATAGATTAGCGACGATCAACAGCCAACTGAAAAACCTTAAAACAACGATTTATCCCAAACCGCTGAACCGAATCCTTAATGTAACCACTCTACGGAAAGAGAATCATCAATTCCTTTCCAATGGCACAGGTCTCACCCTTTGATTCGACCTGAATCAAAAGTTATGCCCAGTACAAGACTGACAGGGGCAAAATGATCACACAAAAAATCGGTAAAAATTATGGACATGTCACACATCCCCATAAGCAACATATTAAAAGATGAGAATGATCCAACCCTCAGAGAATAAAATAAAATTATTTTACGATCTTCCGATACGTAAAATGCGGGTTGTTACATTCTCCCCCCCCCCCCCCCCTTAAGAATTTCACCCCCGAAATTCCAAGCAAATACAAGCAACCACAACAATTCCGCATGCCTATCTCCATGAGAAGCCAATCCTATCATCCAAACTAGCAACCATCAAGTCATGCATCCATAGCCTTATCCTAACACGCGGAATTCTATCAAACAACAACAAGATACAACGATATAACGACGATACAATCTAAGGGTTCTACCGATGAAAAGTTCTGGATGAGTCGTCCTCATGCTCTCTTCCGTCTCCCATGTACAATCGTCGCCATCTTCACTCCATTGTACCTTGACTAGCTTAACCGTCTTCCTCCTAAGCTGTTTCGTGTCATTCCCCACAACACGAAGTGGCCTATGAGGTTTCGCAACTACGGTCTCGACTTCTAAATCTTCATAATATTCTGGAGATACCACCACATTCGAGTCGTGCACAAACTTCCGTAGAAACAACACATGGAAAACATTATGCACACTCGACATCTTCTCGGGTAACTCCAACCTATATGCGAGTTTCCTATTCGCTCGACTATCGGAAATGGTCCAACAAACCTAGGAGCCAACTTCCCTTTACTTCCGAATCGAACCACATGCTTCAACGGTGAAATCTTCACGAAAACCATATCTCCTACGTCGAATTCCAAATCCTTACGACGCTTATCGGCGTAACTTTTCTGACGATCTTGGGCCGCCTTCATTCGTTGTCGAACAATCTTGATACAACCCGAGGTTTCTCTAATGATTTCAGGCCCAAGTACCAACTTATCTCCAGTTTCTAACCAACAAGCTGGAGAATTGCACGGCCTTCCATACAATGCCTCGTATGGTGCCATCCAATACTCGACTGGTAGCTATTATTATACGCAAACTCAACTAGATGTAGATGGTCCTCCCATGATCCTCCGAAGTCTAACACACAAGCCCTCAGGAGATCTTCTAAAACTCGGTTGACTCTCTCGGTCTGACCATCAGTTTGGGGATGATATGCCGTACTTAAACACAATTCGGTTCCCAAAGCTTCTTGTAAACTTTTTCAAAATCCACTCGTGAACAATGGATCCCGGTCACTTGCTATACTCTTTGGAACACCATGGAATCGAACTATCCATTTCACATAAAGCTCAGCCAATTTTGATGTTGTCCTAGTCGTCTTGATAGGAATGAACCTTGCACTTTTGGTCAAACGATCCACAATGACCCAAATCCCTTCATTCCCTGTCCTAGTTCTAGGTAGTCCATCGATATCTGCTCCCACTTCCATGTAGGAACCTCTAATGGCTGAAGTAAACCACTCGGCTTCTTCTGTTCAGCTTTCACCAACTGACAGTTCATACACTTGGAAATGAATTTTCCAATATCTCTTTTCATCCCTTCCCAGTAGTAGGCTCGCTTCATGTCCTGATACATTTTATTACCACCAGGATGAATCGTTAGCTTCGAGTGATGACATTCTCTCAGAACCTCATCCCTCAATCCGTCAACATCAGGAACAACTAATCGTCCTTGCTTTCGAAGCCAACCTTCTCGGTCGACCTCGAACTCTTTATCCTTTGGTTTCAGTTTCTGAATAAACTCGACAAGCTTCGTATCTTTCTTTTGGCCCTTGCCAATCCTTTCGATAAGAGTAGGCCTTATCGACAAGCTTGCCAATATCTCAGGTTCCAACTCACACCTTGGCCTGAAATCGAACCTTGCCAAGTAATCGAGGCCCTTCCATTCCGAAAACATCGCTCCCAAACTTGCGTGTCTTCGACTCAATGCATTTGCAATTGCATTGCCTTTGCCAGGAGTATAGGCTATCCCAAAATCATACGATGCCAGAAACTCTAACCATCGTTGCTGCAGAAGATTCAAATCCTTTTGGGAGAAAAGATACTTCAACGACTTGTGATCCGTAAACAACTCGAATCGTACTCCCAACAGGTAATGTCTCCACATCTTCAGAGCAAACACAATCGCTGCCAACTCCAAATCATGAGCCGGATATTTTCTCTCATGTGGCTTTAGCTGTCGACTTACGTAAGCCACTACTTTATGCTTTTGCATTAGCATTGCTCCAAGTCCAGTACCACACGCATCAGTATATACCACCATCTCTTCATTCCCACTTGGAATGGTCAACACAGGTGCACTCGTCAATCTCTCTTTCAAAATTTCGAACGCTTGTTCACACTTCGCATCCCATGCGAATACTTGATTCTTCTTTGTCAATCCTGTTAATGTTGCAACTATCTTGGAGAAATCCTTGATAAACCTTTGGTAATAACCAGCCAACCCAAGGAAACTCCGAACATCCGTCGCATTCTTAGGTCTATCCCAATCCTGGATTGCTGCAACTTTAGCGGGGTCAACTGCTATACCTTTTCCAGAAACAACATGACCTAAGAACCTCACTTCATCCTTCCAGAAGTGACACTTTGAGAACTTAGCCTTAAGCTGATGCTTTCGCAAGATCTCTAACACAACTCTCAAGTGCCTCTTATGTTCTTCCACATTTCTGGAGTAAACCAGTATATCATCCACGAATACCAGCACGAACTTACTCAACTGATCTCTGAACACTCTATTCATAAGATCCACCAAATACACTGGCGCGTTAGTCAATCCAAATGGCATCACCAACCACTCGAAAAACCCGGACGGTGTCCTAAAAGCACTCTTTGGCACACTATCCTTAGCTACTCTCAATTGGTGAAATCTCGTTGCCAAATCCATCTAAGAAAACACTTTGGCTTCGTGAAGCTGATCGAACAAGTCATCAATCCTTGGCAACGGATACTTGTTCTTCTTAGTCACCTTGTTCAGCTCACGATAGTCCACACACAATCTTAACGAGCCATCTGCCTTAGTTGCAAACACGACTGGTGCACCCCACTCGGAAACACTCCTCCGAATGAATCCTTTTCCCAAAGGGTCACGAACTTGCACCTCTAACTCTCGCTGTTCCCTAGGCGCCATCCGCCTAAGGGGCATAACAATTGGTCTAGCACCTTTGACCAAATCGATCCTAAACTCGATCTCACGATGCGGCGGCAACCCTTTGACCTCGTCAAAGACATCTACATACTCATTAGCGATCAGCACTGATGATAGGTCTTCCTGTGGAATCCCAAGCGAATATAGATAACTCACGAAGACCCCGTCTTCGCGCTTACATCTAATCAACACCTTTTGCCCTTCCACATCCCCGACCCTCACCTCTAGCTTCTCGCAATTCACCCTTGCCGCATATCTCTTGAGCAAATCCATGCCCAAGATGATCCCATACCCAGCGAAGTTAAGAACAAAGCAATCACACATAAAAGAGCAACCATGACTCGATAACACTAGAACACGAAAAATCATGCACAAACTGGATGAACCCCCAACTGGATTAGTCACGATCAATGGTCTATCACAAATCCCGGGTTCCAAACCCAAGCGACACACAAGCTCATTGCAGATGAATGAATGTGATGCTTCAGTATCAAACAAAACTCGAACTGAAACACCGTTAACAGAAAAAGTACCTTGCTTCACGACACCTTTTCCCTTTTCCTCTGCAGTAGGAGCTCTTGAAGAAGATGACACGACTTCTAAAGCATATGCCTTCACAATCTGTTTTCCCTTAGCTGATTCTGGACAATCTTTCTTCTCATGCCCAGGCTTTCCACACTTGAAGCACTTCTTCTCAGCTTTGGGATTCTTACACTCATTTGAATAATGACCCTTCTGTTGGCAGTTAAAGCAAAACACCTCACTCTTGGGTTTCTTTTGGCCATCCTTTCCTTTTTGTTGTTGCTGCTTCCACTTTTTATTATTACCACCCTGCAGTGGTTTCTGAGCTTCCTTGGTTGCAGCGACAAAATTTTCTTCCTTGGGAAACAAGCTCTCATGGCGAATAGCTTTTTCCATAATCTTTTCAAATGAATCATCAAGATGGTCCACAAGCGGTTTTCCAATATGAGCATCCAAACCCAAGACAAACTTCTCGTTTTTCTGGTAGGGCGTATCAATGTATGAATGAGCATATCTGGACAAAGCCTCAAAATCAGAAATGTAGTCAAGAACTGTTTTGCCATTCTGCTTCAACTCTACGAACTTCTTGAAGAGAACAGACTTCTGAGCAGTGGAGATAAACTTTTCTTCAAACTTAGCTTGGAATTGCTCCCATGAAATCTCCTCTTCCGGAGTCTCGAGTATGACAGAATTCCACCATTCCATAGCCCTGCTCTACAGCTGCCTTGATGCAAGATTTCTCTTCATTGCATCCTCAATACCCAAGTCTCCAAAGATTCGAACACATGAATCCATCCACCTCCGAACCTCTTCAGCTGGTTCAGTTCCCTTGAATGGTTTCCCTCTTAGAGATGTAAAGTCCTTGCACATCTTTGCAAAATCTACTCTAGGAACTCGCACACCTACATCTACCGTAGCCGCCACTGGAGCGGGTACCCTTCGCATAATTGCTTCTGCCATGGCTTCAAACATGGCCGGGTAATCTGGTTCGTCACCATTTCCCCCTCCAGTATTAGCTCTCCTAGCAGCGTGTCTTGATGGTCGTCTACTCATTCTAAATCTGCAATCTAGAATAATTAGCCACTTCCAAGAAAACTGCTCAAGAGATACAACTGCTACTACTATATATGTTAATATACATATAGTAAACATCCAAAACAAATCTACAAATACGTCTCTCCTACGTAATTACGTCTTTGAACTTTGGCCAAAATCGTTGAACAGAGCTCTGATACCAAATGTGATGACCGCCCATAACCCCCGCACTAAACAAGTGGAAAATGCGCTGAAAGGTATGCCAGGCTGCTATGGACGATCATCAGAGTAGGTAAACACATCGAAACCTGTCGTAGAGCTCACGGCGCAAGGATAAAATAAAATAGAACATATACAACAGGTAATAGCAATGAGGTATCATATAACAAACTGTTGAAACTTTCTCAACATCCAGAAAGATTATCCGACTAATATCAAAGTTTGTACATAAGGCCTCACTATAACTCTCAAGCAACTCAAACAGCGGAAACAGAAATACTAGATAGTAATAAAACTGGTACGCCAGCCTCCTGCTCGTCATCGCTCAGCTTCCTCGTCTCACTAAGCTCCATTACCTGTAACCTGCTACTTAGTTTGCCCATCCACAACCGGATGAACAGCCCAAGGTAATAAGAGGGAACATAAAACCTTGAGTAAGACAATAGTCTTAGTGAGCGATAAAACAGCTAACAAACTTCAACAAGAAAGTATATGAGAATGGGTAAATGAACAACTTGTCTACCCACAGCACCAGAGAAGAACTCAACCTTATCTTCCCCACATCGGACAGTGATAGCCTTTACACCAAGCATTTCAACCATTAATCCATAGAAACCAGAACAACCATTTGTTCATAGCAAACAGAAACAATCAACAATAGAAATCATGGGATCAAGATTATATATCTCATGCAAAACATCCAGCATACATGACAGACTCTGGCTATTACCGCCAATCCTGCTTTGAAACCATCGTTAATCGTATGACGGCCAACCTTGCCATATGTCAAGGGTTAATGGTAACCCCAGTTCTAACATGAACTCCATATGTCCAACCTTGACATTAGGCCTTTCCCCAAGACCGAGGGTACTCGACCAGCAACCTTCTAGTATTTTGGGTGCCCCCATCGTACCCCTGCTTTGAGCCTGCTAGAACTTACGACAACGATGACCTCTCGGCCTTCGCATCTCTAGTCGTCCAACCTTGACGATATTTCATAGCTCAAGCAACCTTCTCGAGCAGCCATTATCCATCAACTCACGACCTTTGAGTTGTCACCGAACACATTCATCACTTCGAGCCTTCCTACTTGAACCACCTCGAAGCTACACCATCACCGAGCCCTCTGGGAGGACCCCAAAACCGACCCCTCCTGGGAAGACCCAAAACCTGCTCTTCCTAGGAAGACCCAAAACCTGCTCTTCTTGGGAAACCCAAAACCTACTCTTCCTGGGAAGACCCAAAACCGACCCTTCCTGGGAAGACCCAAAACCGACCCTTCCTGGGAAGACCCAAAACCTGCTCTTCCTGGGAAGACCCAAAACCGACCCTTCCTGGGAAGACCCAAAACCGACCCTTCCTGGGTCAACCCTTCCCAGGAAGACCCAAAACCTGCTCCTCCTGGAAAGACCCAAAACCGACCCTTCCTGGGAAGACCCAAAACCGACCAGAATCCTTCTGAACCACCCAGACTCCCTTCTGGTCCTTCTGGACCAAGCAGAACCTTCTCTGCTCCTTCTAGACCGACCAGAACCTTTTCTGGTCCTTCTGGACCGACCAGAAACCTGCACAGCTCCTTTTCGACTTCGATTTCGACCAAATCTTCGCCAAACGACGAATCCGACGAAACTAGCTTATCCGATTCATCCAAACGCAACCACAAACATGTTATGCAACCAACAATATCATCAATCTAACAATTTCCATCAAAACACATAAATTTCCCAAAACATGATAAGTGAATCATATGAACATAAAAACGGATCTAACTTGCATACACTTGTGAAAAATAATGAAATTAACCATTTAAATTATCTTGATCAGATCCTAAGGTGATTCATATATAAAATGGACTTAGCATGGTGTAGATCTAAAGAAAATAACATGAAAATGATGAAATTAACATTCTATAACTCACATACTTTCATGAATCCGAGTGAGAGATGTAAATCACTCATCGATTATCCAAAACAAAGCTAAAACGATGAAAAAGCAATCCGGACAGCGAACACTTCGAATCAAACTCTTCAATCCGATGAATTCCCCCTTGAAACGATGTTGATCTAGCCTCGAATGGTATAGACCTTCAATTTCCCTCCTTGGATTTGGAATTTTAATGGTGGAAAGGTGTTAGAGGAAGAAGGAGATCAAAGCCTCCCCATAAGAGAATGGAAAATTCCAACCTTTCTCCATATCCCTTACCCCCTATTTATAGCCTCCACCAACCTCTTAATGGGCCTTCTCCAAATCAGCCCATTAGCCTTCCAAAACCTGAACAGCCAACTGAAAAACCTTAAAACAGCGATTTCTCCCAAACCGCTGAACCAAATCCTTATTGTAACCACTCTACGGAAAGAGAATCATAAATTCCTTTCCAATGGCACAGGTCTCACCCTCTGATTCGACCTGAGTCAAAAGTTATGCCCAGTACAAGACTGATAGGGGCAAAATGGTCACAAACAAAATTGGTAAAAATTATGGACATGTCACACATCCCCATAAGCCACATATTAAAAGATGAGAATGATCCAACCCTCAGAGAATAAAATAAAATTATTTTACGATCTTCCGATACGCAAAATGCGGGCTGTTACAAGTGGCGTGTTAAATTATTAGATATGGCTTTAACCCGTATCTCAATGGATTAACATACGGATATTAGCCGTTTCTAAAGTGTATGTAGATACGGCTAAAAACCGTATCTTATATATATATATATATATATATATACATATACATACATACATACATATATATATATATATATATATATATATATATATATATACATATATATATATAAACAGAAACCGCAGCACACATTATTTGTAACACAAAGCATATATAAAACAGGATACACTAGTTCACAATTGTAACAGTAAACGGAACATTTGTATGAAATATTTCATTACATTACAATATATAATGATACATGCTATTTGATTACATTACAATAAATAAGTACACGCTGTTTCATTACACTAAAGAAGATACATAATGTTACATTACAATAAGCTGTGATAAATACCCGAACCGGTGTCGTGAGCTTGTTGAATCAATGCTTCCTTCAAGATGAACATCCACCAAAACATTGCATTCTATCCAAGACATGAAGGAACCCTTCAGGAAGATCAACCCACTATTCTATCCAAGGCCTGGTAATAAGTTAGCTTGGATAGCATATAGCATGTACACTACAAAGACCTGTAAAAAAGTGCAAACCGCATAGTTTAGGATAGGATATGTGTCCACGTTATTATTTTCATTAGTAGCTGAATATTGCAAGTCTACAACATTTTTACTTGTTCAGTCGAGACTGAATCTCGATTAAAGACAGTTGTTATAGCCTAATTAATAAGCAATATAGATGATATGTCAACATTATTATAATTCTCATTATTGTCACTTGGCTGCAATGTAGATATAACATTGCATTAGCAAGTTCTACGAGTGGTCGCCCTTAACCAGCCCTATTCGCCCTTAACCAGCCCTATTTAGAGCTTCAAACATGGACTCATACTCTATTTTTGACCTGATCTAAAATCGCTTCTGGTTACGACTTTGAGGATAAAAGAATTAATGAATTCCAACTTGATATGAAAGAGTTATGGACACTCAAAAATGGACTCAGGCCATGTTTACAACAACAAAACATGCACTTGCAAAATCTTGTGGTCGAACTGATCTTGCCGCAAAGGTTATAGATATCAACGAAGTATTTTTGCACATAAATTTTCATGTATCTATACCATAACACATAAATTTTCATATAAAAAGCGAGATATTACATGAAGTTTAGATCAACAAACTCACATCCATGCTTATTAGCTTCATCCAAATGACGGAGGCTGCATGCTGCACACACATGTTATATTAATAGTCAGCTTCTATTTTTGCATGTAAATTTACTAACAAAAATGATTTGTTACATGAGCACAAAGCAACTTGGTTCAATGCAGTAAGTCATAAATGGAAAAGCAGTTTTACGCCTTTACTCACACGCAGTGTGACACACATGACACACCAAACAAATTGACTAAATCTCAACCTATAAATGTCATTCTATCTTCATTTATGCATCCATCACTGGCTTTTCTACTCAATCACACAAATTTCCCAATATCAATTACCAGATACATGCAGCTCAGTCAACAGAACTAGTATGCTTTAGTTCTCAAAATCAATTCATACACATGCACTTCATCAGTTATAAGGATCAGTGTACATGGTGCAATAATACAGACAAATGAGCAGAGCAACACAATCAAAAGTGTCTGAATTCATGGTAGACAAATACAACACAAGTAAATGATAGCAAATACACTGCCACACTATAATACTGGGGATAATACCCAATTTAAACACAATAGCAGCATATTAAAACTAATTTAAACCTAATTCGAATTCAAATTAAACCCAATTCATATTTAAATTTAACGGTGATCTAGTACCACCTCCAGAGGCGACGAGAAGGATGGACAGCGGTGGACTGAGGCTTCATCGGTCAGCTGAAGGCATCACGAGATGATGATAACTCATGAACTGCGGTGGATCGATTATTGACAAAGGAAGTCGGTCGAGTACCAAAACCCTAATTTGGGTATTCGGTGGTCGCCATTGCAAAATAAAAAGAGGGATTATTCGGCCGAAAGTTTTGATAAAGCAAAACTTAATCGTGCCTATGTACAGGTACGGGGGGGGGGGGGGGGGGTGGGAGGGGGGGTAATTTGATACGAATTTCGTACGGTCCAAAGCCGCATCAAATGAACTAATCCGGGACTTCGTTGATGGACGGTCAGATTAAGGGTGTTTGGGGTGGTGCGGATCGCAAAACTTAGTTCGATACGGATTTGAGCACTGTCAAATTTGATACGGCTTATAGCCCAATTTTACGCCCGCATCCTGGTGTGCCAAATTGGCTGATATGGTGTAGTGTAGGCTTCGTTCAGCTTGCGAGAGGAATTTCATTTCAAATCTCATTCTGAAATCCTCCCAAGTTTCAACTGGTCTCTCCGCGTTAGTAACTTCCCACCAATAAGAGGCTTCGTCCTTAAGTAACCAGACAACCAATTGTATCTTCTGCCTATCATCCACTTCGAAAATAACGAACAAATCTTCTGTTTCCTTGAGCCAGTTTCTTGCTTCCACAAATGACTCAGTCCCATTAAAGTTCTTTCCACCCATGGCTCGAAAGTCTCTACATATCTTCGAGAAAGCATTCACATGAGGAGGAGGAGGAACAGCTGCGACTGGGGGAGGAGGAACGTCTGCTGGGCCTGCGCCATTAGCCCTAGCTTCCAGGTACCTTCTGAACCAACCAGGTACCGACACACCATCAGGAAGACTAAGATCCCCAGACATGCTGAAACGAAAAGAAAAGGTTCAAAACAAAGGATAAAAAGATAGTGCATATGGCTTTGGGGATCATGCCTTTTTTTAAAACAACATTTTTCTTAAAAATGCTTCTTTAAACTTCTTTTTGAAAAATAGTTTTCAAAAACTTTTATCTGATCTGGTAAACCTTTGCTCTGATACCAAGTGTAAGCACTCCACCTCCGTTAAGTTCACTCACAAAGGGAATGCATTAAATTTGATGGAGTATTATAGGTAAAAGGTACAAGTAATTTAAAAACAGACATATAAACAGCGGAAAGACTAAATTTTATTTTATAAACACGTGGTCCAGTCAAAACATTACAACAACTGTCTTAAAAACCAACTTCCAAAATCACTACAGTAAAGCCTCTGTCTTGACTAAAACATAAAGAAGCATAAACAATAATAAAGCAGCATAAATCGCGAATTAAGAGTGTAACCACAGCCATAGCCCAAGAAAAGAGAGTCCAAGCAATACGTCTACTTTCTTCAAGATGGAAATGGTCTAAAATAAGTTGAAGTATTCCCTCCCTATGGACCTGAGGGGGAAACGGAAGACAAGAAGATGAAATAAAACGGGTCAGACATAAGCCTGGTAAGTCCAGTGATTATTTAGCATGTAAACAGGTAAAACGATCATGACATGAATAAACTGAACCTAGGACAATACCCTAGAAATAAGATAACGATAAATAAGGAAAGATAAACTGAACATACTATCACACTCATTTCTATTGCTCTGCACCTACTAACAAGTGTTTCAACTAGCACCATGTGTTCATGATAAAATGATCCCTTTTATCGATCGGCTTCTACTCACATGCATTTAAGACTTGTGTCATTCGTCCCTGCTTGATTGTAGATACCTGTGCTGGCCCCATCATGGGGTGTATCAATTCCTATGGTGGCGGCCCAACACAACTTCAAGATGCACAATATATACTACTGATGCCCAGTGCCTGATTTGTCCATGCCGGAGTACGTGCACGCCTATACTCCGTTGGAACCTACACGGTTGCAACACCCGCCGTTATTTTGACCGCTTATAATCAACTCAGTAATCGTGCTCCACCCTGCCTAGTTCAGGGTACCATGATACATCTATGTGGGTTACTGCTGAAATGGGTCCCCATTACTAGGGTTTCCTAATCAACATGTTAAAATGGTTAAGTATTCTCAAATTAACCTAACCCCACCCATCAGTTTAGTTAACATGTTGTATTGGTTAAGTGTTGCTTTAATTAACTTAACCCTGCCATTATTAGTCTGTCTTAGCTTTAATTCATTCATTAAAGCACCAACCACTCACATTAGATATGTGTTGTTGCGGCCGCTGGATGTGTCGGGCTGTTCCGGGAAGTCTTACACCGTAACTCAATCTAATCTTGGGTTTTTCGGGTTTAATGCGCTAACCTCTAACATTAGATCTATATTGTTACGATTGTTGGATGTGCCGGACGGTTCCGGACAGTCTTACACCATAACTCAATCTAACCTCGGGTTAGGCACAATCATCTTTTTAATTAATTTACATATTTACCATTTATGTTTATATGTAAATTATCCACCAATGTTGTCAGCTCAAGTCATGTCTCATTTATCCTTCTCAAATTTGTCCATAATTCTTAGGTATACAAATTATATCATTTCATGCCATTAATCATTTACATGATTATGAGCCAACCTATGCCAATAGCATATAATTTAATATTTTTCCCAATGTATCCCCCATTATTCATTCGCATAAATTACATAGAACGTTAGGCTCGCAAATTTGCTTAACTCATAAACAAAGAGGGAAAAAGAAAAGGGACATGTAACATTCCAACGGTATAAAACAGTTTAGATCAACTAAGCACGTGTAATATAATTTTGACATAGTACTTCACAAATTTAATTAAGCATGTAAATGTGAACTTGCATTTGAGTTGGATCAAATTAACATAGATCTAAACATCTAAGCATGTAGATCTAGACATATAAGCATATATGAACATGACTTATCTTATGATCTTGCATATAACATAACATAAGGAATCACCAAATTTATATACAACATGATAGGTTCATTGCCAAATTATTATACAACATGATAGGTTCATCACCAATTTAACATACAACATGATAAGTCCATCATCAATTTATTATACAACATGATAGGTTCATCACCAAATTTATATACAACATGATTGGTTCATCACCAAATTAATATACAACATGATAGGTTCATCACCAAATTAATATACAACATGATAGGTTGTATCAATCACAATAGTCACGTAGGCATAGGTAATTTCAGAATTGCTACATGAATCAGAATACGATTATCTTACACTAGCACAGTTCTAGTTCTGCATCATTACAAGTCATGACTTTTATTTGTTCAAATCTAAAGAATAACTGAACTTACAAACAAAAGAACAAATCTTGTTTTCTGGGTTCTGATTTCTGAAACTGAAAAGTTATCCTTTGATGTAGACTATTAATTCTCTAGTTTTGATTTGATTTATGACTTCCTAACTTGACTTGTAGTTTAGAGAAAAAATGGAGGCTATGCTAGTTTGGCCATGAACAACATGACGGCTTCAAAGAGCAATTTTATGTGGTTTTAAGGTTGAGGATTGGAGTTGTTTTTATAGAAGTTTAGATTAATGAGAGCCGTTAGATCAACCTAGGAGTAATCATAGCCATCCAGACCAAAAGAGCCAACCGGAAGTCGATACATATGCCCTAATGACTCAGGAAAATGTCACTAGGGAAAACAACCCAGATCTGGCGGAGGGGGTCGACACCCCTCTTGGGGGGTCAACACCTATGTCGACCCCCCTTGGGGGGAGTCAACCCCTATGGGTGGGAATTTTCCCGCTCAGCCGCTTCTTTCGGAATTTTTGAATTTGAACTGCTTTTTAATTTAATTATTATTTATATTTAATTTCCGTTTAAACTTGAAATCTTCTGAACTCCATAACTTCTTCATACGGAGTCCGATTCACGCAAATTCGGACTCTATCTCAAGCAGAATTCCGAGACGAACGCAATGGCGAAACACATTTCTCCCAATTTTCACTTTTAGAATTAAGTATTATTTAATTCGTTACTTTAATGTTCACAGAAAATACGGGGTGTTACACAAACTGACAAAGATCAAATAAGTAAGCAAAACAAACAAAATGTTTTGAATTGTATGGGAAGATAGTACCACAGTGATGAGCATAGTAATACAAGGATTTAGATGATAAATGTCAGTTGAGGTATCAAGGTGTACAAAGGGTAATATTACGGGGGAAGGTAAATTGCAGAAGTAGTTATGGTAGGGTTTAAATGTAATCTTATTTCAAGTTAATCAATATTTAACACGAACATTACATGCCTTTGTTTGGTTAAATGTAGAATGTGTAGCTAGTATTATAAATTTCAGATGGACAAAACTAATATCATACTAATACAAGCAAATAATATTCTATTGATGGCTACTGGTAATATAAATTGTTTAACATAGATGCACTTTCGGTATAGTAGGGACTGATCATATCAAATAACATAGTGGTATGAATATGATTTGTATTGGCATAACACGCAAGTGATTTTTTCTTTTTAAATTTTCTTCACAAGGCTACACGTGAAGTCATAAATACAATAGTCATCTTCATCTCAACGAAATGTAGGTGAACAGTAAAATAGTATATGTTAACAAAGCATTATGGACCATAGTTATCAAGGCACGCGCCTAAGCGCAAAAAAGCCCAAAGCTCAAGGCTTGTGCCTTTTTGCATTTTGAGTGTGCCTTTTTTCAGTTTGAGGCGCCTTTTATGGCTAAATTCAAAATTTTGTTTAATAAAAATTTGATTGTTCAACAAATTATAAAATATAGTTTAAAATTTAAATCTTATTAATAAAATGTGTAAATAATTGAATGAATCCTAAAATATGGTTTAAAAATTAATTTGTAGTTAGTAAAATAGCAGATCAAACTCATATAAAAGGCACACAAAAAAACTCCAGACACACCACACACACGCGCGCGCACACACACATATATAATATAGCCAAGTTCATGTAACAGCTAAAAATAAAGTGTACTTTGCAATAATAAATTGTTCTTTGCAAGTTCTTACCTAATCGACATGAGAACTGCAGAATGCATGTGCACTGGCCATTCAAGTGATGTTTATTAAATAGATCCAACCAATTTATATGTTGTTTTTCTTGATGGAGATGCAACAAACTCTCATGCTTCTACTATGCCAAATGTTGCCCAAGTATGTAGTAATATGCAAAGTTACAAAATGTGTAAGTGAAAATGGCCAACTCAGGATATGTTTTACTAAGACAGAAAACAAATAATTGTCAAAGGTCAAGGCTAATTCCAGATGAATTAGCTAGTACTAATTCTTTGAATGTCAAATTTTTTGCCATGGACAAGATTACAGGGAACTACTTCTTATACAAAGCCGCTCGGCGAATAAAATAAGTGAAAACATCGATGTATGGACCAACATTTTATTTAATTTTAATCTGACATGGAGGCTCCATGTTCATGAAATAAATTTGTTCAGGAACTGGGGGATTTCTGCCGGGGTCTGCCTCAAGCTTTGCAGTCAGTTCTGTAGCCTCAGGTTAATAAGTAATTGTCTAGTTGCTTGCGTTTTTAATGATACCCAACCTGTGTTTTAAGTTGTTATGACAATGGTTTTCAACTGCTTTATCGAAGATTTAAAATTCTGGTTTTGGCTTCGTTTCAATCTAACCAAAATTGTGAAATTTCAGTCCCGTTTCGGATATTTCGGACATCTTGTTTTATTTTCTGACTCTAGTTTCATTTTGGTTAATTTTATTTTGTTTCTCGTTTTAATACATCGGTAAATACTACAAATTTCAATTTGCGACAATGAAACTACAGTTGGGTTGCCTAAATTTAATTTTACAATGAAAACATACATGCTTAATCCTAAACAGTAAATCTCATACGAATGTTATGGTAATATTCTTTAGATGTATGTATTATTTGGTCAGAGTAATAAGTTGATTGTGTGCAGTACCAAACTGAAGTAGGAAAAACGAATAAGAGATATGGATGACTCAAAAATAGAGACAAATTTGGAAAACGTAATTAAAGTGGGCATATAATATCGTTGCACTTACATTAGATAGTTGAACCGAAGTCAACAAGTACAAAATGGTACAGGAAGAAACTTACAAAGAACCGTGTGTGGGGAAAACACAGTCAGTGAGTGCTTGCAAAATTTTGTAAGGAAAACTGGTTTAGAATAAAAATAAAAATCTAATACTGGAAAATGGAGAGAAACTGATCAATGCCTTTGGACTTATTTACGGAATTTTTAGCATTACCGAAAGCCATCATGAACGAATGTGAAGAAAGGGTTCAGTAGTATGCACCATTAGTTTTCTGCAATTTAACCCATGCAGTACAGTGCTTAGCCATTGAGAATCGTATTAGTCATGAAGAGTGGTGCAGATGATTATTGTATGATGTGATCAATGATAACTGCATAAGAAGCTTACGATGAGCAAAGGATACATAAAGTCGATACCAAATATTGATAAATAAAGTTTGGAAATGTTATAAACAATGTAAATGACATCGAATAATGGATGGCCAATAATTACCGTAAGAAAACTATGCACTTATAAAATCAAAAAGGAAAAACTTCCTTTCATGGGAACATAGAAAAATGGCAGATGAAGGTTGTAGGCCAGAAGTTACCCTTCTGTTGTAATGTAGGAAGTCAGATGGAAATCCAAGGATGTCGAAAGGGAATTAGGGCAGCCAATCATCCATTCGAATGGTGGGCAACAAAATTGAAGTTAGGGTTAGGGAAAATTAATAGGGAATGATGAGGAAAAGACATTGTGGAGCATGCTAGAGTGAAAGGGACACGTCAGATTATGAATGGAGCGGAATAAGGTTGGAAAGGTGGAGAAGGGGAAAGCAGGTGGTTGTTGAAACATGCTTTATGAATGGAGGTTAGATGACGAGGACACGTCAGATTATGAGTAGGTCTGTTATTATGCTCAAGTGGTAATAGACAAGTAATAGAATAGATTTGATGTTCCATAAACTGGAGAAATTTACATAGCAAAGTTTCACCAACAAACAAAATTCACACAAGCAAAGTTACGAGTTTGATGCTTTCAGATAAAAAATTACACAGATAAAGACCTACACAAACAAAATTCACATTGGCAAAGTTCCAACCGCAAATAAAATTCATCGTAAACTACAAACATGATGATTTCAGATTCAATTTCGAATTGTAAACAAAATAAAATATGAAGAAAAATACCTTGAACTTCGACAAAATAGCTGCTAAGAGTTGATGGAAAGAGAAAGCAAGATGGCAAGAGGCGGCTGAGGACCTAAGGTGAGGAGATATGGAGGCGCTGAGACGAAAGAAAGCGTGGCCTTTGATTTTCGTTTTTGAACAGAATTTCTAGAGTGCGTTAGGCATTTTGCTTTTTTTTTCTTTGAGCTATGTTTTGTTTTTCAATTTTTCTTCTTTTCAGTTGAGCATAGATGTTAGGACCTTGGATAGGCAATAGCCCACCTGATCCACAACGTTGGTCTCGTTATTGATTATAGGTCATTTTATATACATTTCACGTCGTTGTGAATAAGACAATTAATTAGTGTAACTACCCCATTTACAAGGTCAGCTGCTTCTAATTTATTCTAGAAAACTTCTAATCTTGTAGTCTTCTTGGCTTGATGACTACTCTCTTAGGTCTTGCTTCTTTGTGCATAGTGGTTGAGTCTATATTTATTGTTGAGCCCGTGTCATGTGTAATAAACACGATGGTTACGTAGGCGTTTTAACTGGACAACAAGGGTTTGGAAGCATCGAGTTGGAATTAAATTTGACCTCAGAAACTATGGCTGGACTCGAGGAGGATCAAGTGTTCATGCACATGGCGTGAGCTCTATTGAGCTGAAGATTGGCTGCATTTGCTTTTAATATATAACTTATACAGTGTGTGAATCGTGTGATAATATTATAAAATATGATACTTAAACGTTTAATGTTAAACTAAAACTTCTATAATACCACATACACTAAATTGCAAAACAAACAAACTATAGATTAAAATTATTATCATTGTTTTAAATATGTTTGAAGCAGGCCCGGCCCATCATGGTGGGTTGCCCAAGGCGTACCAGTTGGCTAAAGAGGCAAAATGCTGGAAGAATGAAAAAACTTGCCCTGTAATTGATCATTCCAGGGATCAAACCAAGCACCAATTGTGAAGTATGCCAACACTCTACCACTCAGCCAGCCACATCCTTGTTTACAGCTAAAACTTTGAATCTTATTTGTACAGTATTAATCAGTCATCTTCTTCCTTGGCTTGCCCTTTCATGGTGGGTTGCCCAATTCGCCCGCCTCAGGGGCCTTGCCCTGGGGCCGGGCCTGGTTTGAAATTCATGTTGAAACTTACTTATATCAAGGATTTAGATGAATAATATATATTAACGTGAGAATGAAATATTAGTTAATTTTTCTTGCAAAAAAGAAAGAAAAACCTAGCCTTAGCTGTTAGCTCCTCCTTTTTTTCTAACAGCTACCATGGCTCCACCATATATTATTCCTTCAGTTCTAACCTATTTTTTCCTCCAAAGTAACTCAATCAATGATATCTACATGGAATCAGAAAAGGAACAGACATAATTCCAAAGCATTACTATTTTTTTTAAAACAAAATTGCAATAAACAAGCATCATATTTATCTATCTAAAACCTAATTATTTTAAGCAAATACCACAGATTTGTCACCTTGTAACATGAAACAACGACACATCTCTTCAAAAAAATGTCAACAAATCGAAATGATGAACATGTAAACTTCAAATTTCGTTTAAAAAATCAATCTAAGGCATGAAAAGCAATAGTAGTTGCAGATGATATTCTGGTTTTTGCGTCTCTCGAATTCATTTGACTTCAATGAAAAAAATATGTCGAATGATTAATTCTACTACCGACTCAGCAATTTTTTTTTGGGATGAATCAATTATATATATATATGTATGTATATATATATATATATATATGTATGTATATATATGTATATATAGTTGAATCTCGTCTGTATTATGATTACTTTAGAGCATACATCAAAAGAGTCTGCCTTCAGATGAATTCTACGTCCATTCCAAAGACAATATTTTCTAAATTCTTTTAAATTGATAGTAAGGAAGACTGTTAAAGAATACTGGAAGGGATCCATTTTTGTATCATACAAGTCTCATAGCGATGAAGAGATGGATGTTGGATTTTGAGTTAATCAATGATTAATTCTACTACCGACTCAGCAATTTTTTTTTGGGATGAATCAATTATATATATATATATGTATGTGTGTGTGTGTGTGTATATATATATATATATATGTATATATATATATGTATATATATATGTATGTATGTATATATATATATGTATGTATATATATATATGTATGTATATATACATATATATGTATGTATATATATGTATATATAGTTGAATCTCGTCTGTATTATGATTACTTTAGAGCATACATCAAAAGAGTCTGCCTTCAGATGAATTCTACGTCCATTCCAAAGACAATATTTTCTAAATTCTTTTAAATTGATAGTAAGGAAGACTGTTAAAGAATACTGGAAGGGATCCATTTTTGTATCATACAAGTCTCATAGCGATGAAGAGATGGATGTTGGATTTTGAGTTAATCAATGATTTGTACAAACTATTCCAATTAGATACAATAAATTAATACTGAATTTAAGTTTGTAAATTGGGGTTTCCATTCCATTATCATTGGATATGATGAACTCCTTAGTCCTTACGCAACTTTTTGAATACGAATAGTCCAAGTGTATGCTAGAATCGTAATTGTTTTAGGCAACAACTGTAGTTTAGTGTTTTTCTCTTGACTATCATATGATAAATCTGTATCAGAACTCTTTTTGTATCACATCCTAATAGTTCCAACTCGAGGTTTCTGGTGATGTTTGGTTTGGATCAAACATTGTTCTTAAGGTATAGAACCCTTTTTCTTTAAAAGAAGAAAAATTATATGGGTTATTTGTTCACTTTTATTCATGTATCTGTTACTTTTGTAGGGTAATGTAACCATTATTGCAAAGCCTGGAGTGAAGTTGGAGATCCCTGATGATGCTGTCCTCGCCAAAAAGGTAAGAAAACTTGCAAACTTGCTGCCAGCGTTGCCTGAATTTTCAACTGATAATTTTTCATTTTGGTCAAATTTTCAATTTATCAATGGTCCTCAGGACATATGATTTTTTTCTTAGTTTTTCTCTTGCCTATCATAAAATTTTATATTTTATTTTCCCTAGTGCACCGGAGTGTTATATTGTATAAATGGCCGAGTAAAACGTTGATATCATCTCCCACCTGTTTTTTTTTTCAACACAATGCCAGTTTTTATTACATAAATTGCAATTGGCTGTTACTAAAGAAATACTATTAACATGGAGCTATGATGTATAAATTAAAAATAAAGATGCAGATGCGTTTTCAGAAACATGGTTGAACCATTGGTAATGATTAACGAAGTGTACTTGTTGCTGTAAGCGTTGTATTTTATAATGTTGCTTTTAATGTATAAATGTTACTATCTTTTTATCTCGCTGGCGATTTGTGCGTTGCTCAAAACAAATGTCCAGGTTTTATATACACTTGAATATGACAGAGGCATATATCATGACTTTTAAGCATAATGCAGAACCCCTGGACCAAACGAAACCTAGTGAACCGTTGAATGGCTTGTTCGATCGGACTAGTCCAAGTGTATGATACTTACTCGGCAATTTTTTTTGGGATGAATCAATTATATATAGTTGAATCTTGTCTGTATTATGATTACTTTAGAGCATACATCAAAAGAGTCTACCTTCAGGTGAATTCTACATCCATACCAAAGACAATATTTTCTAAATTCTTAAAATTGATAGTAAGGAAGATCGCGAAAGAATATGTGACAATCCGAAATTTTGACCCTCGAAAATCGGCACTTATAAATATCTTCTTGTATTCAAAGTGACAGAGATTCAAGTGTCGGATCCTGGTTGTTAGGGGATATAACACATTAGAACAATCACAATTAAATAAAACAACTTCTCATTTATATAGCATGAGATACATCAGAGTTTACGACGGATACAATATCAGAATACAACTCATATCCACCACTATAGGATAACAAAAGAACATTGGAAATTGACTAGACAAGGTGAATCCAAAAACAGACTACATCTTCACCTGAATAGCTTTAAATCACATATTCTGACAAAATAAGAGGCTACAAAGAAAATAGCTAAAGGTATTCCACAACAACAGCAAATCCACGAAAGCAAAAGACACACCAGAAAAGCTCCAAGACACATGCTGTAACGACCCAGATTTTTGGTCGATTAATTTTAAACATTTAAAATTGTTTTAAATGTTGAGTTGATAATATAAATGGAATTTTATATCAAGTTTATCGATTTAATAACGAGATAAGACTTAATTTCAAATATATCGTATCATTGTAATACGAAAACAAAAATAATTGAATTCAGAGTTAAAACTGAATCAAAACAATTCAGATGATCGATATAAATTCTATTTGAATATAAATGAAAATAATAACAATTTATTATCTAGAAGTTGGTTGTTTTGAATTTTAAATTATATTTTACCGATTTAAATTGGTACGTGAAAATAGTTAATTTGCAAACGACCTAGGTTTTCGATGAAACAAATTTTATTGGATCCGGAAGTTCAAACAATAGCAGCGTGTCTATTTTCATCGCGATTGGAGCTCGTATGTGGTCGTTTAAACATAAACTTCACAAGTAAGTTTCATAAGAATATTATATTATTAAAATCAAATCAAAATCTAAATAAAATCCTAATTGATCAAATCTAATTACTTAAAGTTGTAGCCATCCTATATCCTAGCTATCCTAAACTTTAAATTCTCATACCATGGTATCCTTCCTTGCCTTCAAAGCAATCAGAGAAATTAATGGTCTGTGTACTTTTGTTCCCCTTCGTTCGTTTATAACTATCACGATAAACCCCCCTTCGTTTCTTTTCATTCTCATGCTTCTAAAAACCAAAATCGAAATGGCCAATGTTTTTTTTAAACCGTGAATTTCCTCTTCTCAAATAATTCAAGAACAAAAAACTAAAAATCCTTAAAATACAAAAGTTTAATCTTTGGACGAGCCCCCTCTTCATTTCTGTGGTTTGTCATGAGATGTGATGATGTTTTCAAGGGCTTTACGGTAGTTAACATGAAATCAGGGGATTTCGATTTTAGGGAAATTGACCATCGATTGCAAAAACGGGATGGAGCTTTGGATTTCTAAGTCGATTAGGCAACTTGCGTGCAAGATTGAAGGTGATTCTAAGTAGAAAAAAAAACCACGAGTCCTATAATGTCGTGAGTTGAGCGAGCTGAGTCGCAATGGAAATGCGGGGATCCAGTGAAGATGAAGGTGGTAGGTATGTATAGGCCGAAGCGTGGAGTTTATGTGGCAGGAATTTGGTGATGGTCTGCCTTTTTCTGATCGTTCAAAGCCTGTGTGATTCAATGTGGGATCAAACTGGGTGATGTGGATTGGCAGGATGAGCTCATGAAGAAGAGTTGGTTGATGGATTTGAATGTTGAAACAGTTGAGAAATGAGGTAGGTTCCTGGTGGCTTTCTAGACATATAAAGGGTCGCAAGTTCTGTGGCATAAGCAGGTAGGAGTGGTGAAGTCATAATATGATTTGTGTGAGCTATTGATGTGTCATGAATTCAAATATTTTAGTAGGGGCATAGCAGATTCAATTTATTGTTAGCTGTGAGGAAGAAAATGACAGTGTTTAAAAGGGGGATTAAAAAGTTAATTATTTTAATTTAGTAATTAAATTTTTAATTACATTTAATTATTCAATAGCATAAATAATGAATGTCATGTTAAATTTATATAAGATTTTATTGAACAGAATCAGTCGTGTAATCCGTAGTTGTGGGATACCTAATCAGGAACCAAAATGGAAATCAAAATAGATCGAAAATAAAAATCACGGTAAGTAAACACACTCTCTGGATTCGTTTATAATTTTGTTATAAACTAATTTTTATTTAAAATAATTTTTATATGTTGTTTGTTGGTTGTTCGGATGCACTGAATAATTGTTTGTTAATTGTGGTTATTATATATATACATATTAGTTCTATTTAGGCTTGGTGGTTGGATATTTCCTGCAGTACCATTAGCGGATGACACCCTATGCGCCCCGCAATATATATATAGTGGATAACCTTCTATACCGTGATATTCTGCCTTGAAGCAGGATGTGTACTATTTATGTTGTCTAGCACATGTGGATGCAGGAAAAACAGGTTGAAGGGATCTAACTGGATTCCTCAAATTTATTTATTGTTTGTTTCCATATATATTATAATATATAATGTGCTAGAAAATCTATGATCGATAATTGTGTGTTTTGGATGTTTAAATAGCGCTGATCCTAGGTAATGGTATTTAAAGTACTGTAAAAATGTATTCGAATGAAAAGAAAAGGATTTGAGTTTTAAAAAGGGAAAATTATTTTCTTGAATATTGAATTTGAATTTCGAATGGGTTAGGGAATATTAACTTGTTTTTAAAATAAAAACAAGTAGTTGAATTTATAAGCGATGTTTATAAATAAAGTGTAATAAATTATTATTGGATAATTTGAAGATTTAAATTCAATTATGAATTTAAAAATAAATTTGGAATCTTTTCAAAAAGAAACAATGGAAGTTACTAATATGAAAATAGATTCTACAATTACATATATATATATATAAGTTATAATAATAAAATATTCCAAGATAGGAATTTGGGTTTCAAATGGAATTTGAAATGGAAGCTTGTTTTAATATATATAAACAAGGAAATTAATTTATAAATGATGTATAAATATGGTGAGGGAATTATCATTAGATAATTTGGAAGTCTAAATTCAAGTATGAATTTGAAAAGGGAACCGAAAATCATTTCAAAAAGAGAACGATAGATTTTATTATGGAATTCGGAATATAAACTGAATTAGGATAAGTCTAAGAGATTTAAAATTAAAATTCAATTATATCTAGTTTTATAAAATAATTTTTTTCCATGGGAATTGGAATTTAATATAGTAGTTGAGCTGTAAATGAAATTATAACTAAATTATGAATTTTGAATTTTGAATGAAATAATCGATGATTTACACTACTAGAGATACAATGTATTCCAATGCCTTGTTTCCAACGGCCGGCGATGACAAATTAGAATCCGTGGGAGCCATTGGAAACAGACGCAATAAAGACCGTTGGCGGCCGTTGGAAACCATTGGAAATTTTCCTGCATATGTTCCAGAGACCATGATTTGCTTCTTTATTTATCTCCTCCCATCCCCAAATCCGATTTTCCACCTCTTCCCACCACCTCATCTCGTCGAATTTCAGTTCTTCCACCCAAACAACCACCGTCATCGCCTCTGACGTCAACCACGAGCTCCTCCAGCCCTCCTTCTCAGTCATTCCTTTCGAATTTAGGTGAAATTCCTAAACCTATTTTTTATGTTTACTACTAATTTGTGCTTTATATGTCTTTGATTTGATTCCTAGTTGTTTGCATATGTATATTACATCATATTATTCTCGAATTGCTATTTTTTTCACCATAATTGTCAAATTCGTTGGATTGAATGGTTTATATATATGTCATATGTCATATACTAGTGAAAACATATGTCATATATATGTGTATAATATATATGAATGAGCTTGTAGTATATCATGAAAATTATGAATAAATTTACTTTAGTTCTAATTTTGAACCTAATTTTGAATGGTTTAAACCTAATTTTGAACAATGATTTATGCGTACGTAGTTCTTTTAAAACAAATAAATTTACTTTAGTCAAATATGTCATGAAATTTATGAATGAGCTTGCAGTATGTTTGTACCAAGTAAAATAACTTTGAAGTATTGATATAGTATGTTTTTGTACAAATTTATTTTTTAAATAACTTTGAAGTTTTGATATAGTACGTTTGTACAAAAACATTTTTTAAATAATTTTGAAGTTCTGATATAGTATGTCATGAAAATTATACCAAGTCATAATGCATCTCTATTCATTTATGTTGTGTTGCTCAAATTCATATACATATTATTTGCGCATTTATTTACATATTCTCAAAGTCAATGCTAATTACATATTCATATATGTTGCAGGTATATTATGTCGTCTGACCCTGCTTCTGGCTCTGGCTCGGGATAGGGCTCTAGATGACGTAGCATTACCCCTCATGCTGAAGGTTGTGGTGAACAACGAGCTCGTCTGGTTGTTTATTTGCAGCCTAAGGCTGACAGGGCATAAGTATAAAAATTAGCAGAATAACAATTTAATGTTTTTTACATACTATAATTAACTATATAAAGTTTTAATTTATGTTTAACGCAGGGGATTTGAGTTAGAACAGTCTTAGACTGTTTTAGATATCTCTAAGGAGGCGTATATGGCCAGAATGAGCGATTTCTAGCATAAATAGAGCAAGATCCCAACAGACGTCAAAGAGACTATCTGGCAGGATTTCCTGGTACGTTTATACCGCTTGGTTGTACGTCAAAGAGACTAATTATTTAAACACAAATAAATGAGATTAGTAAGATTTTCTCATTATACAGGGAGCAGTAGATGTGCAGGAGACTGACATGAAGCTAGTTCAGCGACACTAGAACTCGAAGGTCGCCAAGAATTATAGAGAGAAGATGAATGAGCTTAAGAAACATGGAACGCAACAAAAGTGGATGGGCGATGAAGTGTTTGAGAAGATGGTTGCGTGGTGGGATATGCCTAAGTTCAAGGTAAATTTATAACGAATCTAATTTATTTTTTTGCCGATTTTAAATAATTTGTCAATGTACATTTTCAGGCTGAGTCAGAAAGGAACTCCGTAAATAGAAAAAAGAATCTTGTAACTCATCGCGGGGATCTAATCTTTCCAGCATCACCACGAGGACTTGGTAAATTTGTTAGTTATTACATTTGTAAATTGATTAGCTCAATAAATGACAATGTGGAATTAATTATTCAAATTACTAACAGCAGGAACGATTTTATGGACATTCCCTGTCATACGTGGATGTCTTTACTCACACCAATGCAACCGGGAAGGTTGACGAGGCAGGCAACGTCACATATGAGTGGGATGATCAGGACGAGGCGACACAGTCATACGTATGTGTATTTTAAATATTACAAGCATGAATTGATTAGTCTATTGTAAAATAAAATCATTGTTTTATTATTTATCAAATGAAATTGTTTTCTTCATTATAGGCAAAGCACGGGCTCATGTGCTGGAGGATTCGGGCCGTGATGAGTTGACGCAGGAGGAGGAAGACAACTTATTCGATGCTGTTATGAAAATAACACAGCGGAGCAGCCGTTATGGATTCGGCAACCTGACGGTAATATTCGTATAATATAAATTATTTACATCTACATTATTAAGTATTTTTTTTTCTCTGTTAAGACTGACTTCTACTAGAAATGCCTTCGTTCACTAATAATGATGTATGTATAATAAATTACTTGTATGTTAGCATTGTTAAAATGACTTTGAAATTGTATGTTATAACAATTACTTGTAAATAAAAATTACTTATTAAAATTACTTGTATAACAAATTACTTGTATAAAAATTGCATGTTATGAATGAATGTTATAAAAATTGCATGTTATAAAAATTGTATGTTAGCATTGTTAAAATGACTTTGAAATTGTATGTTATAACAATTACTTGTAAATAAAAATTACTTATTAAAATTACTTGTATAACAAATTATTTGTATAAAAATTGCATGTTATGAATGTATGTTATAAAAATTGCATGTTATAAAAATTGTATGTTAGCATTGTTAAAATGACTTTGAAATTGTATGTTACAACAATTACTTGTAAATAAAAATTACTTGTATAACAAATTACTTGTATAAAAATTGCATGTTATGAATGTATGTTATAAAAATTGCATGTTATAAAAATTGTATGTTAGCATTGTTAAAATGACTTTGAAATTGTATGTTAGCATTGTTAGCATTGTATGTTCACTAATATGATACTTGTATTTGCAGCTTCGATAAGACAAGAAGGCACAAGACAAGGAAGAAATTAAGGAGTTGCGAGCGTTGATTGATCAGCTGCAGGACCAGAATCGCGTGCAGGGTATGTAGATTGAGCAGTTGAATCAAAAGGTTGCAGACTACGTGCATAATCATGGTGATGTTCCTTCATCGTCTGCTTCTGGTGATCAAAGCGACGATGCACCTTGAGGTATGTGTTTTGACGCTCGGTTGGGGATATGTTTTGTTTTGATGTACGACGAGACAAGTTTGGATGTGTTTTGATGGTTTGTATATATTGGTACACTTTGTTGACACATTTGGATGGTTGTATTGGATGTTTGTATATGTTGGTACGCTTTGTGGACATGCTTGGATTATTTTTTTGGATGTGTAAATAGTTTTTGTTGCATATATATATATATATATATATATATATATATATATATATATATGTGTGTGTGTGTGTGTGTGTGTGTGTGTGTATGCGTTTTATTTTGACGGTTTGTGGTGTTAGTGGTATATATGTGTCGCATAATTGTGGATTTGGTTGGAAATAGATTGGAAATGCGACTGGAATAGAAATGAAATGAGTTGGGGAGGCTGGAAGGAAGCTGGCTTGATGTTATATACAAAAAGTACCCAGCATTTCCAACGGCTATCAACGGTTTCCAACGGCAATATGGACATTGTTTTCAAACGGTTTCCAACGGTTTATGTTGTTGGAAGCCGTTGGAAAAAATCCGTTGCTTCCGACGGAAGCCGTTGGAAGTCGTGGACACTATTCCAACGGCTATTCTAACGACTTTCAACGGCCGCCAATGGCTAGATACCGTTGAAATAGCCATATGTTCTTGTAGTGTTAGGATAATCAGAAATTTTAAGTTAAATTTGGGAAATTGGTTTCAATTATATTAATATGGAAGAATGGAGTAGAAATTTATTAATAAACGAAGTTTAAATGTTTATATTTAAATTCAATTAAAATGAGCTCGCTGCGACGCAGCAGTTCGTAATTTGACGATTTGAACTTCAATTGAGTTTATAGAACTCAATATAAGTTGGAATTATTTGAAAAAAGAATTATCTGGACCTACTGAATTATAGTTTTCTAATGAAAGAGAAAAATCTGGATTTTGTCTTATAGATTTTGAGTTATGTCAAAATCAAATTTCCAGAAAAACAACGGTATAATCGTTTAAAAGCCATAACGGTTTATTTAATAAAATAAAGGATTTTAAGTGAACAAAAATTAGATTTCCATTAAATAAAAAAAATCCATACTTGGGTTATAAAATAAGTATGAACTCAAGTGGAGTAAATGAATTGATTTTTGAAACAAAATCAGAATTTTAGTTAGTGAATATTAGGCTCACATCCCTATTTTGAAACTTAATTAGGCTCATATCCCTCCTATGTTTTAAATGTAAACCCACCACCTATTTTTTATATTTCCGCCTTTTCCGTTTTATGGCAAAAAAAAGCGCTCGTGAGTAAAAAAAAATTATTTCTAAAATCTGGAAATATTCTCAAAAGTCCACACAAATTAGAAAAAAAAAGTTGCATACAAGTATGCAACTATTACCTATAGTTGCATACAAGTATGCAACTATTACTTGTGTGCAACTATTGCATAAGCTGTTTTGGCTTGAAAATCTGGACCGAAACTTGTATACGTGTGTGCAACTATTTGAAATATTTGCATACATGTATGCATGTATTTGCACGAAGAAAACTTAAGTGAAATTTAGCCTGCAAATACATGCACAGTCGTATGCAAGAAATTAGTTTTATTCAAGAGCACCCCAAATAGTGCAGCACCCCAACAGCCCCCTGATTTCCACCACACATTCCCGTTTCTCTCTCCTTCCACTAACTATCTCTCTACCCACTAACTTATTTAAATATAAATGAATGGTTATTAATGAGGGGCAAATGGAATGCCACATAATATATATACACGCATACACACATATGTGTGTGTGCCATTCAAGGTAAGATAATAGTAAACGTTCTGCCATGTTGTTTTCTCCCTCAAAAACTGAGTTATTTAATGAATAATAATTAAAAATATGATATATTTTCAATATAATATTTATGCATAAAGGGTTTGGATTTGACCGCCATATTGAGGGAATGTGTAAAGCCCATTCATTGGATGTGTATAATGATTGATCAGGCATAGAAATGCATGACAAATCACATAACTGATTTTTTTTAAATACAAATCATATGCCTTTAGTTTGACTATGCAGGCATGAACATCATCACAAAATTCTCTATAAACCATGGCAGGAGACACTACGTGCTTGTCGTGTATTGCCATGCCTTGCTACCCTCTCCATTGCCCCTTTTGCCTTCATTCTTGAGAGGTAACCCTATATATCCTTCATTAAATTTGATATCACTACACGCTCATATTCGTGATCTTTAACCCATAATGCATGTTAGTTAACATTCAATTTTTTATTTTTATTATTGTTGTAGGAAAGTAAGGCCACAAATGACATTCACTATCTTCCTTCAAATATTTGGATTAGCGCTTCTTGGGTAAGTACAAGAGTAAATAAATGTGTGTTTCGTAGAAATATCTTGTTTTATTGTTACATACAAGGCGGAAATGAACTGAGATCTGCTATGGTGGGGTGCCACAGCATGAATATTCTAGATTTATGAACATCACTTTTAGTGCATTTTATCAAGACATATATGCACATTTAAATTTTTATACTGTATATGCATTGTAAGTATAACACAGAAACTCATGGTGTTATGACATAGGCTCAAAAAGAATATTTAACACTAAAAACTCTTTACAATTGCAGGCTGGTGATAGACCAAAATTTCTACTATGTGGGACTAAAACTGACTTCTCCGACTTTTACATGTGCCATGACAAACATTCTCCCAGCACTGACATTCGTGATTGCAGTCATATGTGTTGAAGTATGCGATACTATGTCTTCACACTTGGTGGTACGACCATTAGTTGGAGATCGAGATTGCAAACCGTAGTTGCTTTATCCACTACGGAGGCGGAGTTGATAGCCGTTGTGGAAGCGGCAAAGGATGCACTCTATTTGAAGCGGCTATTGTGTGACTTGGGTTTCGAACATGAGAGTATTGATGTTCGATGTGATAGCCAAAGTGCTATACATTGGGCAGAGAATTTGGCATTTAGCTCACAAACGAAGTATATTGAAGTGAGAGAGTCATTTCTAGCAGCCATGGACGGAAACAAGCAAGTATGCCTTCGGAAAGTGCACATAAAGGATAACGCGCAGACATGTTCACTAAGGCATTGCCGATTGGAAAGTTCGAGCATTGCTCGAACTTAATTCGCTTGGAGAGATGCTTGGTGCCACGTGGTGGCACAGTTGAGAGAGAAACTTGGATGTAGAAGAGTATCGGTGAGAGGTTGGTGTTCTGTCTTCATGGTAAGTACTCGTTTTCACTCCCGGGTACATTGTCTTTTGGTGAGACGGGTTTAGGAGTTGGATGTTTCAACACTTCATTGACGAGTGGGGGCTATGCCTGAACTCGTTAGTGAAGTGCAATGGGCGGTGGCTATGTCGGAGTTCATTGGGGAAACATTCATGCTTTCTTGATTGAAGATAGAAGGAAATGCTTGGGTGCATTGAAGTTTGTGATGTAGATGGATATAGTATCGAGGTGGAGTGTTGAAGTATGCGATACTATGTGTTAGATTGATGAGGATATTTTCAGATCTGGAGAATATTTAGGATCTGGAGGATATTTAGGATCTGGAGAATATTTAGGATATGGAGGATATTTTGAATATTTCGAATCTAGAGGAAATTTTGGGAATTTCCATATACTTCCCTATGTCTATATAAGCTACATCGGATCCAAAAGGAGGAGGGACAACAAAATCAAGAGATTAGATGAAGGTTTATTCTAATTAGGATTTAGGCAATCCTAATCTTCTTCAATTCCTTTCTCCACAAAATCAATTTTTTTTTCTAGTAAATTTGATCATTGTAATCAATCTCTTGTACTCTTCTATTGATATTAATAAAGGTTTCTCTCTCAAAGTGGACGTACACTGACAAGACATCGGTGGAACCACTATAAATCCCTGTGTGATTTAGTTTCTCGTTATTGCTCTATTATTTCCATTGTTTGGTGATTGTGATTAGCTTGGATAAGATTGAGATTGTTAGATTGGTTGTTTTTGCACTATTACCACGATCTTGTTTTTTCCGCGGCATGGGGGATTTTTGATTTAAGAGGTCTTGAATCAAAATTTCTCCACAACAATATGTCACATAGAGAAAGTGAATATAAAGAAAGTCAGATCCCAAACAAAGATAGTAGGCACAGTTGTGACTGTAGCAGGTAATGACGACCCTGTACAAAGGACCCATCAAATGATATGGACTAGGCACACAGCCCATAAAGAAAGTGATGCAACCAACGTCGCTGCATCAGACAAAGAATGGTTCGTTGGGTTGAGGTTTCTTGTGCTGGCCACTCTTGCCAAGGCCTCCCACTTTGTGCTACAGGTATGTTTATCTGTTTCTGTAGTCAAATAATACAATATGTACATAGGGTCTTGTTAGCGTTAATGCCATAATTTTTTATATATATGACAGGCAGCTGCACTGAAGAAGTACACTGCCCAGCTTTCTCTTACAACATTAGTTTTTTTTTGGGACATTACAAGCTATTATGGTTTCTCTGATTATGGAGCATACGCCTTCAGCTTGGGCTGTTGGATTAGACATTAAGCTCTTTGGTGCTGCATATTCTGTAATTTCTAAACTGTTTATCTACCCCTAGAAATTGAAGTGAATTATGAATGCTAAAAAAACATGTATTATATCTGCTGTGCATTCGATGTTTGTTATTAAGAATGCATTCATTCACTATTAGAAAAGATGCTGATTTCTGACATCATTTAGTGACGCCATAATGACTTTGCGATGACATGACGTCGCTAAGTTTATAATCATCACTAAATTGTCATAAATATGTCGGAATCGCGTTTGTAATTAAATATGCCTTCGCTATACCACGAATATTTCTATGTTTTAAAGAATGCGTCGTAAATGCATAGAGAAATCTTTACGTTTTTGTGACGCCATCAAAATTTAACAACGTGTTGATGCATATGGATGAGAACGGTTAATAGTACTATAGAATTGTTACCAAAAATATTCATGTTCTAAAATTTGATTGTGTGAAAATTTGGCTGGCTAAATGTTTTTTCCCTAACTCTTCTTTTTCCATTCGATAAAACTTTTTTTTTTGTTGAAAATATCAATCAGATGAAAGGAAATTTTCTGCTTTGCGTAAGGAAAAAAAATAATGGAAACGATCATTTGTTTTAGTCAATGTTGCTATCTCTCCGGACAACGAAAATATAAACCCTTCGAAAAATCATTCATCCAAACTCCTTTTCCTTAATCGACGCCCTCTTAAAAATGCTCTCAAAAACCCATTATCCGTCAAAACTCCACCTCCCTAATCAACGCCCTCTCAAAAAGGCTCTCAAAAACCCTAATCAACATCTACAGTCGAAACGATCAATCTCCCAAAACCCTAACTTGTAGCCCCAAATCGTTCGTTGCGAGCGACCGAATATAGATAAAGTATTATTCATTTTTTCCAATATCAATGATACATTATATCTTCGCATCGAGTAATCGAAGATAAATTATATGTCATACAATACAAATTTTAATGGGATCGAAGCTAATAATTGAGTCGATTATTAGCTTGGCAACCCTAGATCAGGGATAGGTATATAACTTTTTAAGCTGTATAATACAATTTTTGTACATAGAGATGGAATTTGTATTGAAGTACCTGCAGATTGGTGCAAATGCTAGCATACGGGTATTTTTCCATTTCTGTCCAAATCAAATTATGGTATTTGTAGTAATTTAACATTTTTCATTTGAATATTGTTATGTTACTTTTCAACAACCAAAGGGAAGATCAAGCGGCTTAGGACAGTCTAGAGAAAGGCAAGAGGGAACATCAGGTAATTTCTTATCTTATTTGGTTGACGTTCCATTTGCAGAGTAAGAGATATCTACCAGCTATCTTTTTAGTGGAAGATCAATTTGATACTTAGTAAAGAAATCCCTTTTCAAAAAATGTTTTAAATTACATCTGCACTTTATTGCAGGTTTCTATAAATAAAAATATTTTTTCTCAAACTATTTGCAGTCTGCCCGAAGCATAAACAATGTGTGGTTTTTATAACTGGTTTTTGACGAGGGGGAAAACTGTGTATGTTAAAATTTAATGATGATGTTTCATAGAAGTTCCCCTTTTTTATTAACAGGGGGACAAGATACTCGGGATAGATTCTTTGGTGCCATGGAATCCTTTTCTAGATGGAATAATCAGGTCATTTTGGAGATCATTCGTGTAGTGTTACAGTGAATCGTGTTCATCCTCTAAAGAAGTAAGTTTTAAGAACTCTTGCTATTTCAGTTCATTATTTGTGTTGTGCATATGAAACATATGTTTGATGGTATGAGACATACTCGATGAGAATTGTACTCGACTTTGGTAAAACTTGCTTCAACATCAGCAGACGAATGCAATTTATAACTTAGTTGTGTGCTAGTGTTATTGGCACTCGATGTGAAACTGTACTTGATATTTCATTTAGACCAAATGACCTCATCCATATTGTTTTAGATGCCATCGAATATATAGAAAATTTGAAATTTGTCAACAAGCAAGGTTTGTTGAAATCCTATATAAACAGTTTCCTTCTGTATGGTTTAACACCATGTTTGTGAACTGCTTAGTAGTAGCTAAAGTCACTCATTGTATGACGTTTGTCGACAATTTAGGAGGAAATAAGATAGTTTTCTAGAAGTTGGCAAGTCTTATCTTGTTTGGCAACAACTTATTTTGAAACTCCTTAAAAGGAGTTTTAGCTGTTGAGTAGTAATTTCTAAGTAGTTTTTAAAAATAAATTATCAGTAGAAGCGTTTGCATATACATTTACTACTAAGTAAAATTGTTTGATTGAAATTACTCATGAAATCCCTTCATAAGTCATAAACAACAAATAGTTGCCTCTCTAATTTATACTTGTTAGCTGCTTTTGCAAGGTACGAGAAGTTCCCAGATACTATTTGTAATCGACAAAAGGATAAGTATCACTTTCAATGATAGAAAAAGATACCTTAATTTATCATTTCCGTAAAATGGTATTTTTAGCCTTGTAATTTAAACCAAGGTACGAGGTTTCGTCTGGCACACCAAAATTTCGGCGGTAACAAACCAAAGTAAGGAAAAAAGTTCTTCGTTTTCTTTCACTTTCTCGAAATGCAGCATTTCTTCCTTTTATTTTATTTTCTTCTGCAATTTTGAGAAACCCTGGGTCCATTGAGGTTTTACTTAGGTTCGCTTTGAAATTGGTACGGGTTTGAGTAAGTGAATTGAAGGAGGCAACTTTTTTAACAAGGGAAGGGTCTGGATGTCTAGTTTATAAATGGGCTGTGAAAGTTAGCCAAGTTTGGTAATTAATCTTATTTAGTTTTTAGTTCGGTTTAAGCGTGGTTTATAAATAGACTCTGAAAATTAAGTTAAGTTGGCTTATAAAAGTGGCTAGTTCTTAAATAGTTTAGTTTAATGATACTTGATCTATTTTAGTGTTATTGTACAATTACAATCTGAATCTTCGAACCCACATTCTTAATGGCATTGTCCACAATTTCAAGTAAATTTTCATTTATCAATGCTGACACAGCTTCCTAATATCAATCCCAAATCTATGTAATTTCTGCTTCTCTATATTTATAATTGAATATTTATGATGACTTTGGCAATGGGTTTACAGATAGGAAAAACCAAGAGCTGAAATGCTCGCTTCAGTTGAAATAGAGGTGCTTCACGCCCTGCTCCTCTTATTGTTGCAAATGTATGTCCTTTATACACTTCAGATCATCCCCCAACTTGTCTGCGAGAATACCATGGATACCAGGGAAGTTTGACAATCAGATTAAGACGGCTGATCGAAAATCTAGTGTTTGTCACTGGAACTACTGAGTATGTATCCCCATTGAAAACCCATATTCTAAGTCCTGCGGCTATTAGTTCTTTATACGTCGGTAGCATGAAGAACTGAGAGTCGACCCAGTCCTTAATTAACACATCACTGCATGCTGTCCACTTAAAAGGAATCCTTGTGACATTAGCATGCATTGCCTTCTAAACATCCGGTTGGTTATAGCACTTCTCAAAACATAAAACCATGTAGTCATAGCATGACATTGTCTGCCTACTGAAAATTTGGATTGTAGACTTGTAGTCATAGCATTGTCTGCCTACTGAAAATTAACTTTATGTGCAGTACTTTCTCGAAAGCTGACGAAGATGATAGCTTTGCTGGTTTAGGAGGAGAAGCCAAAACTTACCCTTATGTCTCCTTCACAATCAATGTAACTTGAGACTAATTTCAAGTATTGTTCAGTTAAATCCCTGAGTTTGACAAAAACATAAAACCATGTCAGATGGCCATGTTATATTATGCGGATGGTTACAAAACATGGATGAATCAAACACAAATGAGAGGCACAAAAGAAGGTCAAGACAGGACGAGGGTGATGAATATAGAGAGTACATCAAAGATTGGAAAATTACTCTTTGGGTTGAAGTAGAAGATACAGGGTGTGGTAATTTTGTACAGTGGTGCTTTCTGGGTTGATGTAAAACACTGTTTAGATTGTATATTTGAAATAATTTCGTTGGCGGTCATAACATGGGAACAGTGCAAATGAATGATGTAAATAAAAATACATTTTTCTTCCCATATAAATCATTTGCTTTCCTTTTTCTTTTGTATGCAAGTTTAAAATTGTTGTTTAAAACGATGTCAAAATGATATTGAAATTAATGTTGTGGTTGGATATATCATTTTTGAAACATTTTAAATGATATTAAATTTTTAATGAAGCGTACCTGATCTATTTATTCATTGTCATTGTAACGCATTATCTTGTTAAATCATTTGGGTCGGTATGGAGTCACTAAATTTTAATGACTCCATAGCGACGACGTTATCTATTAAAGCTAAGACGTCGCAATCGCGTCACTATATATTAGTGACAATGTTGCGACTCTAATATTTTGAAATTCTAATTGTGTCACAAGAGCGTCGATAATATTTACCGATGCCATTGCGATGCAATATTTTTCTAAATCATCTGTGTCGCTATGGCATGGGAAAAATTTAGTGGTGCCGTAGTGACAATATTTCTGTGATACCATAGCAACACCATGTGATTTAGTGACGTCTGTTTTTCTGACGTGTATTTGGCATCGTTATGGAGTCATTAAAAAATTTAGCGACGCCTTAACGATGCAAAATAGGGGTCAGAAAACTACAGATTTGTAGTAGTGATTGTTTGTTAAGTAGATGTACAATAATGCTAGATACATTATATCTGTTTTGGGTATTTGGCAACATTCATTGTTTGTGAGATTAAGTTCCTACTAGTGGGTATTTTGCATCTTCCGTTACATATCTCTGAACCTTCTCCTCAGTTTGACAAGCAATTTTAAAAAATATGTGAATTGGCGCTCATGAAAATTCATCAAACACGAAGTCCAGTTTGACAAGAACTTTGCTTTTGCAACTTACATAAATTCATGATATCAACAATTGTGTTTACATGTTTAACTACTTAGATAAATCCTGAACAAATAATGCGCGCTCGCGCGCGCGCGCGCGCACACACACACATATATATATATATATATATATATATATATATATATATATATATATATATATATATATATGATAAAAAGCCATTTTAAGTGTTACTAGCATATGATAAGTATTGGTGTAAAGAATGCGCTTAAGTCTTCTAGAAGCAAAATATCAGCACTAGCTAGCTGCTATCATTAGTAGCTATCAAATAATAATTTGATAGCAAGACAGTTCCACAGCTTGATGGTTTCAAATTTATATTCTGTCAAATGAAACTAGCGGGTATTTGGAACTTTTTTTGTAGTTCCAAGAAGTCAAACTAGTTCCATTGGAATGACAACCAGTATACACCTCAAATCAAAAAGTTGAGGATCCATTGTCCAGCTTCACATCAAAATAGTGGAAGGAGATAATAAGTACTTAGGTTTGATTTAGCTTTGACCCATTGGTCCTTACTGATTTCAACCTACTTGCTGTGAACAACAATATGCTTGGAACTGGCTCTCATGCTCCTGATTCGTCGGTTTTAAACAAAGTTCTAATCGTTATTTTATATGTCGATGCAAAGGGTACCGCACTTGGCCACATGGTAGGTATTAGATTCTTTTCACCAAGTTCTTTTACAAGTACATACAATATAATGGGTGTTTATTACAGAAATTTGAAATTTTATCGTTATTATTATCTGATTATTACCATGTTGCTAGGTACCCTGCGCAAACATAGGAGAAATTAAAGGCGATCCTTCATATAAAGCCAAAACCATGATATCAGTGAAATAACAGAGATATTTTTAAATAAACAAACATTTTCAGCTGAATGCATGTAAGCCATGATAGGTTTCTGTTGAGATTTACTGGGACTTATGAAGAAATAAATTTATTAGGTGATGGGAGTGAAAAAACCAAATTTGTAAAATGGTCAAGGATGATACCTGAGCAAGTAGTTGACAACGTAAGTTTTCAAAGCAATGTTTTGTTAAAACATGCATTATGGGTTCTTCTGTCATTGTAAAAGTATAAAGAGAGTTCTGATATTTGTTTATGTTGGGGATCAAAAAAGCTGCATGTTTCAAAAAGCCTGTATATGAAGAGGTTTTGGAATTGGTTCTGGCTAGGTAAACCTGATATGTGTGAACCTTTTGATTTTTCCCCCTTTAGTTTTCTTATTTATTATTCTATGATTGCGTATGTATAGGTTTACATGAATTGGAATCCATATAGTACCAAGGAGGATATTGTCTTCAGTTTGCCATGCTGATCAAAGGTCTGCTAACCCTTTTACATTTGAATAAAGAGTTTGAAAGCATAGATAAATTCAGGATGATGTAGACTATGAGTTTGCAAAGGATGTGATAATGGATGATTTCCTTTGGCATCACATCAAAAAAGTAATTCTACATTTTTGATGTTGTATGCTTTATTATTGGTATAAATTCTTTTTAATATTTGTTGCATTGATCCGAATATAGTGAAGCTAAATTACTTGAAGAAAAAAGATGTGTAATTCATCTCGCTGGGGAGGTATGTCATCAGTTTTAGCTAAAGATATTTAGATCTTTTGTGATTCTGTTATATACTACTAACATACTTCCTGTTTATTTTGAGAAATAATAATAGGGTAAAATAAATTTGATAAGTGATGGCATTTTGACAGATATATTAACCCATGTAACACGTTCACATGGTTAAAATGAATTTGATGAGTGTCAGTTCTTTTTGGTTCTTTCTTCAATCCTATCTAAACCAATAGTTATATTACTGAATAACTCGCATTTTTTTTGTGTTTTGAATCTAATTCATTTTGTTGTCTTGTTGTTGTATCATAAAAATGTATAGATAACTTCACATTTAGCATACATCTATTCAAAATGGATGACATTTTTTATATCACTTTATCAAAATGTGTTCATTCTTTGAAATTTAAGGTTTTGATCATATGCATTTTTTCTCACTGATTGATGAACTTGTGTGCATGTCTAGCACTGCAGAAAGATTCATTGTTAAAATTTTTTACAAACAGTATTAATCACTACGGTCTATTTTAAGAAAACATAAACAGTAATAAAACCAGTCAAAGCTTGAGTCAGATATATGTTAGAAATTACCCATTTTCACCTCAGCTACGCAAATTAATAATTGTAAAATGGTCACTAATACAAAACTTTGTTCTATCCATACATAAACTAATTATGGAGTTAAAAAGCAGTTACCATTAAAATACAATTTTAACGAGTCAGGGATTAGAATGGTACAAAATTGGTCAATATATTATCATATTCAGAAGAAAGCTTGTCGCAAATGGTGCACTGGCTGTGATATATCATTACAAATGAGGGAGTGAATTCTTATTTTGAACTTATATCAAATAATAGTTCAATTTAGTCAAATATAAGCATTATATTTAGAGTTTTTGTTTCATATTAGCTTTTATTAAGATAAATATTTGCATTGATTGTGTAAATAAGTTACGAAATTCTTACATTATCTAATATTTTAGTAGTGCATGTTTTTTTCCTTTTTATAGACATGGATTTCAGAAAGACAATATGATCAATGAGGGTGCATAGAAAGTGTTTACGAGCAAGTTGGATATTTGTTATTTTATTATACCGTCAACATTATACTTGTGTAATCTGGATTTATTGTGGCATATTTTTACTTTTTGCAATGCTATAATAGTAGTTTATGGTAAATTTTCTTATATAATTTATTGTCATACTTTTAAGTTTTTAATGTAGAGAATGATTGAAAACTATTTATGTCACTAAAGGTATTAATTGCATGTTCAAAATAATTTTCATATCTCAAATCCGTAACATGATAGTGGTGTGATAAATTATCAGTTTAAAACATATAATAAGTGTTTCTGATTGTTACTTTGAAACATGTAGTAAGTGTTGCTGGTACCATCTTGAAACACTCGTTAAGTGTTGCTGATTACCATCTTGAAACACTCATTAAGTGTTGCGGATTATCAAATTGAAACACTCATTAAGTGTTGCAAATTATCAACTTGAAATACTCAATAAATGTTGCAGTTTCTCACTTCGAAACCCTTATTAGGAGTTTCAAATCGTCAATCTGAAACACTTGCTAAGTGTTTTAATTTGTCAATCTGAAACACCTACTAGGTGTTTCAATTTGTCAATCTGAACTTAATATAGGTGTTTCGAAAATCTGCAACATACTAAGCTATAACACTTAAAAAGTGTTTCTAAATATTATAGCAACATTTTATTACCGTTTCAAATTGGTCATTTTGGTGTTGTGGGTGGCAAGGCATAGATCGTTGCAAGGTATGGATCGTGGCAAGGCATGGATCGTGGCTTGATGTTCGGAACAACAAGCGCGGTATACAACGTAACGTCTGACTTTTCATATTGTTTATTGCAATAAATAATATACTTCTTATTTATTTTGTGACCATTTCATATTTTTTCCCTATATTATTATGCAGATATAGGATTCTATCTTTATATAATAAGCTTATGAGGAAACTCGTTCAGTAAGTTTCTGCTTTAACTTTATTGTCTACTTGGTTTACCTCTTCAAAGTTTTACAAATGTAACTTTTTTAATTTAAGCTTCAAAGGTAGTACTTTTAATATGTGTTTTGCCATTTGAGATATGCTTCTTCTACATAAATATTTTTGTTCTTCCTTTTTTGTCTCGAATTTCTCAATTACCATCGGTAAATATAAATGTAATTTCTGAAAATATCTCTTGATAAATACTTATCGATTATAATTCAATTTTCAAAAATATTTCATGATAAGTATAATGTATGCATTATAAAGCTGCTTATACCATTTAAATTTCCTTTTCTTCTTCTTGACCAGATTATTATATTCAACTTTTTGTAGACTTTGTTTAATAGCACTAATAAAAATAAAA
Organism: Allium sativum; assembly: GCA_030737875.1. NCBI lineage: Eukaryota > Viridiplantae > Streptophyta > Magnoliopsida > Asparagales > Amaryllidaceae > Allium > Allium sativum. The sequence goes on along the minus strand of CM060922.1, from coordinate 898,316,283 downwards.
CAAAGTTGTGCTTCTGTGTTTGTGGCTTGTTTCATCTTGTATACTTGACTTGTGCATGAATTTGCTCTTGCTTTTGATATGCCATATATACATGCATATTTAGATAAAATTTGTCACAATGCGGGTATCCAATCATCTTCATAGATTAACCAATGCACGATACTGTTTCTTTTACAAATTGTATTATTTATTTATTTGAACTTGTATTATATTAGTTATCCAACTTGGGAAGGTATCTTTTGGAAGAAAGCTTCTGGTTTTGAGGAGTCAATGAAGCATAAAAAATGACTAATGCTCAAAGGTCTAGATGGAAAAAGATTCAACAGTAGGAATTCTAATGATTTTCGAGCTGTTGAAATATTGCAGCCTTTCTTAAGGCATGTGGCCTTCGCAAACGAAAGCTTTCCCATGAGAAGGATATTTTCAAATGTAGGTGCTTCTCGTCTTCTTAAAATACGCGTAATAATCCCCTCTTTTGTATTGCGCTTCTCTGTTCATATTTGTATAAGTTATTATGCTAGCTGTTTCAGCGTATATGTTAAATTGAGATGGATTTCAGAAAGTTCCATGCATGTTTATTTCATCTTGTACATGCACTTATATAAATTTTCATAAACATATATTTTGATTTGTGTTGTGCTTGGTTTTCTAACCATATGCTTAATATCTACTTTTATTATAATTTTCTTTCCCTTGTTCCATTTAGATTGGAGTTAGTTTGATGGCCTTCCAGCAATTTGGTGGAATTAATGGGATTGCTTTTTATACCACTGAAATCTTTATGCTGGCAGGTAGGTGACATAAAATTTGTAATCTTGGTTTTGACCACGACGATTTTCACTGAATTATGTTTGTAAATTCAGGTTTTTCATCGGAAACTTTAGGGACTATTTTGAGGGCTATAGTTCAATTTCCTTTGACTGCAGTAGGTGCTTTCTTAATGGATAGGACTGGAAGAAGGCCATTGTTATTAGTACATGCCTAAATAGTCCTTAAACTAGCTATGTTTGTACATAAAACTACAATATAGGTATGCACAATTGTATTGGTCAAAATTTTTATTAAGAAACTAATTTTGTATTCAAATGCCTATTATTATATTGTATCATATGAAATATGTATTAACCAAGAATCATGCACAATATGTAATGTATGAATTTGCAGTCTACCATACTCTCTACTTTGCTGTAATGAATTTGCCGTAATGAAGCATCTAATTGTATTTTTTTATTTTTTATTTTAAATTAGATACGGCTCATGGCCGTATCTAATTTTTAAATAAATACAGCCATGAGTTGCACCTCATTATCAATTAGATACGACCATGAGCTATATCAATATAAGAGTTTGATACGACTCAAAGCCGTATCAATCCATGAATTTGACACAACTTTGAGCCGTATCAAACCATAAATTTGATACGGTTTTAAGCCGTACCAATCTATGAATTTGATACAGGCTAAGCCCGTATCTAAGTAACAAAGACGCCAATTTTTGATACAACCCAGAGCACTGCTAAATCGATTTAGATACAGCCACGAGCACTGTCTAATTGAAATTTCTGGCGTAGTGTGTTGTTGGCTTCGGTAACCGTTGCTGATCCTAACCATTGGTGATAATAGATTTGGAACACTCAAGCAAAGTGAGTGGCCGGTCATGTTTATCCTGGGTTGCAAGATGTTCTTGTTGTACCTGGTGTATTCCTCTCTAGAGGTACACTGTTGGAAGGTGGTCCCATACCTAGCCATAGTTGGAATCCATTCTCCAATAAGCGCCCGTGGTTTTTATTGTATACTATGTATGTGGAACGTAAGATGCAAGCGTTATGCTAGATCGATATTTACTTGATTTACACACTATTATAATATTTGAATAATATTTATTTAAAAGAATGTTTTGGGTTATCGTAAGGTAAAAACCATCTTTATTTATGTATGGATCGGTCTTACGATTATCCTTTCTTTTAAAATGATTTTAAAAGTTATACCAAGTGGTTGGAGTTTACTCACACCAGTCCCATGACCGACCCCAGAGTTTATTTTGTTTTATTTTACCCTAAACTCTTAGGTACCCAAATTTGTACGGGCATTCAAGTAGTTCAGGTATTTACAAATATACTGGGAGGAGCTTGAAGCAGGAGGCTTCAATGTTATATAGCTATTGTTATTTCCGTTATGTTCTAAATGTTGTACTACTCTGATAATGGTATGTTTATAGAGTTAAAATTTTATATTCCAAAAGCTGTTATATATATATATATTTTATTTTATTCTGCTGCGATGTGAGATTTTGTTTGTTGTTAATGTTCTTCTTCTATTGTTTTCTTCTTTATTCACAATGATACGTATTTCTGTGCAATTTGGGTTGGACATATGGTATATTTAGTTAGCTTAAAGAGTATGGAAATTTGGGCCGTTACATTTGGTATCAGAGCTTAGGTTGAGTGAATACCTAAGCTTTGGTGGGGGTCTACTCATTAGAGATAGGGTCACTATTACCCCTACAATGAGTTGAGTGTATATATACGAGAGCGCGTATTTGTAAGTTTATATAAAAATTATTTTATATTGTGCTGGCTAGTTTGTTGAGTGGCTTATGAATTCTGGTCGAATCGTGGGAAGCTGCGCAGTCGATAGGAATTTCTAAACACTTGAACAACGAAATGCGACATAATATTGTTTTTAAGTGGGTAAATGAAATAATTTTACCCAAAATTATATTTTGATATAGCAAGAATAATTTTTTGAAATTACTATAATATATGGATGTGTCGGTTGTTATAACTATAATTAAATGAGATTATAAAAATTGGAATGGTTATATATAACCAAATAAAATTTGTATATGAATCATATATATATATATATACATATATATATATATATATATATTTATACACAAATAAGATAAACTAAAGTTGGATTCAAACCAGAATTTGGAATTTAAATCTCAGATATTGGAAAAATTATTTTTCTACAGGAACATAAAGTAATATAGCATTACTTTGGAAGGATTTGAATGAAAACCAACTTTAAATGGATTTTGAAATTGTTAAAGCACTGAACTCACTTCATTCGTTGGAAAATAATTCTGATGATGATCATGACATCATCAGTATTCATTTTCAAGTTTCTAAGTGACGAATTGCTACCTTAGAAAGTTTCTGATGGAAATTTGTTTGAAAGAAAACAAGTTAGTTTTGAAAATTTAAAGTTTTGAATTTTAGATGGTTGTGAATATATGTATATACAATTATATTTGATTTCATAAGGATTTGAAATAAATGTCGGGAAATTGAAATATGGAATTTAAATTTTAACTTATGCAAGTTAAATAAATTGATTTGGTAAGAGCAAAGTTGATAAATTGATTTGGTAAGAGAAAAGTTGATAAATTGATTTGGAATCAATTTTAAATTTAGCCAGAGACATAAGTGGCTATTTTATTAATCGAACAATACCAAATATGCATAGAAAATTTTCGTTTGTTGTAAACGCAGTAAATAAATTGATTTGAATGAATTTGGATGTGTATGAATAGAAGATGAATTGGATGTGAATGTATCGATTGTAAATCATTCGAATAAAATGAATATAAGCATATATGGTGTGCAATATGAATGAAAGCCGAAAAGTTTTGTTAGAATTAAAGTCGTAGAAGTATGAAATGTTGAGTTTCAACATAAATGAAACTGTAAAAAGTTAACGGGTTTGTAGTATTTTTCTTACTTTAATAATTTTGAGCACGAAATTCTTTTAAGGAGGGAAGAATGTAACGACCCAGATTTTTGGTCGATTAATTTTAGACATTTAATATTGTTTTAAATGTTGAGTTGAAAATATATATGAATTTTTATATCAGGTTTATCGATTTAATAAAAGGAGACGAGATACGATTTAATTTCGATATATCGAATCATTGTAATATGGAAACGAAAATAATTGAATTCAGAAATAAAACTGAATCGAAATGATTCAGATAATCAATAGAAATTTTATTTGAATATAAATGATAATAATAACAATTTATTATCGAGGAGTTGGTTGTTTTGAATTTAAATTATATTTTATCGATTTAAATTTCTACGTGAAAATAGTTAATTTTCAAATGACCTCGGTTCTCAACGAAACAAATTTTATTGGGTTTGGATCGTTAAACCGTAATAGCATGTCAATTTTCATCGCGAATAGAGCTCGTATGTGGTCGTTTAAACCTGAAACTTCACGTGTATATTATATTATTAAAATCAAATCAAAATCTAAATAAAATCCTAATTAATCAAATCTAATTACTTGAAGCTACAACCTTCCTATATCCTAGCTATTCTAAGCTTTAAATTCTCGTACCATGGTTTCCTTCCTTGCCTCCAAACCAATCAGAGAATTATATGGTCTGTGTACTTCTATTCCCCTTCATTCGTTTATAAATATTGCGATAAACCCCCTTTGTTTCTTTTCAGTCTCATGCTTCTGAAAACCAAAATTGAAATGGCCATTGTTTTTTTTAAATCGTGAATTTCCTCTACTCAAATAATTTGAGAACAAATAACTAAAAATTATTAAAATAAAAAGTTGAATCATTGGAATGGTACGAGCCTCCTCTTAATTTCCGTGGTTTGTCATAATATGTGATATTTTTTACAGGGGCTCGCCAGTAGTTAACATGAAATCAGGGGATTTCGATTTTAGGGAAATTGGCCATCGATTGAAAAGAAGGGATGGAGCTTTGGCCTTCTAAGTTGATTAGGCAACTTTCGTGCTAGATTGGAGGGGGTTCTAAGTAGAAAAATACCACGAATCCTATAATGCCGTGAGTTGAGCGAGCTAAGTCGCGATGGAAACGCGGGGATCCAATGAAGGTGAAGGTGGTAGGTATGTATAGGCCGAGGCGAGGAGTTTGTATGGCAGGAATTTGGTGACGATTTGCCTTTTTATGATCGTTCGAAGCCTGCGTGATTCACTGTAGGATCGAACTAGGTGATGTAGATTGGCAGGATGAGCTCGTGAAGAAGAGTTGGTTGATGGCTTTGAATGTTGAAACAGTTGAGAAATGAAGTGGGTTTCTGGTGACTTTCTGGACATAGAAAGGGTCGCAAGTTCTATGGCACAAGCAGATAGGAGTGGTGAAGTCAGAATGTGATTTGTGTAAGTTGTTGATGTTGGGACAGCGGGTATAGTTGGAGATTCATGATTTCAGATATTTTTAGTAAGGGCATAGCAGGTTCGCTTTATTATTAGCTATGAGGAAGAAGATGATAGTATTTAAAAGGGGGATTAAAAAGGTCATTATTTTAATTTAGTAATTAATTTTTTAATTACATTTAATTATTCGATAGCTTAAATAATGAATGTCATGTTAAATTTATACAAGATTTTATCGAATGGAATCTGTAACACCCTGCATTTTTAACTTAAGATAATAAAATAATAATAACTTAATTAAATATTCAGAATTAAGTAAAATGAACTGTGCCATTGCGTCCGTCTCGAAATTCTGGTCAAGATAGAAACCTGGCTTGCGTAAATCGGACACAGTATTAAAAAGTTATTAAGGTTTGAAGTTTGTATACGCGCAGGAAGGATATATATGTAATAGGTTCAGAAATTCAAAAATCGGTTCAAAATTCGAAATTTGGGAAGGTGGCAGATTTCTCGCCCATGGGTGTCGAGCCCTAAGGGGATATCGACCCCCTAAGGGGTGGGTCGACCCCCCTACGGCAGATCTTGGCAGATTAGTTTTTTTTTGATACGTGGACATCTCTGATGGTTTTTAATCAAATCCGAGGGTCCTAGTTTCTCTGATACACCTATAAACAAGTCTCTAGAGCTAATCCTAAACCTAATAATTCTGAGGCTACACTAAAGCTTTGCCATCACTCTCTCTCTCTCCCCTCAAATCTATTCATAAAATTTAGATTATTAATAAGAAGATTTTAAATTCAAGATCTGGAGGAGATAATTGACGTTAATAAAAGATTATTTGGAATCATGAAAAACAAGGCAAACTTCTAGATCCAACCTATTCAAATTCTTCCTCTTTATTTCCCTTCTCTTTTAATGAGTATAATCAATCCACGGTTATTAGGTTTTAAATCAAATTAAGGGAAAAACCATGGATGCTAAAATTGGACCAGGTCCAGAATTGGGAAAACCTTTGAGGTGAGTGGATTTAAGCTATAACATTTTAGATAATAATATTTTATCATTTACCATTCCCCACTTTATATAATTGAAATGTAATATGTTGAGATGTTTAACATACATTAATACTGATTAAAGTGATACGCATGATATGTGGGAATAATTAATATGCTAAGATATTAATTTGTTGAATCAGTTAAAAGTTGAAATATTTTATGTGTTGAAAAACAGACTTGTTAGAATAATGGGTAGCAACCACTGTTGTTATGATTACATGATTCACTTGTGGCAGACTATGTATTTGAATTATTAGATGTGGAATTGAGAAAACGACATGTTAACTTGCCACAATTATATACATGAATTCTCACTTGTGTGAATTGTAATAGTTATATGATTAAATGGTTTTATGTTAGCCTAAAAATTGAATACATATGGGTTTTGGGGGCATAAATCAATTTATGATTAAAGACCTTAATTTGGGCATATGGTACGTAATAAATATGACTTAGGGAAGGGGCATGAAAACCTATAATAAAATAGGAATAATGGTTTAAAGAACAAACACGCCTAGATTCACAGTAATTTGATACTGTAACGCTCTTAGACACGAGGTTGGATTGCACTTGTGATAGAAGTCTACCCAGAGCCGCACGACATATCCAGCTTCACAAGTGGAAAATCCAATGTGAAGACTCTAAGTGCATAATTAAAACATATAATAGTGCTAAGACGCGAGGTTGACTTGTGGTAGAAGTCTGCCCGGACGCGCCCGACAAATCCAGCATCCACAAGTGTAGGCTTAATGTGAGAGGTCTTGCACATAAACATATGTATAAATATAGGTAAATGGCAGGATTGACAAATACCATTAATTGTAATTAATGGAATTGAATGAAAGATAATTACAACAGCAAAGGAAAGGGAATAAATGGGGAATGATAATAACCTATTATAAATAAATTACATTAATGAGAATGTTGTATAATAGGTAGAATTGTCCTAGGGACAAGTGGATATTATAACTTAGGTTGTAGTAAACTAGTAAGGAAATAGGATAACTGGTGTGAAATGAGATAAGGGACACTTAATTATAAACTAAGTAATCAGTAAATGGGAAAAACCTAAAACCAGTTAAGAAAAGGGGGAAATTTGCGAAATATAAGAAGTCGTACTTAATTATAAATTAAGTATTCTGTAATCTTGGAAGTCTGAAACCTGCTGACAAGAATAACATGTTCTGACTTGTCCTAGGGACAATAGGAAATTATAACATAGGTTATAACAAATGGGTAGAGAAACTTATTAATGGACCTTAGTTAAGAGACTAGGTTAATAAGTAAAAAACGATAAGTTTTAGTGACAGTGTAAATTGAATTTATGAATTAATGAGAAAGAATAAGGAAAACTTATGAAATGAAATAAGTTATATTATAAATGGTAAATGACATGTTAATTAGAAAACATGTGAATTGAGATATACTTAATAACATGTAATGTACCGGTTTTTGACTGCGTTTTTAATATAGTTAATTATGGATTAATTCAGTAATTGGTTTAAATTGAAATAAATTATGAAATATAAATATTGGGAAAATGTCAGGGATAATATATTTAAATGACTTAAAGGATTTTTAACAATGTAAAACAAGCAGGAAATGTTTTCTTGTATTATTATGTTTGTTCTAGCTCTTGTAGTAATAAATAATATTGGATTTAATTATTTGAGAAGATTTAATATAAAAGCCTATATATGTGTATATTTATTGGTTTCTTGGCAAATGAATATATGAGTATACAATTATGTAATATCTTTTTTATTTTGTTTTATGGTTTTAAACTTATGTGAATTTAAAATATGCATCACTTAAATAAAACTAAATGCAAACGCCTTAATAAAATATAATACTTATATATGTTGTGTTTAGTTATATAGTGATCGAGCTCTTGAAGCGCCATTTGAATCAAAGAAATGACTAAACAATCACTGGTCTACACTTCACTAACTAAAAACAATTAGCTAACAGCACCTAGTTCAAATCTAAATGAGACAGCCTACACTAGTTGAAACCAGAGATAGCTTTTTACATTAGTTGACGCATGTGCTTTGTACATGTGTGCCTTGAGAACTAAGCTTTTAATACTGAACCATACATGTTTGCATAGCTAGGAACATGGCTACTTGTGTACTTCAATGTTAGTTGCCATGAATTTTCATGTAAAGGGAAATATGAAGAGCAATTATCATTTTAAATCAAACTGCACATAATATTGCACATAACTTTGCTACTTTCTTTTCACATCACACCACATACAGCTAATACACAGGCACAAAAATGAAAACGAATTTGTACTTCATTTCTACAGCACATGATTGTGCATTTTTACATCTCATTTCAAACATCAAGCTCACAGCTACATGATCATATAGGATACTAGGCAAATTTATAGATATGAAAACTTAACAGCCAAGTATAATGTTTAATGAGATATGTTCATGACTGCACAAAGAATTACTCCTATTTTTTTTGACATGGCCATACTTGTATCTAGCAATGTATAGGACCATTACTCACTACACAACAGCCATCAAACATAGTTACATTTCTTTCTAGTCATTGCAACAGCTACTAACCCTTTTACATCCATTCCTACAATCTACTTTTGCACATGGCTAGGCATTCATTGAAGATTGTACTAATGCATAACAGAGTATGCACGACCGATCATAAAGTTAAAAAGCTTATCTAGATTAACCTTTGATTCTACCAAATGACTGAATGTGCAAGAGTAGAAGGGTGCTCTGGGTATATTCCAAAAAGGCATGATTGAAATTACACTCTATATGTAGGACTGTCTGCATTTGTATTTCACATGTATAAAACCAGCTACTACTACATAGTTACTCTTTCCAAAACAACGTCTAATACATACCCTAAGCTACACTCTCCATCCAAATCAACAAGCACAGAACCGTATTTTCAAAAACAAGGCACATCTATGTTATTTCCATCACCATGGCATTGCACGTCGCAATATACCCATGTGCCACCATAAGTTTAATCATTATGTGCACCTATAAATATGTAAGGACCCGGATTTTTAGCCTTTAAATTCTAGGTATTTAAATTTGTTTTAATATTATTTTGAATTATATATAGGAATTTATTTATAAAACGAAGTTTGAACGTATAATTTATAACATAATTGAAAACGAGTTCGAAATGGCGCGACAGTCCGTAATATTTGGTTTTGAACTTCAATTGAGAATACATGATCCGATATAAGTCGGATTTCTGTGAAACAAGAAACGTTGGAACCGTATTGACGATAATTTTCATATGAAAGAGAAAAATTCAGATTTTGTACTATAAATAGTAAGTTATGGCCAAAACAAAATTTGAAATAACCGCCATGGAAATCGTTATTAAAATATAGGCCTTTAAAATAGCCGTTTTGCAAACGGACACCGTTTTCGACAAAATCAGTTTCATGGGGACTGTAACGTTAAATTATTGTACGGTATTAAAATGCATGGCAAGCCGATGTTGTATGTGACCGCGGTAGCCGTAAACGCCCAGTTATTTTTCTATCGCGCGTAATTTAATTAATTTAATTTAATTTGAGTATAACTTGAGCAGACGATCGAATTTAGCCACGAAACCAGTCCCGTTGAGTTCGTATCGTTGATTAGAGTTAGGATAGGTATATAGTTTGTTATTTTTAGAGACCGGCAAATTTGGTGTTCAAAATGGCATTGCGGTACGTGTAAAAATAGCCTACCAGGGATACAGTCTCAGAATGCGACAAAACTAGTGCCGTTGGGTTCGTATTAAATAATTATTAAAAGACTGCAAAGTTTCAAGTTGTTTGGATTTATCTGGTGATCGTGGAAAATTTGAACGCGTGTTTTTCGCTGGTTTTATAAAGGATTTTTTTTCAAACGATGTCGGAATTCGACGAAACCTGTCCCATTAGGTCCGGAATATTTTTCTATGTGAAGATTAGCATTTTTATCAGAAAATAGAAGTCGACTGTGGTTAGTTTTACTTGATACTTCACCGCAAAGTTTCGTTATAATATAAAATAATATTAACTTTTCCTATATAATCACGGGTACCCCCATATGTATTCTTCGAATCCCTAAGCCCCAATTCCTTTCTTCTGGTTCCTCGTTCTTCAATCTCCATTTCAATACTTTCAGTAAAATATAAACGACGGAACACTCAATGAAAACAATGTTAATTCCTCAATCCCGTTTTTGAAACTGTCCTTGCCCGATTCCTTTTTCCCAAACCGTTCCCTGTCCTAATTCGATTTCCACAGAAAAATGAAACAAAACCAAAATCGCGTTGTCATAGCAAAATCCCTGTTCTGCCTCCAATTTACGTCTGAACGGCCATCACTTTTCCCTTAAATTTCTTCACTGATCTTGTTCTACAGCAATGTTTGGTGATGACTTCTAAACGATGCCTGTTATCCGAGAGGAGGGCTATCCTTAGGTGAAGTCGTCGGAGGTCCAGTGTCAGGAGATGGCCTGAATTGGCCTCGAAAACAGCGAAGTTCATGGAGGGTTTGCGATGGTTGAAGGTGTCGTGTTTATTCTTTCATTGTTGGAAAGCAGAAGATGTCGGGTTTTGGGGCTTTTCGTGAGTTCCAGGACCACGGGAGGAGAGCGAACTGATTTGAGATGGGCGTCAGTCGACGGTGAACATAGCCGTGGGAGGCTGACGGAGTCCGACGTGGTAGAGGGGTCAGTGGAAATCTTAGCAGATGAGAAGCGGGTTTTTCCAGTAAGTTAGAGAAAAGAAAAACGTAGGATTAAAAGGACTGATTAGTGGTAAGTGATTAAAAAGGGTTTATTATTGTAACACCCCACCTCCGCTAGGGTCACTCACAAAGGGAATGCACTAGTTTTGGAGGAGCGTTATCGAGGTAAACAATCACAGAAATATTATAAGACAGAACATAAATAAAACAGTGGAAGAATCAAAAGCTAAATTTCATTACTTTCAAAAAGAGTCAAAACCTCTTACATCCAAAGTACCAACTATCCTTTTTCATTACAACAAGTTCTGCCTTGAATAAATAAAGAAGCATAAATCTTAAACAACAAAAGTAGCTTAATTCCCCAAAGGTAGCAGAAATGCAGCCATAGCATAGCTCAAGATCAAACCGTACATGAGCTGAACCGAAAGCAAGCGAAATCCAAGCTAAGTGCTAGAGTTTCCTCCCTGAGAACCTGGAGAGGGGGGACGAAAGAAAAAGAGGCGAAAGAAAACGGGTCAGTCATATAGAATGGTAAGTCCAAGTGACTTTCATCATAAAACAAGTAAAGGTAACATGACATGTTTAAACTGAAAGTAAACATAAGGATGATGACAAGATGGGCAAGATAGACTAAGATAGCATGATAATTCAAGTATAAATCAAGTATAACATCGCATGTTCAAGGCTCGCTGCACCAATTGTACTAGTATCCCAAACCCATGTCATATATTAACCATTAAATTATCCCTTGGCCCAATATCATGAAATGACCCATTTCGGGGTCCTATGGAACGATCCATTAATCAATCGGCTCTCTATAAGTTCTAGCTCATCATGTATCTGTGTCATACGGCCCTATCACGAATGTAGTCACCTGTGCTAGGTCCACCATAGGATGTATCAATCCCTAGGGTGCCAACCACCGACACGAATCAAGCATGCACAGTGTAAACCTACTGATGACCAATGCCTGCTTTTTCAACTCCGGACTACGTGCACGACCATAGTCTGCCTGAACCTACACTGGCACGCCAACTAAGCCATCGTTCTGGTCGCTTACAATTAGTCCAGTAATCTTGCCCCACCCTGCCTAGTTCTAGGGTACCATGATACATCTAAGTGGGTTACTGCTGAAATGGACCGTGTAACTAGGGTTTCCGTCCAGTAGGTTAAGTGTTGTCATTCAAATATGTGACTTAACCCTTATCAATCTAGCATGTCAAGTTGGTTAAGTGTTGTCTCTCAATTTCATGACTTAACCCCACTAATCCTGTGTCAATTTGGTTAAGTGTTGTCTTTCATGTTCATGACATAACCCTATCATGTGGCATTAATTCATTAATGCACCCCAACCTCTCACATCAAACCTGTTGTTGTGGTCACTAGATATGCCAGGCGGTTTCGGGCAGAATTACACCACAACTCAGTCTGACCTCGGGTTTCAAGCGCGATATGACCAACTACCCACATTGGATCCTATTGTTTGCAGTCACAGGATTTGCTGGGCGGTTCCGGGCAGAATTACACTGCAAACTCGACCCAACCTCGAGTTGGCCATTTTCAAGTTCATTCTAGTGTCATGTCCATGTTCAAATTTCATGTCAAGTTCGTGTTCAAGTTTCATGGCAAGTTTCATGTCAGGTTTCATGTTTTAACTTATGCCTATTATCAAGTTCGTGATTCATGTTCATAACCAATTCATGTTTTGCCTAATCTACCCAAATCGTATTCCCATCGCACGTTAACGTGAATCGATCTAAATTACAAGTAAATCCAAATCCAGAAATAAAGGAAATAACATCAAACTATGATAGGCACAAAGGACGAGCATAAAGTGATAGAAGGGATTACAAGACTAGCATGATATAACTTGAAATAATTGGTTACAACATCACTGGCATATAGAATAATAGTCCCAAAACATTAGGATTACAGATCTAGCATAATAAGGTGATAATCATGGCATAAGGCGATAGTCATGGCATAAGGTGATAGTCCCAAACTTGTAAATAATAGACTGATTCAACATCACAGGCATGATAATGTTATGGACATGAAAGAGTTTGATTTACAACATGAATAGGTCCAAACTGATTTCATAGCAATATTCCCAAATGTCAAGATCCAAGATGGAAACTAGAATAGATGTGAATCGATTATCATACTTAAGTCCAATTTCGCTTTATCTCATGTCCAAATTACAATTAACAAGTTTAAATCTCAAAGCAACTAGAACTTACAGATCGTGGACTAAGAATTTAGAAAGCAGAATCGAAGCTCTAGTCGAACAACCCCAATATGCAATTCCTAGCCGTAGTCATCAAGAAATAGTCTTCGTGTTTTATTTTAATTTAATTAAGAAGAGGAAGCCATGTCCATCAAGAATTTGTCCAGCATAAGGTTAGAGAAGAATGGTGTAAAGAGAATGAGGCTAGGGGGCTGTTTATATAGGATTCGACGAACGAATCTAGACTGAAAACGAGACCAGATACATCAGAATGAACCCAGGTTCAAAACTGGGCTTCAGCACCAGGTCGACCATAGGGTCGACCTTGTCACTGGGAGGTCGACCACGGTGTCGACCCCTAGGTCGACCTGGTCCTGGGCAGGAAAATTCCCTCCCAGTCTGCGCGGGGGTTTGAATTCGAATTTCGAATTCGAATTCAAGCTATTTTTCTGTTCTGAAAATCCTTGAAACTTTGGAGGGTCATATCTCCCTCATACGAACTCCATTTCTCGAAAACTCGGACTCGTTTCCAAGAAGAATTACGAGACGAACGCAATGGCGCAACCCGTTTCCGTTGATTCTTATTTTAAAATTTAATTCTGCCTTGATTTAAGGTTTTAACATGTTATTAAAATACGGGTTGTTACAATTATATTCCGAAAAACTAAGTATATTATAACTTACATGAATAATGGTGTGATTGTGTTAGGATTTTGAGCAAGCTGGGTAATGTGTGATGAGTCTAGAATGATAGCATATGTTTTAAAACGTGCAGATGGAGAGGAAGATTATCGGCAGTACTTTGATCACGTTAATGATGGTCAAGAGAAGAAGGATTGGCACTATCTTCTTTATAAAAGCAAGTATATGTAGTAACCAGAACGTGGGGATGGGGATTTTAATTTTATAATAATCATTGAACTGATGGAAATTGAATTGATGGTGAATAGTAGGTGAGTGGTAGACAGAAGAAATGGGGCAATTTTGTGATGTCGGAGTGATAACGTAAGTAAGGAAATTTAACTATTTGATTTAAACCATGAACGTATATTATTGATAACCCTTACGCATATTAACAGAATTGGATGGTGATCACATTAAAATCATAGCGATGAGTTCTTCGTTGTAGAACTGATATGGTGGAGAACAAAGCTGATGGAATCTCGTGATAAAAAATCAAACGATTGTTTGATTTTAAACGAAACCAAAGCAGAATCAAATGCGAACCAAGGTGAGTAAACTCACTAACTCTGGCTCGTTTATATTTTTATATAAACAAGTTTTAAATTTATTTTATACTGTGTGATGGTTGATTGGGTGGAATGGTTGATAAAACTGGTTGATATGGTTATACCGTATTTGCTCTGTTTACTATGATACCTCATATCTATGCGAAATAAATGTTGATTAACATCTGTGGATGCAAGGAAACAGGTTGGAGGGGCCCAACTGGGTTCCTCAACCTTTATATTATTGTTTGCATATATTTGCAGTATATGATGTGATATGTATTCTATGATTGATTTTGTTGTCACTGGCCCTATAATTTTCGTATTTAAATACCGTAAAATATTCTGAAATATAGGAAATAAAATTTGAGATTTAAAAGGAAATATATATTTTTCCAAAAATTAAAGTATAATTTTCGAAGAGAGTTAAAGAGTAGAAACTTGTTTATTAAAACAAGTGGTTGATTTTAAACGTGTTTATAAATTAAATGGAATATTTAACATTGGATAAAATGAAATATAAATTCAAAATTTGAATTTATATGGGAAAAATGGAAATCAAATTTGAAAGCAATATTTGAGATAAGATTTGAACTTAATAAATTTTAAAAGAAATCATAAACGAGATTTTTAATTATTGGGATAAAAGTATAATGTTTGAAAAATTCCGAATAGGAGTTTTAAAATAGAAATTTTGGGTTTAAAAGAATATTTATAAGTACGAAACTAAATGATTGTATATAAAAGAAATATATTCAGGATTAAAGTGAATAATGGGATAAAGTAAATATTTTGCTAATAAAATATCTATAAAGGAAATTTGATTTGGAATATGAATAAAAATTAGAATTTGAGTGAGAAAGGGAAATGGGTAATCGTTTAAAATGAAAACGATGAGTTTTATTCCAGAATTTGGAATGAGAAATAAAGTGTGATAACGTTATGCAAACTGGAATGGTTATAAAGAAATTTGGTAATGATATGAAAAGGGTAAATTCAAAGGTGAATTTGGAATTTGAATTAACCTGAAATGGTATATAAATTCCGAAGTTTGAAATATGATCGAATATAGATTATTCGAATGAGAGTTATTTATTTGAATTCGATTGTATCGAATTTAGGGAAGTAGTTCTTTTCACTTTCCGTTATTGAATCAAATTTAATTATTTACTTATTAATTGAAATTAATAAGTAAAAGAAATGTTTTGTAAATTCTAAACAGCGATTTTTGCGCTATCATTATAATAAATGTTTTGTAAATTCTAAACAGTGATTTTAACGCTGTCATTATAAAAGATGTTTTGTAAATCTAAATAGCGATCTTAACGCTATTGTTATAGTAAATGTTCTATAATTTTAGACAGCGATTGTAATGCTATTGTTAAAAGTAATGTTTTATAAATCAAATATTTGGAAACAGCGATTAAAACGCTACCATTATAATCAGTGTTTTTCTGAAAAAAATAAAGTGTGTTCTTAGATTGAATCCGAGAGTCGCGTAAGCGATGGTTTGTTTGAAGTTGTGAGTTTTGACTATTTCAAAGTTGAGAATTTTGTTCATTTAAGGTCTGAGATGTAATTATACCACAACTTGATTGACTTCATAATTAATTAAGAAATGGTTAAGGTTCGATAGTAAAGATTAGTTAAGTGAATTTAGTTAATGAGTGAAATGGTTTGAGTTGGCATAGCGATGTTTTAGTTAAACATCATTTTAAATCTAATGAAAGAGTTTTGGAAATGTTTTCCAAATAAGAATCAGAAATGTTTCTAATATAGAAATTAAAGAATGTGAGCAAATATGGAAATGTTTCCAAATGTTAATTAAGTATATTTTCTAAATTTGGGAAATAAGAGTTTATGAATATATAGAAATTGAAAATGAATAAATTAGTGATTAGTGAATTTAAGAGATAAATGAATGATGAATGATCGATAGAATTTCCAACTGGAAATAATATCATTGTTTGCACACGTATTTTTCTTTGATAGTTAAATCATCGACCATCGAAGTTTTTGACCATTTTTCCGTCGTCAATACGGAGAGACCGGGGATCAGATTCTTTAGCTGGAAACCACTCTGTATGGGCATTAGCGTTGTGATCAAATATGATGAAGATAATTGAAGACGGAGTTATGCAAGGGCTATCATGTTTACGGGATAGTCCCTTCGGTTTGTCCAGACCCATGACAAATTGTAAGGACGAGTGTCTAACAAAGTATTTCCAAAGGGATTACGTACGTTGATTCCTTCAAACGTACGAAGTTGGTGGCAAAGAAGGGAAACTTCTTTAGCCTAACAATCTGAGTATTTTTGTGGGAACTAATTAGTGATTTCCGATGGATCTGACGATGTGGCATTCAAAGTAAATGGTGGCCAGATGTTCTGGAAGGGAATTCAAACCTCAAGCTTCACAACCGGGAATTGACAAAAATCGGGCAGGCAGCATGGCTATGTGGGTCGCTCCCATTAGGATGTATAATCACCTATCTAGAGAGATTCCTTTGCTTCTTTAATCTATCGATGTTGTCCCTTTCGGGAAAACGGTTACTGATCCCAACCATTTGTGATATACATTCGATACACTCAAGCGAAATGAGTGATCGGTCATGTGTGGGTCGGGTTGCAAGATGTTCTTGTTGAACCCAGTGTATTTGACTCTAGAGATACACTATCGGCAGGTGGTTCCATACCTTGTCATGTTCGAAATCTAATCTCCAATAAGCGCCCTACGGTTTTTGAGTTTATATTATTTATGGAGCGTGAGATGCAAGCGTTCCGCTAGATTCTATTTATTTGATTTAGACACTATTATAATATCACCAGATTTTGATATCAAAATGTTTTGGGTTATCTTAAGGTAAAAACCATCCGTGTTTATGTGTGGATCGGTCTTACGATTATCATTTCTTTTGAAATTTTTTTTTGAAAGTTAAGTAAATGGTTGGAGTTTACTCACACCAGTCCCATGACTGACCCGTAGTTTATTTTATTTGTTTTCCCTAAACTCTTGGGTGCCCAAATTTGTACGGGCAGTCAAATAGTCGGGATTTTACAGATTCACTTGGAGGAGCTCGAAGCAGGATGCTTCACCAATTAGCTATAGACTATCATATTTTCTATTGTGTACTATGTTGTATCTGGAAATAGGTGTTTATAACTATTCTAGGAATAACTTTTATGCTCTGATAATGGTATGTGCATAAAATTCCTGAATTATATTTCAAATTTTATGTTATTTTATATATTTTATTCGTTCCTCTGTGAGTTTGTGATCTTCGTTTTCTTCTATTCTAATATTTCTTTCTATTTCTCATCCTCTTACTTCTTTCTATTAATGATTCGTACTTCTGTGCAATTTGGGTTGGACGTGGGGTGCAATTAGTCGACTCAAATTCGGGCCATTACATTTGGTATTAGAGCTGAAGGTTGAGTGATAACCTTGGCTCTGTGGCATGACTCAATAGAAATGGGGTTAGTAATACCCTAGATTGAGTTTGAGTGTATTTGTATGAGCGCGTATTTATTGATGTGATATAAAAATGGTTTTATATTGTGTTGGCTGGTTTGTTGAGTGGTTTATGAATTCTGGTCGATACATGATGTACAACTGTATTGATAGGTGTTTCTAAACTTTCGAACAGAACAATTCGACGTAGTATTGTTTTAAAATGGGTAAATGAAATAATTTTACCCAGAAATTATTTTGATATAAAAAGGAATCATTTCCGAATTATTTTACTATATGGATGTGCTGATTGTTATTACAATCAAATGAAATTATAAAATATTGAAATGGTTATATATAACCAAATTTGATTTGTATATGGATAATTCAAACCATAATTTGGAATTTAAATTCCGGGTGTTTGGAAATATTTTCTGAAGTATTTTTAAAAGTAATATAACATCACTTTAAAGTATTTTTGAATAAGAATGGTTTTAATGGATTTTTAAAATTATTAAGCATTGAAATCACTTTAGTGGCGAGAAAATAATTCTGATAGTGGGTCGCGACATTATCGGTGTTCATTTTCAAGTTTCTAAGTGATGAATTGCTGCCATAATAGATTTATTAATGGAAATTGTTTGAGAAAAATAATGATGTTTTAGAAATTCAAATGTTTTGAACTGAGTTGATTATAAGTATATGTGTATAAATATATATGATTTCATACTAATTTGAAAATAAACCCAGGAATTTGAGTTCTAAAAATTAAAATTTAATTTGTATAAGTTGAATAAATTGAAATGGTGGAAGTAAATCAAAAAGGATTGAAATTTAACTTAAGTTAAATGGAAATTGAAACTCAAACTGAATAAGTGGATTGATTCTGAAATAAAGATTAAATGGAATCGATAGAATAGAAGTGAACTAATCAGAAGTCGATTAGGGAAGAAAGTTAAAAGTTGGGAGTTGAATTGATTTGAAACCAACTGGGAATGGATATATGCATGCTGAGCAAATATTGAATAGAAGCAAATGCAAGAGATAGAATTATGCTGACAGAAAGGTACATGTTTACAATATTACTTGGGTTTGATGATTTTGTGAGCCTCTGGGCAAGCCGCTTGGCTTTTTGATTTTCTTTTGGATTGGAGAAGGCCTAGAAAGGCAAGTTGGGTTGTGCCGATTGAGCCGTGCAGAGGAGATGCTGCCGAATTTTTTCAGAATTTAAAGTGTTAGAAAATTTTCAGAATTTTTGAAAATTTTTGTTAGTAAAAATAAATAAATATTTTAATTGAAACAAATTGGTCCAGTTAAACTGAAGTTAAGAAGTGAGAAAAAGGATTTTTGGACCTAGTTAATAGGGTATGTAACATCTTTTCCTACCTTAGCAATTTCGAGGACGAAATTATTTTAAGGGGGAAGGAATGTAACGACCCGGAATTTTTAGCCTTTAAATTCTAGGTTTTTTTTTTGATATTAGTTTGAATTATATATAGGAATTTATAAGGAATTTATTTATAAAACGAAGTTTGAACGTATAATTTATAATATAATTTAAAACGAGTTCGAAATGGAATGACAGTTCGTAATATTTGGTTTTGAACTTCAACTGAGAATACAGGATCCGATATAAGTCGGATTTCTGTGAAACAAGAAACATTGGAACCGTATTGACGATAATTTTCATATGAAAGAGAAAAATTCAGATTTTGTATTATAAATATTAAGTTATGGCCAAAACAAAATTTGAAATTACCGTTATGGAAATCGTTATTAAAATATAGGCCTTTAAAATAGCCATTTTGCAAACGGACACCATTTTCGATGAAATCAGTTTCATGGGGACAATAACGTTAAATTATTGTACGGTATTACAATGTGTGGCAAATCGATGTTGTATGTGACCACGGTAGCCGTAAACGCCCTGTTATTTTTCTATAGTGCGTAATTTAATTAATTTAGTTTAATTTGAGTATAACTTGAGCAGACGATCGAATTAGGCCACGAAACCATTCCCACTGAGTTCGTATCGTCGATTAGAGTCAGGATAGTTATGTAGTTTGTTATTTTTAGAGACCGACAAATTTGGTGTTCAAAATGGCATTGCGGTACGTGTAAAAATAGCCTACTGGGGAAACAGTCTCAGAATGCGACGAAACTAGTGCCGTTGGGTTCGTATTAATTAATTATTAAAAGATTGCAAAGTTTCAAGTAGTTTGGATTTATCTGTGATCGTGGAAAATTTAAACGCGTGTTTTTCGCTGGTTTTATAAAGGAATTTTTTTCAAATGATGTCGGAATTCGACGAAACATGTCCCATTAGGTTCGGAATATTTTTCTATGCTAAGATTAGCATTTTTATCAGAAAACAGAAGTCGACTGCGGTTAGTTTTACGTGATACTTCACCGCAAAGTTTGTTATAATATAAAATAATATTAACTTTTCCTATATAATCACGGGTACCCCTATATGTATTCTTCGAATCCCTAAGCCCCAATTCCTTTCTTCTGGTTCCTCGTTTCTTCAATCTCCATTTCAATACTTTCAGTGAAATATAAATGAGAGAACACTCAATGAAAACAACATTAATTCCTCAATCCCCTTTTTGAAACTGTCCCTACCCAATTCCTTTTTCCCGAACCGTTCCCTGTCCTAATTCGATTTCCACAGAAAAATGAAACAAAACCAAAATCGCGTTGTCACAGCAAAATCCCTTTTTTTCCTCCAATTTACGTCTGAACGACCATCACTTTTCTCTTAAATTTCTTCACTGATCTTGTTCTACAGCAATGTTTGGTGATGACTTCTAAACGATGCTTGTTATCCGAGAGGAAGGCTATCCTTAGGTGAAGTCGTCGGAGGTCCGGCGTCAGGAGATGGCCTAAATCGGCCTCGAAAACAGCGAAGTTCATGGGGGGTTTGCAGTGGTTGAAGGTGTCGTGTTTATTCTTTCACTGTTGGAAAGCAGAAGATGTCGGGTTTTGGGGCTTTTCATGAGTTCCAAGACCACGGGAGAAGAGCGAACTGATTTGAGGTGGGCGTCAGTCGACGGTGAGCATAGCGGTGGGAGGCTGACGGAGTCCGACGTGGTAGAGGGGTCAGTGGAAATCTTAGCAGATGAGAAGCGGGTTTTTCCAGTAAGTTAGAGAAAAGAAATACGTGGGATTAAAAGGACTGATTAGTGGTAAGTTATTAAAAAGGGTTTATTATATTCCGGAAAACTAAGAATATTATAACTTATATGAATAATGGTGTGATTGTGTTAGGATTTTGAGCAAGCTGGGTAACGTGTGATGAATCTAGGACGAAAGCATATGTTTTAAAATGTGCAGATGAAGAGGGAGATTATCGGCAGTACTTTGTTCACGTTAATGATGGTTAAGAGAAGAAGGATTGACACTGTTTTCTTTATAAAAACAAGTATATATAGTAACCAGAACGTAGGGATGGGGATTTTAATTTTATAATAATCATTGAACTGATGGAAATCGAATTGATGGTGAATAGCAGGTGAGTGGTAGACAGAAGAAATGAGGCAATTTTGTGATGTCGGAGTGATAACGTAAGTATGGAAATTTAACTATTTGATTTAAACCATGAACGTATATTATTGATAACCCTTACGCATATTAACAGAATTGGATGGCGATCACGTTAAAATCATAGCGATGAGTTCTTCGTTGTAGAACTGATATGGCAGAGAACAAAGCTGATGGAATCTCGTGATAAAAATCAAACGACTGTTTGATTTTAAACGAAACCAAAGCAGAATCAACTGCGAACCAAGGTGAGTAAACTCATTAACTCTGGCTTGTTTATATTTTTATATAAACGAGTTTTAAATTTATTTTATACTGTGTGATGGTTGATTGGGTGGAATGGTTGATAAAACTGGTTGATATGGTTATACCGTATTTGCTCTGTTTACTATGATACCTCATATCTATGCGAAATAAATGTTGATTAACATATGTGGATGCAGGGAAACAGGTTGGAGGGGCCCAACTGGGTTCCTCAACCTTTATATTATTGTTTGCATATATTAGCAGTATATGATGTGATATGTATTCTATGATTGATTTTGTTGTCACCGGCCCTATAATTTTGGTGTTTAAATACCGTAAAATATTCTGAAATATAGGAAATAAAATTTGAGATTTAAAAGGAAATATATTTTTTTCCAAAAATTAAAGTATAATTTTCGAAGAGAGTTAAAGAGTAGAAACTTGTTTATTAAAACAAGTGGTTGATTGTAAACGTGTTTATAAATTAAATGGATTATTTAACGTTGGATAAAATGGAATATAAATTCAAATTTTGAATTTATATGGGAAAAATGGAAATCAAATTTGAAAGCAATATTTGAGATAAGATTTGAACTTAATTTTTTTTTAAAGAAATCATAAATGAGATTTTTAATTATTGGATAAAAGTATATTGCTTGAAAAATTCTGAACAGGAGTTTTTAAATAGAAATTTTGGGTTTAGAAGAATATTTATAAGTACGAAACTAAATGATTGTATATAAAAGAAATATATTCAGGATTTAAGTGAATAATGGGTTAAAGTAAATATTTTGCTAATAAAATATCTATAAAGGAATTTTGATTTGGAATATGAATACAAATTAAAATTTGAGTGAGAAAGGGAAATGGATAATCATTTAAAATGAAAACGATGAGTTTTATTCCAAAATTTGGAATGTGAAATAAAGTGTGATAACGTTATGCAAAATGGAATGGTTATATAGAAATTTGGTAATGATTTGAAAAGGGTAAATTCAAAGGTGAATTTGGAATTTGAATTAACTTTAAATGGTAGATAAATTCCGAAGTTCGGAATATGGTCGAATATAGATTATTTGAATGAGAGTTATTTATTTGAATTCGATTGTATTGAATTTGGGGAAATAGTTAATTTTACTTTCCGTCTTTGAATCAAATTTAATTATTTACTTATTAATTGAAATTAATAAGTACAAGAAATGTTTTGTAAATTCTAAACAATGATTTTAGCGCTGTCATTATAATAAATGTTTTGTAAATTCTAAACAGTGATTTTAACGCTGCCGTTATAAAAGATGTTTTGTAAATCTAAATAGCGATCCTAACGCTATTGTAATAGTAAATGTTCTATAATTTTAGATAGCGATTGTAACGCTATTGTTAAAAGTAATGTTTCATAAATCAAATAATTGGAAACAGCGATTATAACGCTACCGTTATAATCAGTGTTTTTCTGAAAAAAGAAAGTGTGTTCTTAGATTGAATCCGAGAGTCGCATAAGTGATGGTTTGTTTGAAGTTGTGAGTTTTGACTGTTTCAAAGTTGAGAATGTTGTTCAGTTAAGGTCTGAGAGGTAATTATACCCAAACTTGATTGACTTCATAATTAACTAAGAAATGGTTAAGGTTCAATAATGAAGATTAGTTAAGTGAATTTAGTTAATGAGTGAAATGGTTTGAGTTGGCATAGCGATGTTTTAGTTAAACATCATTTTAAATCAAATGAAAGCGTTTTGGAAATGTTTTCCAAATAAGAATCAGAAATGTTTCTAATATAGAAATTAAAGAATGTGAGCAAATATGGAAATGTTTCCAAATGTTAATTAAGTATATTTTCTAAATTTATGAAATAAGTGTTTACGAATATATAGAAATTGAAAATGAATAAATTAGTGATAAGTGAATTTAAGAATTAAATGAATGATGATTGATCGATAGATTTTCCATCTGGAAATAATATCATTGTTTACACACATATTTTTCTTTGATAGCTAAATCACCGACTATCGAAGTTTTTGACCATTTTTCCGTCGTCAATACGGAGAGACCGGGATCAGATTCATTATCTGGAAACCACTCTGTATGGGCGTTAGCGTTGCGATCAAATATGATGAAGATAATTGAAGACGGAGTTATGCAAGGGCTATTCTGTTTACGGGATAGTGCCTTCGGTTTGTCCAAACCCATGACAACTTGTAAGGACAAGTGTCTGACAGAGTATTTCCGAAGGGATTACGTACGTTGATTCCTTCAAACGTACGAAGTTGATGGCAAAGAAGGGAAATTTCTTTAGCCAAACAATATGAGTATTTTTGTGGGAACCAATTAGTGATTTCCGATGGATCAGAAGATGTGGCATTCAAAGTAAATGGTGGCCAGATGTTCTGGAAGGGAATTCAAACCTCAAGCCTCACAACCGGGAATTGACAAAAATCGGCAGGCAGCATGGCTATGTGGGTCGCTCCCATTAGGATGTATAATCACCTATCTAAAGAAATTCCATTGCTTCTTTAATCTATCGATGATGTCCTTTTCGGGAAAACGGTTGCTGATCCCAACCGTTGGTGATATACATTCGATACACTCAAGCGAAATGAGTGGTCGGTCATGTGTGGGCCGGGTTGCAAGATGTTCTTGTTGAACCCAGTGTATTTGCCTCTGGAGATACACTATCGGCAGGTGGTTCCATACCATGTCATGTTGGAAATCCGATTGCCAATAAGCGCCCTGCGATTTTTGATTTTATATTATTTATGGAGCGTGAGATGCAAGTGTTCCGCTAGATTCTATTTATTTGATTTAGACACTATTATAATATCACTAGATTTTGATATCAAAATCTTTTGGGTTATCGTAAGGTAAAAACTATCCGTGTTTATGTGTGGATCGGTCTTACGATTATCATTTCTTTTGAAAAGAATTTTTGAAAGTTAAATAAATGGTTGGAGTTTACTCACACCAGTCCCATGACTGACCCAGAGTTTATTTTATTTGTTTTCCCTAAACTCTTGGGTGCCCAAATTTGCCATAAACTCTTGTGTGCCTAAATTTGTACAAGCAGTCAAGTAGTCGGGATTTTACAGATTCACTTGGAGAAGCTCGAAGCAGGAGGCTTCACCAATTAGTTGTAGACTATCATATTTTCCGCTGTGTACTATGTTGTATCTGGAAACAGGTGTTTATAACTATTCCAGGAATAAATGTTATGCTCCGATAATGGTATGTACATAAAATTCCTGAATTATATTTCAAATTTTATGTTATTTAATATATTTTATTCGTTCCGTTGTGAGTTTGTGATCTTCGTTTTCTTCTATTCTTATATTTTTTCTTTCTATTTCTCATCCTCTAACTTCTTTCTAATAATGATTCGTATTTCTGTGCAATATGGGTTGGACGTGGGGTGAAATTAGTCGACTCAAAGAGTACATAAATTCGGGCCATTACAAAATACGTCCTTCCTTTGCAAATATGCTTCATTCGTTCAAACAAAAATATGGAATAAAGATGGACACAAGATATGGCAGAGAAATGGAAACCAGGATATGACAAACATGAAAATAGAGGAAATAGTGGAGTGTTTAAGTGAGTAAACTCCCCATCTTCCTCATTTAAGTTATCACTGAATGTATATAATTATTATGCAGAAGTTATATGTATGAATACTGGCTTTGAATTGATTGTATTCAATTAACTTGATCTTTATAACAACACAGGAAAAAAACATAGAACAGAGAACATTTCCTATGAATAAACTCTGAAGGTCCCTGCATGTAATCATCACTTGAATGTAAACATATGGATACATATCTGATGGTTGGGGGTTTATCCATTTAAACCAAACCATTTGGGTCGCATAATACAGACATGGCTCTGTTAACCATTTTAAACCCACCTATATGCTAAAATATATCCACCTCTTCAACTTATAAAATCGATTAACCCTATTCTAGTCTGTTTTATTAGTTAAGCTTCACAGGAATGTTGCTTGCTTATATGTGTAGTATATATTAAAAATAAGTTCAACTCATAACATACTATATAATTATATATATTAGTGAATTCCCTGTAAGAAGCTGAGTTCTTGAATTTTCCAAAATCGTAAATAATTAATTTAGTCATACGAACCTGTCCACGCATGCAAATAATGGAGGCTGGACGAGATGACTTTAAGGTATTTGAAGTGTTTTAGGGGTAGGGTGTTTGATCGGGTCTCAGGGATGTTGAAGTTGATCAGGTTCAACATAAATTGGAGGAGAGGAGGTCAGATGGGAGAGGAGACGACCGATGGTGGTTTCAGGGGGACTGGTGATCGGAGTCGGACATAATGGTGGATATTAAGGGTCAACCTGAGGGTGGGTTTGGGTCGAACAACAAAGTTGGAGGAGTGGAGCATTGGGGCCAGTTCTGATGGTGGAAACAGTCTCGAGAAAGATAGTTGGCATTTGTGTGAGGGGTGGCGGAAGCAAGACGGCCAGAGATGGTGGTGTGTACGTGCACGGTGAACAATGGACATAGAAGTAACAACGGTGAAGGGAAAGAATGGAGAGCAAGGGAAGGATTGGAAGAATAGGATGATGCAAATGTATGGGTGCAGGAAAAGTTTATATGTTGCGTATGTTTGATGTTTTGGGTTTGGGCTTCTGGCCAGTTGTTTTAATATATATATATATATATATATGTATAATAATAAAATAATAAAGAGAATAATATATGTTTTATTATAGTATATGTACTGGAATATATGCAAGGGCATGTGTTATCCAAATCCGCTCGAGTAGAAATAAGATAGTGAGTGCTTGTTAGTAAAAGATATGTAATGGCCTAGTCAAGTTTAATATGATTGAAATCAAAATTGAATTGGACTTTAGATAATTAAAATTAGATTTAATTATAACGAATGCTTATATATACGAACGTAAATTTAATCATTATACTAGTTAAATGTGTAATCAGTAATAATTAACCTGTAATGATCCGTAAATTCAAAAAATTCTGAAGTGGTAGATAGATAAATTGTTTAATTAATTGAACATGTTAAATTATGTTAATCGTAATGGTATATTATATATTGACTTTTGGATATTGAGGTCAACAGTGTTCCACTATTAATTGGACTGACTGAATTGTTTGGACACTCCGCTAGTAGAAATAAACACCGTTCTTCTATGGTATTAATTTGATATATTTTATCAGTGATGTTATTGAAATATTATATTATCAGTTGATGCTATTGAATTATATGTACCTACCTATCTTTGTAAATAGGGTTAACAAATTGAGAATCGCTTAGAACTGCTATATACCATTGGGACTGCTAAGTTTTATTTTTCTATAAAGTAAAACAGAAATTTACTTAAGTTGTTAACAGTTGAACAATTGTTTTTAAGAACAATTAAAGGTAAATGTTTTAATTAATTATATTGTTAATTAACTTAAAAAGGAAGATTAATCGCAATCAATTAATCACATTGTTTTAAGTTGATTTAAATCAATTGTTTTAAATAAAAATGTGTTATATAGTTAATCTGTTTCCGGTTATTTTAATGGGAATAGTTTTTAACAGATAATTGTTAAACATAGAAATATTTTTATTTAAAAGTTAATTAGTATTTTAATTAATAGATTTTTCTTGATTGTGCAGTAAATAGAGAGGTTGAAAGTGGATAAGTTATCCCATACAAATGTTTTAAACTTAATTAATCAGTCAGTTAAGTAAATTTTAAATATGATTGAATTAAATTGGTAAAAGGATCAGTTCGATTTATTTCCTTATTCTAATATTTAAATTAATAAATATTCTTAAGCAACAATATTATTTGAAATGATTTGAGAATCAAATGGATTTACAAAGTCTGGTTTGTGTAATATTTGAAATATCGAGCTTCTACGAATCTTAACGGTAAAAAGAATTTCAATTCAATATCTGGAAGGTAATTAAAATACCCCAACTTGAAAGATTTCACTATTATCCGATAGATAGTATTAGATTATTTTCGAAATGAGTGTTAAAGTAGAATATCGTTTTAAGTTAAGAAATGTATATTCAAGAGTGAGATTTTAACGTAAGATTTGTATTAGAAATTTCCGAAGTTAAAAAGAAGAACTTATATTTTTAAATGAATGTAAATAAAGGTTAATTTTTGAATTTTAAATAATTAAAGATTATTTAAACAAGGCTTAGCAGCTCCAATGGAAATAAATCCACTCATTTTATTTTGTATTTGATAGTTAAATCACTGACTATCAAATCTTGACATTTTACGTTATCGTTTCGAAGAAGCCCGGAATTTAATTCCACTTCGATTTGATTTATACTTTTCCAGTCAGAGATTATTGAAGACGTAGTTTATGCAAAGGTTGTTCTATTTATAGAATAGTGCCTTCGGCTTGTCCAGTCCCAGGACAACTTGTATGGACGAATGTCTGACAGAGTAAACCTAACATATCGCATAAGTTGATCTCTTCAAAGCTATGTTTGGTGGCGGAAGAATTCGTTCCTCTTAGCTTTTTACCCGTGGTTTAGGGGAAATCAATTTGTGATTTGACGGGTTTGACGATGTGGCATTCAAAGTGAATAAAGATGTGCTGTTACAAACGGTAAGTTCTGACCTCAAGCCTCACAACCGGGAAATGACAAAAATCGGGCAGGCAGCATGGCTATGTGGGTCGCTCTCATTGTGTATTGTCACCTATCTAGAGAATATTCATTTTGTTACTTCTTTCGTTTCTGTATCTTCGGATAACGGTTATGTGGGCCCAACCGTTGGTGACAATATATTCGATACACTCAAGAGAATTGAGTGGTCGGTCATGTATGGGCCGGGTTGCAAGACGTTCTTGTTGAACCCAATGTATTCCCCTGTAGAGATACACTATCGGCAGGTGGTTCCATACCTTGTCATAGTCAGAATCTAATCTCCAATAAGCACACGCAGTTTTGTTTGTATATTATATATGTGGAGCATGAGATGCAAGCATTCCGCTAGATTGCTATTTATTTATATTTAGACACTATTATAATATCAGAAGATATATATGATTTCAAAATATTTTGGGTTATCGCAAGGTAAAAACCATCCGTATTTATGTGTGGATCGGTCTTACGATTATCTTTTATTTCAAAAGGGTTTTGAAAGTTAAAATCAATCTATTTGAAAATCGTTTACTCACACCAGTCCCATGACTGACCCAGAGTTTATTTTCTATGTTTTCCCTAAACTCTTGGGTGCCCAAATTTGTACGGGCAGTCAAGTAATTCAGGATTTTACAGATTTCCTGGAGAAGCTTGGAGCAGGAGGCCTCAATGTTAGATATATAGTGTTTATTTCTGTTGTACACTGTGTGTGTTATATGCTGATGATGTCTGTAAGTCCAAATACTTTTGTATCTCAAAAATGATTATATATCTATTATATTTTATTCGTTCCGCTGTGAGATTCATGTTTACTCTGATTCTTGTTGTAATCTTCTTTTCTTCTATTCTAATTTTCTATCTTATCTTTTCTCATCCTCTAATTTCTTTCTTCGACACCTGAGTTTTTATGTTCTTTGGGTTGGACTTGGGTTGTATTTAGTCATCTCGAAGGATGTCGAATTTCAGGTCGTCACATTTGGTGTCAGAGCTGAAGGTTGAGCGATAACCTTGGCGTTGTAGCGTAACTCGACAGATATGGGGTTAGTAACACCCTTGATTGATTTGAGTGTATATATATATGAGCGCGTATTTGTTAATTGATATAAAAACCATTTTATATTGTGTTGATTGGTTTGTTGAGTGGTTTATGAATTCTGGTCGATACAGTACTGTATTGATAGGTGTTTCTAAACTCTTAAACAGAGTAATTCGAAACGATATTGTTTTAAAAATGGGTAAATGAAATAATTTTACTCAAAAATTATATTTTGATATAAAAAGAATAATTTTCTGAAATTATTATAAATGGGTGTGTCGATGGATACTATTATAATCTAACAAAATTATAAGTTGAAATGGTTATATGACCAAACTAGATTGTATAAGAATAGAGTATACTAATATGACAAACTAGGAATTGTTTGAGTAAAGCGGAATGTTTTGGGAAAATTCAAAGGTTTTGAATTTACAATGGAATTGAGTCATGTGATTTCAAACCAGTTTGGAATAAAAATTGGGAGTTTGGATTTGGGGAGTTTGAAAATTTAACAGGAGTATGTTAAATGGATTAAAGTTTGACTAAGGAAAAATTGGTAAGTTAAATTGGGTTTGAATTTAAAAATAGAAATTGAAGCAGATAAATACGTTTGAACAAAGTTGATTCAAATAAGATTTGTAAGTTATTTTCCGAATTAATCAGAAATATTTTCTTAAAAATAGGAAATAGAGTTATAAGAGTTGACAAGGAGTTAAGATATGAAATTGGAACCTGACTGGAGATTAGTTGAGTTAAATGATTTTCTGAGCATTGATCTGATGTTGATTTCGGTCTTCGGGGTTGATGCTTAGAAGATTATTTTTTTACCAGTTTACGGTCAGGGACTGATGAGTGTTGAAGAATTGAATGCGTGTATAATTAATGTAAATATTTTTCCAAATATAATAATAGATAATTCTATTTAAGAAAATAAATAGACTTGTATTGTTTGCTGCAGATGTTGGCTGAAAACTGGTGTGTATGGCATGTTATGTTTGCTGTGATTGTTAGTGTGTGACTTATGTATATGTATAAGTCTATGATTTTAAACATAACAATCATTTACTCGTAACTTTAATTTTGGGGACAAAATTCTTTTTAAGGGGGGTAGATTGTAATGTCCCGGTTTTTGACTGCGTTTTTAATACAGTTAATTATGGATTAATTCAGTAATTGGTTTAAATTGAAATAAATTATGAAAAATAAATATTGGTAAAATGTCAGGGATAATATATTTAAATGGCTTGAAGGATTTTTAACAATGTAAAACAAGCAGGAAATGTTTTCTTGTATTATGTTTGTTCTAGCTCTTATAGTAATAAATAATATTGGATTTAATTATTTGAGAAGATTTAATATAAAAGCCTATATATGTGTATATTTATTGGTTTCTTGGCAGATGAATATATGAGTATACAATTATGTAATATCTTGTATATTTTGTTTTATGGTTTTAAACTTATGTGAATTTAAAATATGCATCACTTATGTTAAACTAAATGCAAACGCCTTAATAAAATATACTACTTATATATGCTGTGTTTAGTTATAAAGTGATCGAGCTCTTGAAGTGCCATTTGAATCAAAGAAATGACTAAACAATACAGCTAGCATATACTTGCACATGACATCGGGTACACACTAAACATCACTGGTCTACACTTCACTAACTAAAAACAATTAGCTAACAACACCTGTTGGGAAACAATGGCTGAGTCACGTACTTGGTCGCTTTCTTGAAGACGATTCGGCGATCTGGTCGATGGTGCAAAACCAGTTCATACTTCCGCCGTCGCATCTAGGATAAAACAGCCTCTGAAATTAATAACTGACTTGCTTTGCATGACAAATCAGTGCAGATTTGCACTTTCGAAATAAAATCACTGCTCGAAAATTTCTGGATAATAATTTTAATGGCGGAGGTAAGTTCTCTATTTCCGTCTACAACTAAAGATAATATATAGATAGGGATTAGGGCTGAACGAAAATACTGTACAGTAATAAAATCTACTAAAATACCGGGTCAATAGTTTACCGCTTCAAAATAAAAGTCGGCTCAGAAATATTTTCGTATTTAAAAACATAGTTCAAAAAATGCAGTGTTTTCTGGCCCAAAAAATATAAGTGTTTACACCACAAAGCCAAGCCCGAGCCCGAGCCGGGCTGAGTCTATTCGAGTCGGTCGGTCGCGCGCGTGTGTTGTGGTCATGATGCATGGCCTCCCTCCTCACAACAAAGCATGTATTGGGAGCCCAAGGCCCCAACATGATTTCTTAGAAACAAGTATAAATACTTGCCTCTTTCATATAATCACATGATATGGGACTATTCACATAAAGGAGCCATTCATACATTTATCTCAATATTTTAATAATTCACTCAATATTTCCGACAATCCCCACTTGAATTTTTAAAATATTATCGAGCAGTTTTTTAGAAACATAAGACTGTGCATAAACAAAGGTGTCATCTGACTTGAACATTTGCATAGTGAATAAGATTCAGTTCTTACTAGAGTGACACGTAGTCTTGAACTCTATTCCTGACATCAAACCACACACAATCTTTTCTATAGTGCAATCAAATAATCCTGTGCATTTATGGCCATGCATGTCTATCCCAGTTTAGCGAACGCTCTAGAAGTTTTGCCCAAAACTCCATAGGAAACAGCCACATTTCCACATTCACATAGGTGAGTCTATCAAGAGTACTCCTGAAGGTAGGTACTCCACTCCAAATAGAGTATAGATCTCATTAAGAGTTATTACCAACTCATCCTCTAATCACTTCAGGAATACATGCTTCTTGGTTTATTAAATAGCATGTTCAACTCCTATCACTACACAACTTGTTTTTACCCATTGAACCGATTTCTTGGGTTCTCCGGTCATTTAGGTCGGGTTACCATTGTGCGTGACTCAACAATCTAAGGGCAATAGTCCCATTCTTTTAGAAGAATTAAGGACTTTCTCTCTGGACAGTCCTTTCGTCAAAGGATCTGCCAAATTTTCATCACTACATACGTAATCCACTCTAACGGTACCTGAGGAAAGTAGTTCTCTAACCGTGCTGTGCTTACGACCTATTTGTCGTCTCTTACCGTTATAATAACAGTACTTAACTTTTGCAATAGCCGCGGTACTATCGCAATGTATCAACACAGTTAGTATCGGTTTTTCCCATAAGGGAATCTCAACTAGCAGATTTCTCAAGTACTCTGCTTCTTCACTAGCCGTGGCTAGTGCTATCATCTCAGACTCCATAGTAGACTGAGCCAAAATAGTTTGTTTCTTGGATTTCCACGAAACAGCTCCTCCAGCGATGCTAAATATATAGCCACTGGTCGCTTTAGAATCATCAGATAAAGTATTCCAATCTGCATCTGAATATCCTTCAAGTACAGCTGGAAACTTCTCATAATGTAATCCAAGGTTGATAGTTCGTTTAAGGTATCTCATGACCCTTTCAATAGCATGTCAGTGCTCTATACTAGGTCTACTGGTAAACCTGCATAATAATCCCACGACATAGGCAATGTCGGGTCTAGTACAATCAGTGGCATACAGAAGACTGCCAATGATGCTCGCATAATCAGACTGTCTTACACCTTCACCAGTGTTCTTAAATAACTTTACACTTGGATCATATGGTGTACATGCAGGTTTACAATCAAAGTAATTATATTTCTTCAGTATCTTCTCAATGTAATGAGATTGATCCAAAGAAATTCCCTTTCTTGACCTAGTAATCTTAATACCAAGGATTACACTCGCCTCACCTAGATCTTTCATATTAAAATTGGCACTTAATAAGGATTTGACTGAATTTATGGCATGGATGTTTGACCCAAAGATAAGTAGGTCATCTACATAAAGGCATATAATAGTGCAAATGTCACTCTCAGATTTGTAATAAATGCATTTGTCACTTTCATTAACTTTAAAACCATGTGAAATGATTAAGTTATCAAATTTTTCATGCCATTGTTTTGGTGCTTGTTTTAAACCATATAATGATTTATCTAATTTGCATACTTTATGTTCTTGACCATGTACTACAAATCCTTCAAGCTGGTCCATATAGATTTCTTCTTCTAATTCACCGTTTAAAAGTGCGGTTTTAACATCCATTTGGTGTATTAGTAAATTATGAATGGAAGCGAGTGAGATTAATACCCGAATGGATGTTATTCTAGTTACAGGTGAAAAAGTGTCGAAGAAATCTATATTTTCTTTTTGTCTAAAACCTTTAGCTACCAGTCGTGCTTTGTATTTATCTATAGTACCATCAGGTTTTAATTTCTTTTTAAGCACCCATTTACAGCCTATAGATTTACAACCAGGGGGTAAATCTGCCAAATGCCAAGTCTTATTGGATTCCAGGGAATCCATCTCATCATTTATAGCCTCTTGCCAAAAATCGGCATCTAAAGAAGATAAGGCCTCTTGGAGGTTTAAGGGATCCTCCTCTATAGTAAAAGCACAGAAATCCGAACCAAAATTTTTCTCGGTTCTTGCTCTTTTACTTCTTCTAGGTTCAGCTTCAGAACTTTTATTAAGTTCTGTTCTAATAGGCATACTTGAGGTGCCCCCACTATTCCTTAATTTAAAAGGAATTTTTGTTTCATAAAAATCGGCATCATTTGATTCAATTATGTTATGTGCATTTATGTCATAAAATCGATATGCTTTGCTATTAATAGCATAGCCTATAAATACACATTCATATGCTCTACTTGCCAATTTTATTCTCTTAGGGTCTGGAATGCGAACATATGCTAGACAACCCCAATTCTAAAGTATGACACATTGGGTTTATGATTCTTTAAAATTTCATAAGGTGAAATTTTATTCTTAGATTTGGGGATTCTATTTAGAACATAACATATAGTCAATAAAATATCCCTCCACCAATTTTTTGCTGCACCAGAATTTAGTAAGATGGCAACTACTAATTCGGTAAAAGTCCTATTTTTTCTTTCAGCTTTATCGTTCATTTTAGGTGAATAGGGTGCAGTTCTCTCATGTACAATACCATGTAATTTATAGAAATCCAGAATTGAATTGGATTCATATTATGTTCCTATATCACTATGAAATCTCTTAATTTTCCTATTTGTTTGATTCTCAATCTCAGTTTTGAATGTTTTAAACATGTCAAAAGCATCACTTTTATTTTTCATAAGATATACATATGTGAAATCAGAACAGTCATCAATAAAAGTGATAAAATACCGATGTCCATGTCTAGTTAAAGTACCATCAAGATCACATATGTCAGAGTGAATCAAATCTAAGGGTTCAGATTCTCTATCAACAGATTTATGAGATTTCTTAGTGATTTTTGCTTGTGTACAGAATTCACATTTATCAGATTCAGATTCTGACATCTTAGGTATCATATCTAGAGTGCTCATGTTATGAATTATTCGTTTATTAACATGACATAATCTAGAGTGCCAAATATTAAAATCACACAACATATAAGCAGAATTATTCACTTTATTAGATTCAACATTTAATTTAAACATTCCCTCACAAGCATAACCTTTTCCTACAAAAGATCCCTTATAAACTATGGAATACACATCTGCCCCAATAAATTGAGTAAATCCTGCCTTATTAAGAAGAAAGCCAGAAACCAGATTCTTCCTCATCTCTGGAGTATGCAAAACATCTTTAAGAATCACAGTCCTTCCAGAGGTAAACTTGATCTTCACATATCCAACCCTTGCAACTTTAGTGGTATGAGAATCTCCCAATAGCACTTTCTGATCATCAGCAGCCGTGTATGTGGTGAACATATCACGATCATAGCAGACATGGCGAGAAGCACCAGTGTCTACCCACCAACCCTCTGATCCACCAATAAGGTGAATCTCAGTAATCATAGCCGTAAGAGGCTCTTCTGTCAGGTTCGCCTGCGGTGTAGAGCTTGGCCTGTTCCAACACTTGCGTGCCATATGACATGGTTTTCCACAGTTGTAACATAGAAACAAATGTCTAGAGTCATTCTTTTGAGCTGGTTTCTTCTGTCCTTTTGGGTTTCCTTGCGGATTCCCATTCTGTTTGTTGCACCTGTTCTGATTCTTAAATGATTTCTGATTCGGTTTCAGAACAGCGGATGTGGTCTTCTTAGTGCTATTGTTTGAGACAACCAGCACTTCCTCTTCCTGGTCCAGTTTACGTGCCTCCTCCTCAATACGGAGGCGAGTGATCAGGCTCTCTAAGGAAAATTCCTTAGTCTTATGTCATAGGAAATTCTTAAAATCTTTCCAACCTGGGGGCAGTTTGTCAATAATAACAGCAACTTGAAACTGTTCGTCCAAAACCATACCTTCGTAGATGATCTCATGAGCTATTTTCTGAAGTTCATGAGACTGCATCACTACTGACCTGTCGTCTGTCATCTGATACTTGAGATAGCGGCTCATAGCATACTTCTTTGCTCCTGCCTCCTCTGTATCATATTTCTTCTCGCTTCCCAGATCTCCTTCGCTGTCTTGTCGTCCGAGTTGTAGTAATCATACAGATCATCGCAGAGGCCATTGAGAATGACATTTCTGCACAGATAGTCTTGCTCAATCCAGTTCTGTTGCTGTTTTGATTGTTCGGTCCAGGAAGCCATCTGCGCTTCATCAGTTCCGTCAGTTTTATCTGGCAACTGCGGTTTGTCGGTGGTCAGAGCAGCAGCCACCTTTCTCATCGTCAGGTAAAACTCCATCTTTTGAAGTGTATGAAGTGTAGACCTTTCTCATCGTCTTCAAATTGTTGAAAAACAATGGCTGAGTCACGTACTTGGTCGCTTTCTTGAAGACAATTCGGCGATAAGTGTTTACACCACAAAGCCAAGCCCGAGCCCGAGCCGGGCCGGGCCGGGTCGAGTTGGTCGGTCGCGTGTGTGGTGGTCATGATGCATGGTCTCCCTCCTCACAACAAATCATGTATTGGGAGCCCAAGGCCCCTGCATGATTTCTTAGAAACAAGTATAAATACTTGCCTCTTTCATATAATCCCATGATATGGGACTATTCACATAAAGGAGCAATTCATACACTTATCTCAATATTTTAATAATTCACTCAATATTTCCAACAACACCTAGTTCAAATCTAAATGAGACAGCCTACACTAGTTGAAACCAGAGTTAGCTTCTTACATTAGTTGACGCATGTGCTTTGTACATGTGTGCCTTGAGAACTAAGCTTTTAATACTGAGCCATACATGTTTGCATAGCTAGGAACATGGCTACTTGTGTACTTCAATGTTAGCTGCCACGAATTGTCATGTAAAGGGAAATATGAAGCACAATTATAATTTTAAATGAAACTGCACATACTACTGCACATAACTTTGCTACTTTCTTTTCACATCACACCACACGCAGCTAATACACAGGCACGCAAATGAAAATGAATTTGTACTTAATTACTATAGCACATGACTGTGCATTTTTACATCTCATTTCAAACATCAAGCTCACAGCTACATGATCATATAGGATACTAGGCAAATTTATAGATATGAAAACTTAAACAGCCAAGTATAATGTTTAATGAGATATGTTCATGACTGCACAAAGATTTGCTCCTATTTTTTTTGACATGGCCATACTTGTATCTAGCAATGTATAGGACCAGTACTCACTACACAACAGCCATCAAACATAGCTGCATTTCTTTCCAGTCATAGAAGCAGCTACTAACCCTTTTACATCCATTCCTACAATATACTTTTGCGCATGGCTAGGCATTCATTGAAGATTGTACTAATGCATAACAGAGTATGCACGATCGATCATAAAGTTTAAAAGCTTATCTAGATTAACCTTTCATTCTACCAAATGACTGCATGTGCAAGAGAAGAAGGGTGCTCTGGGTATATTCCAAAAAGACATGTTTGAAATTACACTCTATATGTAGGACTGTCTGCATTTGTATTTCACATGTATAAAACCAGCTACTACTACATAGATACTCTTTCCAAAACAACGTCCAAGACATACCCTAAGCTACACTCTCCATCCAAATCAATAAGCACAGAACAGTCTTTTCAAAAACTAGGCACATCTATGTTATTTCCATCACCATGGCATTGCACGTCGCCATATACCTATGTGCCGCCATTAGTTTAATCATTATGTGCACCTATAAATACGTCCTTCCTTTACAAATATGCATCATTCGTTCGAACAAAAATCTGGAATAAAGATGGATACATGATATGGCAGAGAAATGGAAACCAGGGAATGACAAACATGAAAACAGAGGAAACAGTGGAGTGTTTATGTGAGTAAACTCCCCATCTTCCTTATTTAAATTATCACTGAATGTATATAATTATTATGCAGAAGTTATATGTATGAATACTGGCTTTGAATGGATTGTATCCAATTAAGTAGATCTTTATAACAACATAGGAAAAAAAACATAGAACAGAGAACATTTCCTATGAATAAACTCTGAAGGTCCCTGCCTGTAATCATTACTTGAATGTAAACATATGGACATATCTGATGGAGGGGTATCCATTTAAATCAAACCATTTGGGTCGCATAATACAGACATGGCTCTGTTAACCATTTTAAACCCACCTATATGCTAAAATATATCCACCTCTTCAACTTATAAAATCGAGTAACCCTATTCTAGTCTGTTTTATTAGTTAAGCTTCACAGGAATGTTGCTTGCTTATATGTGTAGTATATTTTAAAAATATGTTCAACTCATAACATATTATATAATTATATATATTAGTGAATACCCTGTAAGAAGCTGAGATCTTGAATTTTCCAACATCGTAAATAATTAATTTAGTCATACGAACCTGTCCACACGTGCAAATAATGGAGGCTGGACGAGATGACTTTAGGGTATTTAAAGTGTTTTAGGGGTAGGGAGTTTGATCGGGTCGTAGGGATGTTGAAGTTGATCGAGTTCAACATAAATTGGAGGAGAGGAGGTCAGATGGGAGAGGAGACGACCGATGGTAGTTTAAGGGGGACTGGAGATCGGAGTCGACCATAATGGTGGATATTGAGGGTCAGCCTGAGGGCGGGTTTGGGTCGAACAACAAAATTGGGGGAGTAGGGCGTTGGGGCCAGTTCTGATGGTGGAAACAGTCTCGAGAAAGATGTTGGCGTTTGTGTGAGGGGTGGCGGAAGCATGACGGCCAGAGGAGGTGGTGTGTACGTGCACGGTGAACAATGGACACAGAAGTAATAATGGTGAAGGGAAAGAATGGAAAGCAAGGGAAGGAATGGAAGAACAGGAGGATGCAAATGTATGGGTGCAGGCAAAGTTTATATGTTGCGTATGTTTGAGGGGTCAATTCTTCTGTACCCAACTCGGATGTTCCCGTGTGTCCGACAAATCACAACCACACATCAACCACACATATTATTAATAATCTAATGAACGGATCCTACAATCCACTCAAAACCATTAGATTTTGTACAAACCAGTGGCTAAGATTGATCCGGCACATGAGAACACCCAATTTGGGTATAGAACAATTCATCCCTATGTTTGATGTTTTGGGTTTGGGCTTCAGCCCAGTTGTTTTGAAAATATATATGTATGTATATATATATATATATATATATATATATATGTATGTATGTATGTATAATAATAAATTAATAATAATAAAAATAAGAGAATAATATATGTTTTATTATAGTATATGTATTGGAATATATGCAAGGGCATGTGTTATCCAAATCCGCTCGAGCAGAAATAAGATAGTGAGTGCTTGTTGGTAAAAGATACGTAACGGCCTAGTCAAGTATAATATGATTGAAATCAAAATTGAATTGGACTTTAGATAATTAAAATTAGATTTAATTATAACGAACGCTTATGTATACGAACGTAAATATAATCGTTGTACTAGTTAAACGTGTAATCAGTAATAATTAACCTTTTACGATCTGTAAATTCAGAAAATTCTGAAGTGATAGATCGGTAAATTGTTTAATTAATTGAACATGTTAAATTACGTTAATCGTAATGGTATATTATATATTGACTTTCGGATATGGAGGTCAACACTGTTCCACTATTAATTGGACTGACTGAATTGTTTGGACACTCTGCTAATAAAAAATAAACACCTTTCTGCTATGGTATTAATTTGATATATTTTATCAGTGATGTTATTGAAATATTATATTATCAGTTGATGCTATTGAATTTTATGTACGTACCTGTTTGTGTAAATAGGGTTAACAAATTGAGAATCGCTTAGAACTGCTATATGCCATTGGGACTGCTAAGTATATGTTTTTGTAAAGTAAAACAGAAATTTACTTAAGTTGTTAATAGTTGAACAATTGTTTTTAAGAACAATTAAAGGTAAATGTTTTAATTAATTATATTGTTAATTAACTTAAAAACGAAGATTAATCGTAATCAATTAATCCGATTGTTTTAAGTTGATTTAAATCAATTGTTTTAAATAGAAATGTGTTATTTAGTTAATCTGTTTCCGGTTATTTTAATGGGAATAGTTTTTAACAGATAATTATTAAACATAGAAATATTTTTATTTAAAAGTTAATTAGTATTTTAATTAATAGATTTTGGTTGATTGTGCAGTAAATAGAGAGGTTTAAAAGTGGATTCCATACAAATGTTTTAAACTTAATTAATCGGTCAATTAAGTAAATTTTAAAGATGATTGAATTAAATGGGTAAAGGGATCAGTTCGATTTATTTCCTTGTTCTAATATTTAAATTAATAAATATTCTTAAGCAACAATATTATTTGAAATGATTTGAGAATCAAATGGATTTACAAAGTCTGGTTTGTGGAACATTTGAAATATCGAGCTTCTACGAATCTTAACGGTAAAAAGAATTTCAGTTCAGTGTCTGGAAGGTAATTAATATATCCCAACTTGAAAGATTTCACTATTATCCGATAGATAGTATTAGATTATTTTCGAAATGAGTGTTAAAGTAGAATATCGCTTTAAGTTATGAAACGTATATTCAAGAGTGAGATTTTAGCGTAAGGTTTATATTAGAAATTTCCAAAGTTAAAAAGAAAAACTTATATTTTTAGATGAATATAAAAAAAGGTTAATATTTGAATTTTAAATAATTAAAGATTATTTAAACGAGGCTTAGCACCTCCAATGGAAATAAATCCACTCATTTTATTTTGTATTTGATAGTTAAGTCACCGACTATCAAATCTTGACATTTTACGTTATCGTTTCGAAGAAGCCCGGAATTTAATCCACTTCGATTCGATTTATACTTTTCCAGTAAGAGATTATTGATGATGTAGTTTATGCAAGGGCTGTTCTATTTACGGAATAGTGCATTCGGTTTGTCCAGTCCAGGACAACTTGTATGGACGAATGTCTGATAGAGTATACCCAACATATCGCGTAAGTTGATCTCTTCAAAACTATGTTTGGTGGTGGAAGAATTCGTTCCTCTTAGCTTTTTACCTGTTGTTTTGGGGAAATCAATTTGTGATTTGACGGGTTTGACGATGTGGCATTCAAAGTGAATAAAGATGTGTTGTTACAAACGGTAAGTTCTTACCTCAAGCCTTACAACCGGGAAATGACAAAAATCGGGAAGGCATCATGGCTATATGGGTCGCTTTCATTAGGGTGTATTGTCACCTATCTAGAGAATTGTAACACCCCGAATTTTCTATTAACACTAAAGTTGCTAAAATATTAATAAGTGTGTAAGAGGGGGGATGTATCTAATATGAATATAAAAGTGTGTAAGAGAGGGGATGTATCTAATATGAATATAATAATATTAATAAGTGTGTAAGAGAGGGGATGTATCTAATATGAATATAAAAATATTAATAAGTGTGTAAGAGAGGGGATGTATCTAATATGTATATAAAAACAATAATAAGTGTGTAAAAGGGGGGATGTATCTAATGTGTACATTGTAGAATATATATATATATATATATATATATATATATATATATATATATATATATATATTGGTGAGTGTTTGCTGAGTCACTTCTGACTCATTGCTGAGTCAACAAGATAAACCCCATCTTGTCTGAACGGCTGCGGTTATTTCTAGGTTAAATCTAATGGCCTAAATGCATTCTAAAATCTATAAATAAGTGGGTAGACCCTAAACCTAAATCACTTGTAAAATTAGAGAAGCTACCGTCATGCTGCTGCCATGGAGTTCAGCGTAGCCGTCACAAACTAAGAAGAGGAAGCCTAATCATCTACAACTAAATCTACACAAATCAAATCAAAAGATCTCCCTTTCTCTAATTCTTTTCTTTTGTTGGTGAGTATGATGATTCTCACAAGACTATTACAAACTAATTTGACTCAGTTATGAATGGATCACAAGAAAGTGATGTGATTTGTAATTGTAAATTCTATATATTGTGGATCTCTTATTATGTTATTATGTTGTCGTATGATGTAAATTATATATGCTATGTCATGCTATGTTGTAAATTCTCTTATGCTATGTCGTGCTATGTTGAGAATCATGTCAAGCTATGTTATACTATCATACTATGCCATGTTATAAATCATGCTATATTATGTTGAAAAATCATGCTGTTGGATCATGCTTAAAGTTATGTTTTTTTTTCTTAATTTAAATGGATCTTGTTTATGGGAATTTGCCTATTAGGTTAGGTGTACCCATAAACTTGAAACTATAATTAAATAAAACTTGATTATGGGAATTTGCCTATTGAGTTAGGTGTACCCATATAAAACCATGTTGTTAAAAAATTAGATGATGTTGATTCACACATGTTCATATGTAAGTTTATGAAAATTGATTAAGATTATATTAGGTGAATTTTGAACAAGTTGACACCTTTAGGTCCATGACATGTATAATCTATGCAAGTTGGACATATGCAAGTTTCACCCCTTATTATGATTCATTTGGTCACATATACATGTTGTTATTATGATAATCTCTTTTATGCTATGAGTTAGGCTATTCGAGTCTAACGTATATTTTGCGAATAAACGTTCAAACGTGGGGTAGGGGTAATATTAGGAATTAATAAATTGGGTGCAATTTTGTAAGATTTTGCATACCATGAATGGATGTCCATAATTGAGTCAATTATGGACATTGTTAAAAATTGGAAGTAATTAATAATTCAAGTAGGGAATTATTAAAATTGGGGGAAAGTGGATTATTATTAATAATCAATGCTTAGGACACGAGGTTGGACCCGTTTGTGATGTAAACCTGCCCGGACCCGCCCGGCAAATCCAGTAGTCACAAATGTCGGCCCAATGTGAGAGGTCCTAGGCCCAAACTAAAGCATAACAGATGTAAAGACACGAGGTTAGACTCTTTTATGGTGTAAGACTGCCCGGACCCGCCTGGCAAATCCAGCTGCCATAAATGCCAGTCTAATGTGAGAGGTCTTTATGAGGTTATGGCCTTAATGAACTAAGAAATACTTAACCAGATAATCATGTAAGGTGGGACATGGGGGTTAAGTAGGTGCCTTGGGTGGCATGAGAAATCTGGTTGTTGCCTTTAGAGGCATTTGAAATACGATTAGACTTAACCAAACACACATGTAAATGAGCATGACTAAGTGGGTTAAGTGGGATGGACTAATGGGGACAAGCTTAGGTGGAATGCTTGTGGTAAATAGTGGGGGCCCATTTCAACCAGTATCCCAAAATGTATCTTTGTGGGCTCGACCCAAGTCGAGGACGGGACACGCATACTGGGTTTGACTATAAGAGGCCAAAACAGGGAGCGGTGGCAACGCAAGTCCAACGGGTTTCATATGCGTATGTAGACCCGGGCTGGTAGGTAAGACGTTGTTGCATCGTGTAGGTATAAGCTGTGCATGTCCGTTGTATCAGGTTGCCACTTTAGGGGAGTGATACACCCCACTGTGGGGCCAGCACGGGTATCTACGAGTTAGGGAGCCGATCGAATAATGGGAAGTAGGGTACACCTAGTAGAGATAGGGGCAGTCGGCACCTATGTAGTCAGCTAGGGGTACGTAAAGCCATTGGGAAAGTTTCTAAGTGAAGCTAAGTGGGATGAATCTTTAGGGTGACTGGTGTGGTGCAGTATAGTGTTTATCCTTTAGTATTTAGGAGCGCCTATAACGTTGCCTTTAGCGATTGTCTATGTCCTTACTCTGCTCTTCATAGACATTTTCTTGTTTTCCAGCTTATGCCTTAGTCCAGTTATTTGGGTAATAGTATTGTAGAACTATCATATTCACCAGACTTTATGTCTGACCCCCTCTTTTCCATCCTTTTTCTCCCTTCAGGTCCGCAGGTTGGGCCAAGTTCTAGTGGAGTCTAGTTGGATCGCTTATCTTCTGGAAAGCTTGGACTGCTGAAGTAAAGTCCAGCTTGTTATCTTTCTTTTTAATGGCTATTCATGTAATGGGATTATGTACTTGTTTTATCAAGATAGATATTGTACTTGACATTGAATATGGTGTTATGATGTAATCAAACATGTTTTGACTTCTGCTACAATGAAATAAAGTTTTTGAATTTCCAAGTACTATTTTATATCTGTCTTGTTGTAATTTTACTGTTCTATATTCACTTAAAACCTCCATGGAAG
Source organism: Allium sativum (assembly GCA_030737875.1). Lineage (NCBI taxonomy): Eukaryota > Viridiplantae > Streptophyta > Magnoliopsida > Asparagales > Amaryllidaceae > Allium > Allium sativum. The sequence goes on along the minus strand of CM060922.1, from coordinate 898,272,419 downwards.
TTAATGCATTCCCTTTGTGAGTGACATTAATGGACGTGGGGTGTTACACGTGGTATCAGAGCATAAGGTTACCAGAACAGATAAAAATTTTTTAGAAAAATATTTTTTTTTTCTAAAGTATTTTTGGAAGAAGTGCTTTCAAAAAAAAAACATGTTATTTAAAGAGAGTTTTTATGAAAAACATAATCCCAAATAGCCACATCCTTATCTTTATCTTTCGAATTCTCCATTTTGAATCTTTCCTTTTTCGTTTCAGCATGGCTGAAGATCTTAATCTCCCAGAAGGTGTGACGATTCCAGGGTGGTTTAGGAGATACTTGGAGGCTAGGGCCACCACTGCAGGCCCAGCGGATACTCCTCCACCCCTAGTTGCACCCATTCCTCCTCCTCCTCCTCCTCCTCGTGTTGACACTTTTGCAAAGACGTGCAAGGAATTCAAGGCTATGGGAGGAAAAACTTTTCAAGGGACTGAGACGTTTGTGGAGGCCAGAGATTGGCTTAAGGAGACTGAGGAATTGTTGGATATCTTTGAAGTGGAAGATGGGAGGAAAGTCCGTTTAGCTGCTTGGTTAATGAAGGGAGAGGCCTCGTTTTGGTGGGAGGTCACTAACGGGGAACGTCCAGTCGATTCATGGGCGGATTTCAGACGAAGGTTTGAGGCAAAGTTTCTTTCAAGGGCAGAGGAGAACTTAAATATGGAAAAATTCCTGGCACTAAAGCAAGGGAGCTCATCAGTAAAGGAATATGTCAATAAATTTAATCAGTTAGCAAGGTTTGGCTTGGAGTTGGTGAACACGCCAGAGAAGAAAGCTTTGAGGTTCGTTAGAGGCTTGAATGAACCATTGCAAGGGTTGGCTATGACCCACATCCCTATGGGAGCCACCTTTGAAAAGCTAGTAGAAATGGCACTTATGCATGAGGATAAGGCAGTTGAAAAGAAAGGGAATCAGAAGAAACCCCAACAGCAAAATAAGAAGGGTGGTAAAAACAATAATGGCAAAGGGAAGAAGAAATGCTTCAATTGTGGGACGCCTGGCCATCTCAGCAAAGATTGTAGAAAGAAAAAGAAGACTGGTTGTTTTCATTGTGGAGATGCGGGACATTTAGTGAAGGACTGTCCAAAGAAGGGGCAGAGGGCAGGGTCTACCTCGGGAGGACAGGTGCAGGCTCTTATGGCACCAGGGCAGGCAAGGGGGCAAGTTCAGGCTATTGCGGCCCCACCGCTGCAAGAAAGAGGTAGAACAATTTCTGTTGAAAGCTTAGTTTTTCTGTTTGATCATCATGTCCGTACCTTATTCGATTCTGGCGCATCTCATTCGTTTATCTCTGCATCATTAGTTGAATCACTGCACTTGAACACCAGTTTAGTAGAGGATCCCTTGGTCGTTTCAAATCCAATTGGGGGTTCGGCTCATTTGACCATGATATGTTTGGATTTGAAAATCTCTATACTTAGCGTTGAATTTAGATGTGATGCTTATGTATTGGGCTTCACGGGCTATGGGCTAATTTTAGGAATGGATTGGTTGTCTAGAAATAGGGCCATTCTTGATTGTGAAAGGAGAGTAGTTAGGCTTGTGACTCGCCTTGGTAATGCTCTCGACATCTTTTGTAATCCCATAAATTCCGTTATGCTAAGTTATCTTGAATCGCTTGACGCGTCTGTAGAGAACCTGCGATCGGTAGAAGTGGTCTGGGAATATCCGGATGTGTTTGAGGAGGTGAAGGGCTTACCTCCAAAGCGGGAGATAGACTTTCGAATTTATCTTGTGGATAATGCTAAACCCGTATCTTTGCCAGTGCGCCACATGGCTCCTCGTGAAAGGAGGGAACTCAATAAGAAAGTAAAGGAGTTGCTTGAGAAGGGGTTCATAAGACGTAGTATATCGGAGTGGGGTGCTCCAGTAGTTTTTGCCACAAAGGCGGATGGGTCTCTTAGACTTTGTATGGACTATAAAGAACTAAACAAGCTTACTAAAAAGAACCGACACCCACTGCCGAGGATTGACGATCTCTTTGATCAGTTAGTTGGCGCCTCAGTGTTTTCGCAGTTGGACTTAGCCACTGGCTTTCATCAACTGAGAGTGGCTGAGGATAGTATAGATAAGACTGCTTTTAGAACTCCTGACGGATTCTATGAATGGCTAGTGATGCCCTTTGGTTTGACAAACGCCTCTGCATATTTTGTTGATTTGATGAGTAGGGTGTTTAGGGAATACCTTAACAAATTGGTGGTAGTCTTTGTGGATGACATCTTAGTCTTTTCTAAGAACAAAGAAGAGCACTCCCTACATCTTAGGGAAGTGGTGGAAACCCTTCGAGCACATAACCTTAAGGCAAAATTTTCTAAGTGTCACTTCTGGAGGAAGGAAGTACGGTTCTTAGGGCACGTGGTTTCCAAAGAAGGGATAGCAGTGGATCCCGCAAAGGTGGTGGCCATCCAAGATTGGAAGGTCCCTAAAAATGCAACCGAAGTAAGAAGTTTCTTGGGGTTGGCTGGCTATTATAGGAAGTTTATCAAAGACTTCGCAAAAATATCAGCTCCATTAACACGGTTAACGAAGAAGAACCTGGTTTTTACGTGGGACAAAGATTGCGATGATGCGTTCCAACGTTTAAAGAGAGCCTTAACTTCAGCCCCAGTCTTAGTGCTGCCAGACGGGAATAAACCGTTTACCATCTATACTGATGCTTGTGGGACGGGACTTGGCGCGGTCCTCATGCAAGAGGGAAGAGTAATAGCCTATGGTGGAAGGCAGTTGAGGGTTCATGAAAAGAATTACCCCACGCATGAATTAGAGCTAGCCGCAATTGTTTTCGCGCTTAAGTCTTGGCGTCACTATCTTCTTGGTGAGAAATTCGAACTGTTCACTGACCACAAATCATTAAAATACTTATTCTCTCAGAAGGATTTGAATTTAAGGCAGCAACGGTGGATGGAATTCTTAGCCTCCTACGATTTTGAAATAGCATATACCCCGGGCAAGGGTAACGTGGTGGCAGACGCCTTAAGTAGGAAAAGGTTGTCCTTGAGTCCGTTGTTTGTCGAACGACAAAGCTTAGAATTCATCTCTATGTTTGACTTTAGACCCTCCGTTGACTTAGTACCCGGTCTGTTAGCATCCTTGGAGGTTAGACCTACACTTCTAGGACGGGTTGGTGAGGCACAGCGAGACGACCCATGGTTGGTTGAGATAGTAGAAAAGCTCAAAGGGGGGGAGTCGTCAAGCCATCTTCGTAGGTATACCCTAGACGATAAGGGTTGGTTACGAAGGGATAATAGACTTTGTGTACCGCAAGACGAAGACTTAAGGAAGGCCATTCTTGATGATGCTCATCGCTCAAAAATGACCATTCATCCCGGCAGGGATAAGATGTACAAAGATATGAAGCGGGTTTTCTTTTGGGCCGGTATGAAAAAGGATGTGGCCGAGTACGTCGCTAGATGCTTGGTGTGCCAACGAGTTAAAGCAGAACAAAAGAAACCCGGTGGGTTGCTTCACCCATTAGAAGTTCCACTATGGAAATGGGAAAGCATCTCAATGGATTTTGTGGATGGATTACCAAGATCAAGGAAGGGTAACACGGGGATTTGGGTTATAGTAAATAGACTTACTAAAAGCGCCCATTTTATTCCTGTGAAAAGTAAGAGGACTGCTCCGTGGTTGGCTTCTGTATACATTAAGGAGATAGTTCGTTTGCACGGTATTCCTTCTAGTATAGTAAGCGACCGTGACCCCATCTTTACTAGCGAATTTTGGAAGAGTTTACAAGAGGCGGTAGGGACTCAGCTATGTTTGAGCACCGCATATCATCCTCAGACAGACGGCCAGACCGAGAGGGTGAATCGCATTCTAGAGGATCTTTTAAGGCTTTGTATCCTAGACTTTGGGGGTACATGGGAAGAGCACCTTCCGTTAGTAGAATTCGCATATAACAATAGCTTTCAGTCTAGTATTGGCATGGCACCTTTCGAAGCTCTTTATGGAAGGCCTTGCCGTTCGCCTACATGTTGGTGGGAATCTACCGATAAAATCCTACTTGGGCCCGATATGGTTAGGGAAACCTCGGAGAAGATTGAGTTGATTCGAAGGAGGATGAAAGCAGCACAAGATAGGCAAAAATCGTATGCTGATAAGAGGAGGACAGATCTTGAGTTTGACATTGGGGACATGGTTTTTATCAAAGTATCTCCGTTACAGAATGTTGTTCGCTTTGGGTCCGTGGGGAAATTAGCACCAAGGTTTGTAGGGCCGTTTCCTGTAAAAAAACAGGATTGGGAAGATGGCATATAGGGTGGAGTTGCCTGAGAAACTTAGTGGAGTACACGACGTATTCCATGTATCACATTTGAGGAAGTGTTTGCACAAGACCGCGGAGGTGGTAGAGCCGAGCTTGCTTAAAGAGGTGGAAATAGAGCGTGATGCAACAATCAGACGAGCTCCTACATGCATTCTTGGGTCGGAGATCAAAAAGTTGAGGAATCGAGATGTCAGACTGGTTAAAGTGCAATGGGGAGATGATGAGAGCAACGCAACTTGGGAGACAGAAGAGAAGATGCGTTCGTTGTACCCTTTTCTTTTTGAGGGTATGTCTTTTAATTTCTCCTTTATCGCTTAGCTTATCTTATCTTATCTTTAGTATGTCCTCTCATTAGTATCTTTGACCTTTAGTTAGGATAATCCTATGGTTGAAACATGTGTTTGAGACATGTTATGTATGATGGATGCAAAATGGATGCAAGTGTTTGCTAGTGGTTGCTCGTGGATGCATATATACACACACTTTAGGCACTAGATCGGCTCAGTCACCACATATTGCATATTGCATATATATGGATGTATTTAGTAAAATGGATGAACGATGGTTGTATTATCATGTGGATGCTGCATTCAGATGATGGTTGTGCACGCATATAGAAGTATTATGTAGCATTAAGAATCTTTTGCATACATAATGGATGCATGGCACGATCATAGTTGCATTAAGGAGGTCAACTGAATCAGTGGACCGCCTGATTTTGCATTAGATACGGACATATACACACACTGTGCATTTAAACATGAAAGCATTAGAAGTCTGTAAGGACAATGGATGCCTGTGTATGATGGATGAGTAGATGGACGTTTGGATGGTAGGATATACATTCTTCCAGACTTGAAGATTTCGGGGACGAAATCCTAAAAGGAGGGGAGAATGTAACACCCTGAATTTTCTATTAACACTAAAGTTGCTAAAATAGTAATAAGTGTGTAAGAGGGGGGATGTATCTAATATGAATATAAAAGTGTGTAAGAGAGGGGATGTATCTAATATGAATATAATAATATTAATAAGTGTGTAAGAGAGGGGATGTATCTAATATGAATATAAAAATATTAATAAGTGTGTAAGAGAGGGGATGTATCTAATATGTATATAAAAACAATAATAAGTGTGTAAAAGGGGGGATGTATCTAATGTGTACATTGTAGAATATATATATATATATATATATATATATATATATATATATATATATTGCTGAGTGTTTGCTGAGTCACTTCTGACTCATTGCTGAGTCAACAAGATAAACCCCATCTTGTCTGAACGGCTGCGGTTATTTCTAGGTTAAATCTAATGGCCTAAATGCATTCTAAAATCTATAAATAAGTGGGTAGACCCTAAACCTAAATCACTTGTAAAATTAGAGAAGCTACCGTCATGCTGCTGCCATGGAGTTCAGCGTAGCCGTCACAAACTAAGAAGAGGAAGCCTAATCATCTACAACTAAATCTACACAAATCAAATCAAAAGATCTCTCTTTCTCTAATTCTTTTCTTTTGTTGGTGAGTATGATGATTCTCACAAGACTATTACAAACTAATTTGACTCAGTTATGAATGGATCACAAGAAAGTGATGTGATTTGTAATTGTAAATTCTATATATTGTGGATCTCTTATTATGTTATTATGTTGTCGTATGATGTAAATTATATATGCTATGTCATGCTATGTTGTAAATTCTCTTATGCTATGTCGTGCTATGTTGAGAATCATGTCAAGCTATGTTATACTATCATACTATGCCATGTTATAAATCATGCTATATTATGTTGAAAAATCATGCTGTTGGATCATGCTTAAAGTTATGTTTTTTTTTTCTTAATTTAAATGGATCTTGTTTATGGGAATTTGCCTATTAGGTTAGGTGTACCCATAAACTTGAAACTATAATTAAATAAAACTTGATTATGGGAATTTGCCTATTGAGTTAGGTGTACCCATATAAAACCATGTTGTTAAAAAATTAGATGATGTTGATTCACACATGTTCATATGTAAGTTTATGAAAATTGATTAAGATTATATTAGGTGAATTTTGAACAAGTTGACACCTTTAGGTCCATGACATGTATAATCTATGCAAGTTGGACATATGCAAGTTTCACCCCTTATTATGATTCATTTGGTCACATATACATGTTGTTATTATGATAATCTCTTATATGCTATGAGTTAGGCTATTCGAGTCTAACGTATATTTTGCGAATAAACGTTCAAACGTGGGGTAGGGGTAATATTAGGAATTAATAAATTGGGTGCAATTTTGTAAGATTTTGCATACCATGAATGGATGTCCATAATTGAGTCAATTATGGACATTGTTAAAAATTGGAAGTAATTAATAATTCAAGTAGGGAATTATTAAAATTGGGGGAAAGTGGATTATTATTAATAATCAATGCTTAGGACACGAGGTTGGACCCGTTTGTGATGTAAACCTGCCCGGACCCGCCCGGCAAATCCAGTAGTCACAAATGTCGGCCCAATGTGAGAGGTCCTAGGCCCAAACTAAAGCATAACAGTTGTAAAGACACGAGGTTAGACTCTTTTATGGTGTAAGACTGCCCGGACCCGCCCGGCAAATCCAGCTGCCATAAATGCCGGTCTAATGTGAGAGGTCTTTATGAGGTTATGGCCTTAATGAACTAAGAAATACTTAACCAGATAATCATGTAAGGTGGGACATGGGGGTTAAGTAGGTGCCTTGGGTGGCATGAGGAATCTGGTGGTTGCCTTTAGAGGCATTTGAAATACGATTAGACTTAACCAAACACACATGTAAATGAGCATGACTAAGTGGGTTAAGTGGGATGGACTAATGGGGACAAGCTTAGGTGGAATGCTTGTGGTAAATAGTGGGGGCCCATTTCAACCAGTATCCCAAAATGTATCTTTGTGGGCTCGACCCAAGTCGAGGACGGGACACGCATACTGGGTTTGACTATAAGAGGCCAAAATAGGGAGCGGTGGCAACGCAAGTCCAACGGGTTTCATATGCGTGTGTGGACCCGGGCTGGTAGGTAAGACGTTGTTGCATCGTGTAGGTATAAGCCATGCATGTCCGTTGTATCAGGTTGCCACTTTAGGGGAGTGATACACCCCACTGTGGGGCCAGCACGGGTATCTACGAGTTAGGGAGCCGATCGAATAATGGGAAGTAGGGTACACCTAGTGGAGATAGGGGCAGGCGGCACCTATGGAGTCAGCTAGGGGTACGTAAAGCCATTGGTAAAGTTTCTAAGTGAAGCTAAGTGGGATGAATCTTTAGGGTGACTGGTGTGGTGCAGTATAGTGTTTATCCTTTAGTATTTAGGAGCGCCTATAACGTTGCCTTTAGCGATTGTCTATGTCCTTAATCTGCTCTTCATAGACATTTTCTTGTTTTCCAGCTTATGCCTTAGTCCAGTTATTTTGGTAATAGTATTGTAGAACTATCATATTCACCAGACTTTATGTCTGACCCCCTCTTTTCCATCCTTTTTCTCCCTTCAGGTCCGCAGGTTGGGCCAAGTTCTAGTGGAGTCTAGTTGGATCGCTTATCTTCTGGAAAGCTTGGACTGCTGAAGTAAAGTCCAGCTTGTTATCTTTCTTTTTAATGGCTATTCATGTAATGGGATTATGTACTTGTTTTATCAAGATAGATATTGTACTTGACATTGAATACGGTGTTATGATGTAATCAAACATGTTTTGACTTCTGCTACAATGAAATAAAGTTTTTGAATTTCCAAGTACTATTTTATATCTGTCTTGTTGTAATTTTACTGTTCTATATTCACTTAAAACCTCCATGGAAGTTAATGCATTCCCTTTGTGAGTGACATTAATGGACGTAGGGTGTTACAAGAATATTCATTTCGTTACTTCTTTCGTTCCTGTATCTTCGGATAACGTTTATGGGGGCCCAACCGTTGGTGATAGTATATTCGATACACTCAAGAGAAATGAGTGGTCGGTCATGTATGGGACGAGTTGCAAGACGTTCTTGTTGAACCCGGTGTATTCCCCTCTAGAGATACACTATCAGCAGGTGGTTCCATACCTTGTCATAGTCGGAATCCAATCTCCAATAAGCACCCGCGGTTTTGTTTGTATACTATATATGTGGAGCGTGAGATGCAAGCGTTCCGCTATATTGCTATTTATTTGTATTTAGACACTATTATAATATCAGATAATATATATGATTTCAAAATGTTTTGGGTTATCGCAAGGTAAAAACCATCCGTATTTATGTGTGGATCGGTCTTACAATTATCTTTTATTTCAAAAGGGTTTTGAAAGTTAAAATCAATCTATTTTAAAATCGTTTACTCACACCAGTCCCATGACTGACCCGGAGTTTATTTTCTATGTTTTCCCTAAACTCTTGGGTGCCCAAATTTATACGGGCAGTCAAGTAGTTCAGGATTTTACAGATTTCCTGGAGAAGCTTGGAGCAGGAGGCCTCAATGTTAGATATACAGTGTTTATTTATGTTGTACTGTGTATGTGTTATATCCTGATGATGTCTGATAAGTTCAAATACTTTTGTATCTAAAAAACAATTATATGTCTACTATATTTTATTCGTTCTGCTGTGAGATTCGTGTTTACTCTGATTCTGTTGTTGTAATCTTCTTTTCTTCTATTCTAATTTTCTATCTTATCTTTTCTCATCCTCTAATTTCTTTCTTCGACACCTGAGTTTTTGTGTTCTTTGGGTTGGACTTGGGTTGTATTTAGCCATCTCAAAGGACGCTGTCACATAACATATTAAGTAGAACATGTTATTGTAACCGTGAAATCAAACAAGAATATAAAGGGATTGTGGATTACAGACCTTGGACCACAATCTAGGGAATAACATGTTGTGGATTATTAATAAACTTAAATGATACAGCTGAAATCAATAAGCAAGAGGAACTTGGTAACTTGATTAAGAATTCAATATGAATGAGAATAACCAAGTTAATTGGAAACCTGATGAGGTAAGGCAAGCGCGAAAAAGAATGTTTAGACATAGGATCTAACAACATATTAAAGTGAGGCGCTTGGACCATTCCGCACGTTTGAGGGTGAATAACCCAACAGGGTAGACCATCGTGGTGTTATAAGGCATGAGGGGAGCACACATTCATCTAATTATTCTATCGGCTTCGAAGGACTGGAAGGGAAAGCACGCGGCTTCCTGAGATACATAAGGTGCTCCTAGTAGTCCTCTGTGTTGTGGCATATGTTTAGGCTATGCTCGCAGAGGTTGGGTCTGTACGTGACTACTAGGTGGGTGGGCCTTGACTGTGGAAGTAGCTATGTAGTCAAAATGCTATGACGCGGTGACACAAGGGTGATTTGGTGGTCAACTCAATGGGGAGGCGAAGTGTCACGACCAACAAGAATAGTAGATCGTCGGATACCCATCATCAACAGCCAGTGAGATGCGGAAAGACTAGAGCTAAAACCAATAGACCATTCACCTTTCACTATCGGGGTACGGTGGTTGAGGGAAGACACCAAATGGATATTTAGATTGTTTTTTATGTGTAGTCGTTTAGCTCTTGTAGTCATTACTAGTTGAGGGAGGGGCCGAGGTGGGGCCATAGCTACCGTGAAAACCGACCCTAGGAACATCTGTATATAAAGGCTCTTAAAATAAGCTTGTACAAATATGGAAAAGCTCCCGACCGAGTTCCGTGTTTCTTATATCGCTCATCCATGGAACTCGGTGCACATTAGAGGATGTGCGGTTAAGGCATCGAGCTACAATTGACGATATGTATGTGGGACAGTCTAGATACATGCATGTCGGCTCTGGGTAGTGTATCGTAGAGTGGAGGGCATTACTCCGGTATGAAATCTGATTCGATCGACAATGGCAGTCCATATGCTTACGTAGCGTAGTAATGACAAATATATGTGGAACGTAACATTGTTATGTAGAGATCCATACATCACTCCGGTATAAGATGAGGGACTGCGTTCATTTCTATGGCATTACGGTGGAGACCGTGTGAGTGGGTTACTATGGGGTGTACCTCAGTATTGAGGGGTAGCTACATATATACTATACTAGGTTAATCCACTGGGAAGTAAATGGGTACGACGTGTGTTAAGCCTTGAGTGCTGTTAACCCAAATAACCTAATAAATAAGAAAATATGATTGAATCGTATATGTAGTGTTATCTAAAGTGTATAATTTAAATCTAGTCATCGGAACTTGTGTTCCGACCCCCTCCTCATAACATACTCGCAGGTTAGATTTGTGGCAGAGACATGATAGCCTTGGGTACTGGTTAGACAGTATTATTAATATGGTAAGGCTACAATTTGATTGTATTATTTTTTACCCATTCCGCTGTAAGATAATTCTGAGCTCTGACATGTTTCATGTCTCTGTCTTTTCTACAGGATACCAGAGCAAACCAATCTGAGTTTCGATAGATTGGAATTTTGAAAAAAAAAACCGGTCTGTCGGAATTCGGGTTTTTACATGTGGTTTCAGAGCTTAGGTTTAGGATTCTTGTATAAATAATGAGTGAACATATTTTTATCTCAATATATATATATATATATATATATATATATATATATATATTATATACCCAGATCCATAGAGAAACAGGCCACAAAATAGAAAGAGTATAATATGGTAGAAATGGATGTTTGTTTTGTACACTAAAGGAATGAATATAGAAATATGAGACCCTTAGGTAATTCGGGTGAAGTGTGTACAATGTACTTTGTATGGAAGGAAAGTGAATCCCATATAGTTAGTATTTTAGGTTAGTGGGTTTTGAAAACCTTATAAATTGGAAAAGGTTGAAAACAGAAAAATGGATTAGGAATATAGATATAGTTGAGAGAATTGAACTTGGGCAGTGTCTAGGAAAGCCTAGAAAATTGGAAACCCGCTTTGAGTCTTACCCCATTATTAACTTTTAAGAACTTCAAATTATAAAAGTTTTGGGAAAATGGTTTATGGTGTTTTCAAGTTTTAATCTTAAAAGTTATAGTTTTAAAATATGTAAAGAAATACATATTGGGTTTTGAAGTAAAATGGGGTACATTTTGCAAATAGTGATTTCTTACGAAAATTTTGTCTAAGATAAAATTCTCTCAATAAAAGGTGCATTATATAGAGCACGTATAACTTGCAAGTTTTCTTGTTGTATTTCATAAAAGAATTTTTAATAAAGAAAGATTTGAAATCTCTATTCTTATGACAACCCTTTTTGATAAATTATTTTAACAAGATAATTTTGTTGGGCGGACAAAATAAGTTGTAGAAATTAAGAATAGAGTAGATGGTTGCACCTTTTAGGAGGAGACTGAATTGACCTTATATGTAAGAACTAGTCATAAACCCAATTGAGAAAATAGTTGTCCGTATCTACTCCGGTTTTTTTATTTGAAAAAAAAAATGATTTACATTTTTTTAAGGCGACATGTTTTTATGGTTTGCAAAAGAAATTATTCATGAGGAAAATAAAGTATTGACACTCTTAATTTTTGGAAGAAATTTTGAAAAAAAAGGGGGCCAAACCATGTTTTAAAAAGTATGGAGTAGGCGAGGAATAGTGCCTAGGGAAGACGGGAAAAGTTTTGTGGCTATGAAGTAAATAGCGAGAATTATCTTGGAATAATGGTAAGTTCTCGTATAATGCGTAAGCATTGAAAAGCCTAGGGTGTTGCTTGAAATAATTATTCGTACACAGCTAGGACTAGTAGTGACTACTAGATAGTAAAGGGAAAGTAAGTGTTTAGATCATGTTCCTAATTTTCATGTTAGGGGTAAAACCCGTTACTGCATTTCTGTTGGGATCGTTTCGTTATTTTGTTCTTAGGGTAACACCTAAACTTGTCGTGGATCCCATGATTTGACTTTTCTGTCTGGAGGGGACATAGTCCCGAGATTCTTGGCCCTTAGTAGTAGCTGTGTAAGGTGTCTGTTCTCCTGTTTTAGTTGAAAGACTAGAAGGCTTATTTAAATTTAAACTAAGATCAGATGATTAAATAAGCTAAGGAAAAAGAAATGATACAACTAAAAAGGAACCAACAAATTCAGTAAGGCAACAAACAAGATAAATTATAAGAAAAGATGGATAAAGATAAAAATTTCCAAGATAAGATGAAAACTAAAAACAGTAACAAAAGAAAATTTTCTTATGTGGGCTGCATTTGGATAGGAAAATAGGGAATCTTTATAAATAGTTGCATAAAATACAAGTACGGATGGAAACGACACATAGAAAAAGGGAAAATGTGGAAATTTCCATTTTCCACCTTTTTGTAACATAAGAAATCTAATTTAAAAAATTAGATTTTTCTGAAATTCGAAAAATAAAGTCGGGTGGTAGGATTTTGGATGCAACAATTGGATGAACTAGCTCTTACTCCGTAAGAGTATAGGAAAACTTGGATGAAAAGTATTTTGATTTTCAAAATATTGCATTCATGTAGAACTGCCAGTATATCTAGGATGTAAGCATCATATTTTAAAAAGGATTTTTGAAAAATTTACATACACGTAGGAGGTACCGCTTAGGCATACATGCATTATTATGTTGAATTTCACTTTGCACAAGTGCACAATGTTTGCAAAAATTGGACGCACACATGATGGGCGTATATTATGCGAGGGGTTAATTGATTTTAGCATTATCAAATTTCGGGGACGAAATTTCCTAAGGGTAGGAGAATGTAACACCCCACATTTTTAACTTAATATAATAAAATAAGAATAACTTAATTCAATATTCAGAACTAAGTAAAACAGACTGCGCCATTGCATCCGTCTCGAAATTATGGTCAAGATAGACAACTGTATTGCATAAATCAGATACCGTATAAAGAAGTTATTAAGGTTTGAAGCTTGTATACATGTAGGAAGAATATATATATATATATATATATATATATATATATATATATAATAGGTTCAGAAATTCAAAAATAGGTTGAGAAATTCAAAAATTGATTTAAAATTCGAAATCTGGGAAGGCGGCAGATTTCCCGCTCAGGGGCGTCGACCTCCTAAGGGGGGTGTCGACCCCCAAGGTGTGAGTCGACCCCTGGGTCGACCCCTCTACAGAAAATTTTGGCAGATTAGGTTTTTTTTGATACGTGGACGTTTCTGATGGTTTTTAATCAAATCTAAGGGTTTTGATTCCTCTGATACACCTATAAATTAGTCTCTAGAGCTAACCCTAAACCTTATAATTCTGAGGTTACGCCGAAGCTCTGCCATTACTCTCTCTCCCCTCAAATCTATTTAGAAAATTTAGATTATTAATAAGAAGATTTTAAATTCAAGATCTAGGGAGATAATTGACGTTAACAAAAGATTATTCAGAATCATGAAAAGCAAGGTAAACTTATAGATCCAATCTACTCAATTTCTTCCTCTTACTTTCCCTTCTCTTTTAATGAGAATAATCAATCCACGGTTATTAGGTTTTAAATCAAAATAAGGGAAAAACCATGGATGCTAAATTGGAACAGATCCAGAATTGGGAAAGCCTTTGAGGTGAGTGGATTTAAGCTATAACATTTTAAATAATAATATGTTATTAAGGTTATTAAGGTTTGAAGTTTGTATACGCGCAGGAAGAATATATATATATAATAGGTTCAGAAATTCAAAAATTGGTTCAAAATTCGAAATTTGGGAAGGCGGCAGATTTCTCTCCCATGGGTGTCGACCCTCTAAGGGGATATCGACCCCCTAAGTGGTGGGTTGACCCACCTGCGGCAGATTTTGGCAGATTAGTTTTATTTTTGATACGTGGACGTCTCTAATGGTTTTTAATCTAATCCGAGGGTCCTAGTTTCTCCGATACACCTATAACAAGTCTTTAGAGCTAACCCTAAACCTCATACTTCTGAGGCTACACTGAAGCTCTACCATTACTCTCTCTCCCCTCAAATCTATTCATAAAATTTAGATTATTAATAAGAAGATTTTAAATTCAAGATCTGGAGGAGATAATTGACGTTAATAACAGATTATTTGGAATCATGAAAAACAAGGTTAACTTCTAGATCCAACCTATTCAAATTCTTCCTTTTATTTCCCTTCTCTTTTAATGAGTATAATCAATCCGCGGCTATTAGGTTTTAAATCAAATTAAGGGAAAAACCATGGAAGCTAAAATTGGACCAGATCCAGAATTGGGAAAACCTTTGAGGTGAGTGGATTTAAGCTATAGCATTTTAGATATTAATATTTTATCATTTACCATTCCCCACTTTGTATAATTGAAATGTAATATGTTGAGATGTTTAACATACATTAATACTGATTAAAGTGATATGCATGACATGTGGGAATAACTAATATGCTAAGATATTAATTTATTGAATCAGTTAAAAGTTGAAATGTTTATGTGTTGAAAAACAAACTTGTTAGAATAATGGGTAGCCACCACTGTTGTTGTGATTACATGATTCACTTGTGGCATGCTATGTATTTGAATTGTTAGGTGTGGAATTGAGAAAACGACATGTTAACTTGCCACAATCATATACATGAATCCTCACTTTTATGAATTGTAATAGTTATATGATTAAATGGTTTCATATTAGCCTAAAAATTGAATACATATGGGTTTTGGAGGGGCATAAATCAAATTATGATTAAAGACCTTAATTTGGGCATATGGTACATAATAAATATGACTTTGGAAAGGGGCATGAAAACCTATAATGAAATAGGAATAATGGTTAAAAGAACAAACATGCCTAGATTCACAGTAATTTGATACTGTAACACACTTAGACATGAGGTTAGATTGCACTTGTGATAGAAGCCTGCCCGGAACCACCCGGCATATCCAACATTCACAAGTGGTAAATCAAATGTGAGGGGTCTAAGTGCATAATTAAAACATATAATAGTGCTAAGACACGAGGTTGAGTCAACTTGTGGTAGAAGTCTGCCCGGATTCGCCCGGCAAATCCAACATCCACAAGAGTAGGCTTAATGTGAGAGGTCTAGCACATAAACATATCATATGTATAAATATCGTTAAATGGCAGGACTGACAAATACCATTAATTGTAATTGATGGAATTGAAAGAAAGATAATTACAATAGTAAAGAAAAGGGAATAAAGGGAGAATGATAATAACCTATTATAAATAAATTGCATTAATGAGAATGTTGTATAATAGGTAAGCTTGTCCTAGGGACAAGTGGATATTATAACTTAGGTTATAGTAAACTAGTAAGGAAATGGGATAACTGGTAAAATGAGATAAGGGTTACTTAATTGTAAATTAAGTAAACTGTAACACCCCATGTCCGTTAATGTCATTCACAAAGGGAATGCATTAACTTCCATGAAGCATTATAAGTAAACAGAACAAAATATTACAAGATAGATACGTAAAGTAGTACTTGAAAATTTTATAACTTTATTGCAGCAGAAACAGAAATAAGTTTGGTTACATTCTTCAAAATCACAATACCAAAACCCAAGTACACAAGTATCAGTGTTACACCAAAATCTTTCAGAATGCATAATTTTAAAACCATAATCCCCAACATAAACTGCCATAAGAAGGTAGAGTCAAAGCCAAGTAATACTTCAAGCAGAGAGAATATGAATCAAACTCCTATGTTTCTACCCTGAGCACCTAGGGGGGTGAGGGGCGGGGGGGGGGGGGGGAGGGAATGGAAAGAAAAAGAGGCAAAAACAAACGAGGTCAGACATTAAGTCTGGTGAGTCCAGTAACTTTCAGCATATAAATAGATAGTAGTATCATGACATGTAAATAAAACTGGATGAGAGATTACAACAACAGGAGTAGCAGGTATGCTTAAGTTAAACAGAAGAAACAGAATGATATAGACCAGGATAGGCTTCTTACCTATATCTTACTTCTCTGCAATAATACTTAGTATAACAGGATTATGTGTCACCCTAATGTCTAAACTGAAACAGAAACAAAATAATCTCTACAGAAACAGAATGCTAGTAACGGGCCTTTACCACCCCAACAGAGACAGAAGGTATAGAAACAGAATGTTAGTAATGGGCCTTTACCACCCCAACAAAGACAGAAGGTACAGAAACAAAATGCTAGTAATGGGCCTTTACCACCCCAACAAAGACAGAAGGTACAGAAACAGAATGCTAATAATGGGCCTTTACCACCCCAATAGAGAAAGACAGTCCTGAAACAGAATGCTAATAATGGGCCTTTACCACCCCAACTAATGGGCCTTTACCACCCCAACAGAAACAGACGGTACACCAACAGAAACAGACAGAAGTAGGTGTACCCTAAGTTCTACCCCAAGCGATCGACTCCCTAGTACATAAATACCCTGTGTCGGTCCCACAGAAGGGTGTATCATTCCCTAAAGTGGCAACCTATAGACGCAGACCTATTTACAGATGACACGGTGTCTTACATCCTCAGAGCAGACCGGATCCATGCATGCACATGACCTGGTTGGAATGCGCCATCGACACCCCTCGCCATTATCTGAATGAACCTCTTACAATTAGTTTAGTAAGTGTGCCCCGGACCCCACATAGTGTCGGGTCATAGTTTTTGATACCAGAAAAGGGTTACTGAATAATATGGGTCCCACACAACAGATGACACAAGTAATTTTTCCCTCCTAATCTTGTGTCCCCAGACTAACATATTTCAAATTAACTTGCTTACAGATTTCAGATGTACACAGTTCAGATTAACAAGTTCTTAAATCAGACATACAGGTTAACAAGTTTTCAGACTAACGGCTCAGATATACAGATTAACAGACTTACAGATTGTTTCACCTAACCTTGTATTGGGCCTACAGATTTACGAAACGGGTTTAATAGATTCATCCGCCCAGTTGATTTAACCTTATCCACCCAACACGTTTTAGGCATCATATTTATCCTAGATTTTCATTAATTAATTATTAATGCACAGACCTCTCACATTAGGTCGGTAGCTTGTGGCCGCTGGATGTGTCGGGCAGTTCCGGGCAGACTTCTACCGCAAGTAAGACCTAACCTCGTGTCTAAGCATCTTTTAGTTATGCCTACAACCTCTCACATTAGACTGACAGTTTGTGGTTGTTGGTTAAGCCGGTTGGGTCCGGGTAGGCTTCTACCGCAAACAGAGCGTAACCTTGTGTCTCAGCATTCTTATCCTTAGCTAAAGTATTCATTCACAGATTATGCCAATATCATACTATTTATGCCAACTCAATAAATTAAACTTCTTTACAAGTTACAACAGATTATTTAAAGTTCTATTAACTTGTTATGCTCAATTTTAGATCAAGCCTACTGATTTTCATATCCCAAATTACCGTATTCGGTTTCAACAGATTTAGCAGATTAGGCAATTTAACAGATTTAATTATCCCTTGAAATTCCATCGACATGCCTCGCCTAATCATAAAATTAAGTCTAATTTTACATGCCCAAATTATGGTCATAATTCACAATGTAAGATATGCCCCAAATTTTAGTTAAATTTACATAGTACAAAATATTCTCTAAAAACCCCAAATCATGATATACCAATACGAATTATGCCAAATTATAGCCTTTGATTTCAGCGTATGCCTAATATCCAAAATCCTCATTTAAGCGTATTCACATTTAATAGTTATCCTATTATAATATAGATCTTTGCGTCTAATTCATATGCATAATAATTCTCCTTCTTCCAAAACAAAGACTATCATATATAGTATGCCAAGATCTAGAACTTAAATTACAACATATGTTCTTTTCTCAAATCAATCCCAAATCAGTCATGTCTAATTATGCATCAATCACTATTTTTCCAAAATTTAGCATTCGTTCGTTAATCTCTTATGAGATTTGGCTTAGGCTCGTGGTAGCCTGGCTATTGAGCAGAAGGAAGGAAGAGATACAGAATAGTTACTATGATATTAATAAGATAGATCTACATAGAAAAATAGATCTGATAAACAAGAATATGCATAATCTCAAATTCAGATTTATAACCATGTCAAGATCATAATTAAATTTCATATCTGAAAATAACTGTACTCACCTTGGTTGGATTCTAAAAGAAAAAGGGTTGTAGTTTTTCTCTTTTAATCCTATTCAGATTAGAAGAAGAATAAGCGCTAGTTTAGCTTAGGTTTCAGCAGAGTAGAGACGCCATTGATTTATTTTAATTAAAATTGAGGCAGCATAGCATTACAATGGTTTGGTGTGGAGAGAATGTGGGGTTTGGGGGTGTTAAAATAGCATAGGGATCAACGAATCTGGTCAGAACGGGCGTCCAAATATAGAAAAACGAACCAGTGCTCGGATCTGGAAATAGGGGGGAGGTCGACCCCCAGGTCGACCTATGTGACCTAGGTCGACCCCCAAGTCGACTCCTTGGTCGATTTGGGTCCTAGGCGGGAAATTTACCGACCTGCCCGTGTGTGTGATTTGAATTTCAAACTTAAATCTGAGCTATTTTAATTTATTTAAATTACTGAAACTTCTGAGGGCCATAACTTCTTCATACAGAGTCCGATTTACACAAACAAGGACTCTATCTTAAGCAGAATTCCGATACGAACGCAATGGCGTAACCCGTTTCCCTTAATTCTTCTTTTAAAAATTAAGTATACTTTGTTTTGTAACTTTAATGTTCACAGAAAATACAGGGTGTTACATTCTTCCCTCCTTAAAGGATTTCATCCCTGAAATTTTCAAGTTAAGAAGAATGTGTCCTTCCATCCAATCACCCATCTACTCAGCCATCATCCATAAGCATCCATTTTCCTTATAAAACTTCTAACGTTGTATGAACATATGCAAAAGTGTGTTTATATGTCTCTTATCTAATGCAAAGATCAGGTGGTCTACTGATTCAGTTGACCTCCTCAATGCGAATTATGTTTGTGCCATGAGTCCAATTATGTATGCAAGAAATCCTATTTGATACACATCATTTCTATATGAGTGCATAACCATTCATCCAAATGCAACATCCATGTGATGAGTCAATCATTTTGCATCCACAAAAAATTGAAAAATGCGCATACATCCGTATGCAGTATGAGAGTGCCTTTGAGCCGATCTAGTGCCTAGTGTGTGTATATGCATCCACGAGAAACCACCAGCAACCACTTGCATCCACTTGCAACCATCAAACATAACATGTCTCAAACACATGTTTACACCCATTAGTTTCTACTAAAAGATCAAAGATTCGATCGATAGGATACAACCGAGTGATAGAAGCAAGCACAATTAAAACAAAAGTTCTGTTCCCATTAGACATCGGTTAAGAGAAAAAAATCTCTAAGTATCAACCCCGAAGACCGAAATCAACATCAGATTGACAATCAGAGAATTACTCCCATTAAACAATGTCATAACTAGAAATCTACTTCACGCTTCAAGTAAAAACCCCTATCCTTTTCAGAAATATTCAGATACTTACAGACTACTGGTACAGATCAGATTATCAAATGATTCTTAGGAAACTAAGCATGATAAAACCCCACCATATCCCACAAAGCCCAGAATGTATGCGTCATAGTCAACTTAACGCCAAACACAGATACCCTCAAACCCCAACCTACCACAAACAGATGAGTCGTAACCCTTATGGGGTTTGAGACTAAAGTGAGATCAGAAGCAAGACTAGTATTAAAGTGCAGAGTCTCAATTACAGAATCAAAATGCCAGAATCAAAAAGTGTTTTAACACAATAATCAGATAAGGAAATTTAAAACTTCTACAAAAAAAATTCCTATCTCAATCCTATCCACCAGCCACGAGAGCATTCGCCTGCCCTTCAAAAGTAGGTCCTGTCCTCTGCCCTTCCCCTCGTTTCTTCGGGTAGTCCCTAGTGAAGTGTCCCATCTCACCACAGTTGAAGCAAGTGCCCTTCCTCTTTCTACAATCCTTGTGCAGATGAGTCAAGCTTCCACAAGTGAAGCACTTTTCTCCTTCTTATCTTTAGACTTTTCATCCTTCTTTAATCAAGCAGCTGGTTGAACCTTCCTCCCATTGTCTATCTCTAAGGTACCAACAAGTCCTCCGCTTTGTTGAGCAAACTTCTAGCCTCGACAAACGTCTCAGTCCCATGAAGCGGTTTTCCGCACGGAAGTTCTTACACATCTTAGAAAAAGCATTTATACGCGGAGGAAGAGATTCAAAAGGTAAAGAGGAAGGAACTCGAAACAAAGAATCAAAAGAAAGATATATGGCTTTTGGGGATTATGTTTTTCAAAATAAACTTTCCATTTGAAAATACTTCCTTTTAAAACCTTTTTGAAAATAGTTTTCAAAAACTTTTATCTAATCTGGTAACCTACAGCCCTGATACAAAGTGTAACACCCCATGTCCATTAATGTCATTCACAAAGGGAATGCATTAACTTTTGTGAAGCATTATAAGTAAACAGAACAGAATATTACAAGAAAGATATGTAAAGTAGTACTTGAAAAATTTATAACTTTATTACAGCAGAAACAGAAATAAGTTTGGTTACATTATTCAAAATCACAATACCAAAACCCAAGTACACAAGTATCAGTCTTACACCAAAATCCTTCAGAATGCATAATTTTAAAACCATATTCCCCAACATAAACAGCCATATGAAGGTAGAGTCAAAGCCAAGCAATACTTCAAGCACTTCAAGCAGAGAAAATATGAATCAAGCTCCCATGTTTCCACCCTGAGCACCTAGGGGAGGGGGGAACGGAAAGAAAAAGAGGCAAAAACAAACGAGGTCAGACATAAAGTCTGGCGAGTCCAGTAACTTTTAGCGTTAAACAGATAGTAGTATCATGACATGTAAATAAAACTAGATGAGAGATAACAACAACATGAGTAGCAGGTATGCTTAAGTTAAACAGAAGAAACAGAATGATATAGACCAAGATAAGGCTTCTTACCTATATCTTACTTCTCTGCATTAATACTTAATATAACAGGATTAGGTGTCACCCTAATGTCTAAACTGAAACAGAAACGGAAACAGAATAATCTGTACAGAAACAGAATGCTAGTAATGGGCCTTTACCACCCCAACAGAGATAAAAGGTACAGAAACATAATGCTAGTAATGGGCCTTACCACCCCAACAGACACAGAAGGTACATAAATAGAATGCTAGTAATGGGCCTTTACCACCCCAAAAGAGACAGATAGTACAGAAACAAAATGCTAGTAATGGGCCTTTACCGCCCCAACAGAGACAGACAGTACAGAAACATAATGCTAATAACGGGCCTTTACCACCCCAACTAAAGGGCCTTTACCACCCCAACAGAAACAGACGGTACACCAACGGAAACAGACGGAACTAGGTGTACCCTAAATTCAACCCCAAATGATCGGCTCCCTAATACATAAATACCCTGTGTCGGTGTAACGACCCGGGAAAATGAGATCTTGGTTATCCGATATACAACACATTTCGAACATCCAAGGATCAAAAATAACCAAATAGTTAATGAAAGAAGTTAGAGGGCGAGAATAGATAAGATAGAAACTTATAGAATATAAGAAGAAGAAGAACATCATCATCAGCGTAAACACGAATCTCACAGTGGAACGAATAAAATATAACATAACTTTTGAAATACAAACAATATATATATACAACAACATTGCAGAGTACAACACTTACAATAACAGCGGAAATAAACTATAGCTATATGATCCTGAAGCCTCCTGCTCCAGCTCTTCAAGTATCTGTAAATCCCGACTACTTGACTGCCCGTACAAAATTGGGCACCCAAGAGTTTGGGGAGAACAAAAAAAAATAAACTCCGGGTCAGTCATGGGATTGGTGTGAGTAAAACAGTTTGAACTAGTAAACGATATCTCATAAGACCACGCCGTATAACGGAATGGGTTTTCCCCTTGTGAGAATCCAAAATATCTTTATATCAAAACCTTTTGATATTATAATAATGTCTATCAACCACAATACAATAATCGTCTAGCAGAAATGCTTTCATCTCACGTTCTACATATATAGTATACAATCAAAACTGCAAGCACGTATTGGGTAATGGATTTCCAACTATGACAAGGTATGGAACCACTTTTCGCTAGTGTACCTCTAGAGAGGAATACACTGGGTTCAACAAGAACATCTTGCAACCCGGCCACACATGACCGACCACTCATTTCGCTTGAGTGTATCGAATGTATATCACCAACGGTTGGGATCAACAACCGTTTACCGAATAGGGCAGCATCAACAATAGATTTTTAGAAGTAAATGAAACTCTAGATCAGGTGATTATACACCCTAATAGGTGTGACCTACATAGCCATGCTGCCTACCCGATTTTTTTCATTTTCCGGTTGATGAGGCTCGAGGTTACGCTTTATCATCACATCAGATTCACTTCGAACACCACATTGTCAGATCGATCGAAAATCACTAATTGACGTCTACAACAGTACATTACGTGTTACCTAAAGAAGTTTCCTTCTCCGCTTCTACTCTTGGTACGGTTGAAGAAATTAATGTACGTGACCTTTCTGGGAATACTCTGTCAGACATTCATCCATACAAGTCATCCAGGAACAGGATGAACCGAAGGCACTATTCAGTACATCCATCTTAGGCACTGTTATCTAAGACTTATACAATAGCCCTTGCACTTTACTCCGTCTTCAATCATCTTTGGCATATATGATTCGCAATGCTTATGCCAATACAGAGTGGTTCTTTGGATAGTAATCCAACCGGTCTCTCCATATTAACAACGTTAAAATGGTCAAAACTTCGATAGACTGTGATTTAACCAACAAAGAAAAACAGATGTGTAAACAACGATATTATTTCCAGATGGAAATTCTATCAACCAATCATCAATTATATATATATTTATATATATTTACTTATTTTCTATATTTAGAAAATATATGTTAATACTGGAAAACATTTCCATAACTTATTTATGTATCACTATTCTTCTACAACTATCAGTCCCTGATTGCAAACTAGTATAAGAACAATTCCCTAAGTACCAATCCCGAAGGTCGAAACCAACATCATATAGACACTTAGGAAATCATTCAACTTAACCAGTCTCCAGTCAATTTATGATTTAGCTTAACTCCATTTCTTAACTCCTTATACATGAACAATTCCATTTCTAATTCATATTTCCAATTTCAATATTTGATTACGTTCTGATTCTATTTGGAAAACATTTCCAAATCTTCTTTACTTGGATTTAACAGATGTTTAAATCACCATTGCGACGACAACTCAAACCACTATACTTATTTACTAAATTCACATAACCACTTTCACTCTCGAACCTTAACCATTTCTAAATTAAAAACGAAGTCAATCAAGTTGGGGTATAACTACCTCTGAGACCTTAACTGAACAACATTTCAAATCTCGAAATAGGGTAAGTTCATCTTTTAACTTTTTAACACTTCCTGACGTAGCTTCTGGATATAATTTAAGAGTCCAACTCCTTTACAGAATCATTTGATTAAAACAGTGGTGTTATAATTTCCCGCTTCTGAAATATAATAACTTTAATCTAACTCTCATTTCCTAACTCGAATAAATAACGAACAACTAATTTATTAACTCCTATTTGGTAAACTCTTATTCTATAACTCTTATTCGAATAACTCCAACCTAATAACTCTTATTCGATTAACTCTAACTCTATTTAACTCTTACTGGATTAACTCTTATTCGAATAACCTACATCCGAATAACTTATATTCGATAATCTCTCTTCTTCGAGTAAACTATATTTGATTTAA
This sequence comes from Allium sativum, assembly GCA_030737875.1. Classification (NCBI taxonomy): domain Eukaryota; kingdom Viridiplantae; phylum Streptophyta; class Magnoliopsida; order Asparagales; family Amaryllidaceae; genus Allium; species Allium sativum. The sequence continues at coordinate 898,248,363 of CM060922.1, read as the reverse complement.
CTCCTGTCGAATAACTAGATTCGATAAACTCCCTTTGAATATCTCTGATTCGATTAACTTACTTCGAATATCTCTGATTCGATTTACTCACTTTGAATATCTACTATATTCGTTTAACTCCTTTCTTCGAATAAACTAATATTCGATTTAACTCTAACTGAATAACTCTAACTAATTAGCTCTAACTGTTTAACTCTAACTGATTAGCTCTAACTGATTAACTCTAACTGGTTAACTCTAACTGAATAACTCTAACTGATTAGCTCTAACTGATTATCTCTAACTGGTTAACTCTAACTGATTAACTCTAACTGATTAGCTCTAACTGATTAACTCTAACTGAATAACTCTAACTGAGTAGCTCTAACTGATTAACTCTAACTAGTTAACTCTAACTGATTAACTCTAACTGGTTAACTCTAACTGATTAACTCTAAATGGTTAACCCTAATGGTTTTACTCTAACTGGTTAACCCTTCGTCCTTATTCAGTTTCAGATATCGATGTTGAAATCGATTCTTACTTCTCTATATAAGTCCTGACTTATATATATTCTATTTATCAACTGATAAATAATTACTTAATTTATAAATATCATTTATAAATTATTCTACTCCATTTATCTGTTTTCTCCATATATAAGTCCTGACTTATATATATATATATATATATATATATATATCTATTTATCCAAAGATAAATATTTCCTTTATAATCTATTTATTTCTAAATGCCTTTACTAATATTTCCTTTTTAATCCTATTTGTAAATGGTTTACAAATATTCCCTTTTCAAATTCTATTTGCAAATGATTTGCAAATATTTCCTTTTAGGGTTCTATTTCCATGTATTTCCTTTATTAACCTTATTTATTTATCCTAAGCATTTCCTTTATTAATATTTTATTTATTTTCTAAATAAATATTCCTTATATCTTATCTTATTTATTTAACAAATAAAAAATCCTTTTAATAATTTATTCTATTTCCTAAGTCAATATCTCTTTTATAACTTATTTACTTAACAAATAAGTATCTCATTTAACATCTCCTATTTATTTAACCAATAAATATCTTATGATTTTATAAATATTCCCTTTTCTTTATAAATATTTCATTTACAAAGATTTCCCCTTTCTATATAATTTCACTTGTAAAGATTTCTATTTATAAATATTTCATTTATAAATATTTCATTTATAAACATTTCATTTATAAAACCCCTTTGATTTTATAAATATTTTATTTTCAAATACCATTTGAAAATTCCCCTTTTTCACATTCCAGTATGTTATAGTGTTTAACATATCAAGTCATAATGACAAATATCGTCCATACACATATAATCAACAACGGATTATAAACCACGTCATATATCACAATATATGAAAATAATAAAATAGCTGTTGAAGAATCCAGTCGGATTCCTCCAACCTGTTTCCCTGCATCCACAGATGTTACACAATAAAATCAACATCACTTTTAGTTCCATATGATATATTCTGTTAAACAAAATCAATACAGAAATTCAACTAACTGACTAGCAGTTCAATCAAACAGTCAACACACAGTCAATCAGCCAATATTTAACAGTTCTAAAAATACAACATGAAATTATAAACTGCTCAGAGTTAGTGAGATTTACTCACATTGGCAGTTCATCGTTAAAGAACGATAAACTGTTGTTTGATTTGAATCAAACAGTTTATTTCTCCATAAATTCAAACGAGCTCCAATCCACTTCAAACCAGTTCCATTGTGAAGTGATCGTCCATATGATCCTAACGGATCCAACCGTTCGAAAAACTGAGTTCATATGAGATAATTATCGCGTTAAGGAGTAAATAACAAATTTAAAGTAATTTAAGTTTTGAATAATTATATGGGCCTTTACCCATTAAATTCCACGGCCCACGTTTCAAACCCGGACCCGTTTATATCCTCCAAACTCCCTTCTTCCTCCTGCTCCTTAATTCGGCACTCTAGCTTCCTTCCTCAAACAAATGGCCGTGTATCCTCCACCTCATTCTCACTCAATCTATCATGGTTTCCAAAACTCACACCACCAAATCATTTCTCTCTAACTCCTCTACTACTTCGTCACAACCTCCATACACTCGCACGCACTTTAGGAACCACGACGACTTCCAGTTCGACAGTACAGTGCTGTCGCACGTCCCAATTTGATGACGCAAATCCAAAAAATACTGCCACAAACACGGGTTTCCATCACGAGTTCGAAACCAACCCTCGAATCCATGGATCCATGCTCCTATCTTCGCCAATGTATAACCTTAGGACTCGCTCTGCGTTTCCAGCGTTCTCAAATAGGCATCGCACACCAAAGGAAGGGTACGAGGTTGAAGGGAATCACATACAGATCTCATATATATGTATTTGAGGATTTATTGAAATTTATAGGGATTGTTTTGGATTTTACTTTTGGGAATCCTTTTTACTGTAAAACAATTGCGGTTATATATAGTTGTGTTGGTGGTTGGTGATGTTTATGGTAGAGAAGAGAGGATGGCATGGCCCTCATTTGAACAACAAAAATGTTAGGATATTTTTTTAATTGATTTTTATATTTTATTTTATTGATTTTATATTCGTCTCTGGTCCTTGAAAATTCCTACGACCAAATACAATGCCCAAAAATCACGAAACTGGACATGCAGCTACTGTCTGACATTACGGTCCCAATGAAACTGGTTTCGTTGAATTCCGACTCCGTTTGCTCACACAGCGTATTTTTGACCGTCAAAATACTGTCTGTTTTTCACTCTAAAAATACGTACGGCCACACAGTGACTTAAAAATCACGGAAACTGAAATCTAGCAATAATTTAATATTGCGGATCCAAAAAAATTAGTTTCGTCGAATTCTGAGGTCGTTTGCAAAACTGGCTATTTTTAAAGCTCTGAATAACCCATTTAAATATATAAATATAATTAAATTAAATACAAATAAATTTATATTATTGTATATACTCACAGTGGAATACCATACAACTCTACTGGGATTTATAACTTGATATTTCAAATCCTGATTAAATCGATATTTGATTTAAAATGAAGTTCCTTTTTAAAATATAAATAATTCCTTTATAAATTATAAAGGAATTCCACGGCGACTTTTATAGAATTTGATTTGGACGTAAATCAAAATCTACCCAACGAAGTCCAGATTTTTCTCTTCCACTAGAAAGATATACTCCACCAGCTCCACACGTTTCTTATTTCACAGAAATCCGGCTTAAAACGAATCCTGTACATTCAGTTGAACTTCAAATCGCCAAATTACGAACTGCAGCGTCATTTTAAGCTCGATTTTAATTATAATATAATTATACGTTCAAACTGTCGTTCAAATAATATATTCGTTATTCTAATTCAATTTTAAACTGAATTAAATATCACAGATGATCCAGTTCACACCATATCGCCATTTCAGCCAATTCTGATTATTTCAGAATTAAATATATTATTTTATTTATTATTTTAATTAAATATTCACCATTATTTAATTCCACAACTATTTAATCCTTTAATTCACTATTTAAATAATAAAATAAATTAATTATCATATCACTGAAAAATGCGGGTCATTACATTCTTCCACACTTAAAATAATTTCGTCCTCGAAATTGCTAAGGTAGAAAACAAACCCTACCGACTGGTTAGAACTTATTTGTTCACTTCTCAACTTCAGTTTCTACTGAACCAACTTTATTTCAACTGAAATATTAATTAATTCTTATCAACGAAAATTTTCCAAAAATCCTGAAAATTTTCTAACACCTTAACTTTTGGAATAATTTCACCAGCACCTCCTTTGTACTGGTCAATATGTCAAACTCCAACTCACCTCTCTGGGCCATCTCCAACCCAAAAGAAAATCAAACAGCCAAGCGGCTTGCCAATTTGGCTCATCAAAATCTCATACCATATGAAATATAAACTTGTACCTTTTTGTCAGGCATATCAACTCTATCACTTCCATATGCTATCAACTCAGCATATACCAATGTTATCCCAATCAAATTCTAAAATCATTTTTTCTCCAACACAACCATTCGCTTTTTACCAAACCAAATTTTCATTTCAAACTCAAATTTTGTTCTTGATCCCGAATCCTTAACTCACCAACATAATATCATTTCAAATCAATTTCTATTACCACTTAATTGGATTTACTTTAATTCCAATTTGCTTTTACAAATTCCTATTTAGTTTGTCTTAAATTAAACAAATCAAATTCTGGGAGTTCTAAACAGCTTCGTTTTTCTCAAAACAATTCAAAAACAAAATCCTTTGGTAGTAATCCGCCACTCAGCTACTCGAAAATGAACACCGATGATGTCTAGCTCATCATCGGGGTTATTTCCCAGCTATCAAAGTGAGTTCAATACTATATCACTTTAAAAATCATTCTTACACACTTTTATTTTGAAATCAGTTCGAAATATCATTCATAAGTGCTTGGAATACAATTTAAAATCTCCCAGGATCTTAAAATTTACATATATGTAATCCAAGTCTATTTACAAACTCTATTCCAAATTTCCAGGGTTTCAATTTCAATTCTGATTTAAATTTCAGATTTAATTCAATTCATTATACTTATCTGAATTCTGATTGGTTATTTACATAACCATTTCACATTTTTATAATCTTACTCGATTATAATATCAACCAATATATCCAATATGTATCAAAATATACTTTGGGTAAAATGATTTTCATTTACCCTCTTTTAAAAACATATCGTGCCGTCCCATCGAATTAAAGTGTTTATAAACTCCTACCGATACAGTGGATCAAACTGATCGACCAGAACCCATAAAAAACTCAACCAATGAATCTCCACAATATAAAACAATTTTTTATATCAACTACAAATATGTTCACTCGTATATATACACTCAAACTCAATCTAGGGTATCACTAACCCTATCTCTACCGAGTCACGCCACAGAGCCAAGGTAAATCACTTAACCTTAAGCTCTGATATCAACTGTAACGACCCGGGAAAATGCGATCTTGGTTATTCGATATACGACACATATCGAACATCCAAGGATCGAAAATAACCGAATAGTTAATGAAAGAAGTTAGAGGGTGAGAATAGATAAGATAGAAACTTATAGAATATAAGAAAAAGAAGAAAATCCTCATCAGAGTAAACACGAATCTCACAGCGGAACGAATAAAATATAACATAACTTTTGAAATACAAACAATATATATACAACAACATTGCAGAGTACAACACTCACAATAACAGCGGAAATAAACTATAGCTATATGATCCTGAAGCCTCCTGCTCCAGCTCTTCAAGTATCTGTAAATCCCGACTACTTGACTGCCCATACAAAATTGGGCACCCAAGAGTTTAGGGAGAACAAAACAAAATAAACTCCGGGTCAGTCATGGGACTGGTGTGAATAAAACAGTTTTAAACAGTTTGAACAAGTAAACGATATCTCATAAGACCACGCCGTATAATGGAACGGGTTTCCCCTTACGAGAATCCAAAATATCTTCTTATCAAAACCTTTTGATATTATAATAATGTCTATCAACCACAATATAATAATCATCTAGCAGAAATGTTTGCGAACAAATCAAACAGTTGTAAACAACTGTAAAATCCGTTCGGCTAAACAACAAGGATTGTTGTAGAGGGTGTCGAACTCTGGGACCAAAAATATTTTACTTAATAAATCCAGTCAAGTTATTCCAGTATTTTGATTGGTTGAAAACACAGAAAATAACAGCAATTAAATAAAAGGAGAGATTTATATAATAAGAGAAAGAAATTAGGGGATAATGACATAGATTAGATTCACACTCATCAATAGCCAACAAATAAATATAGATCTAATTCATGTTTCTGTCACAAACACAAATCAACGATAAATAGATTCTTAGAAACAAATAAGTAAATAACGACAAGCATAGCCTATGCAGGAGCTGAGCTCTTAAAAAACCATAGACTATCAGGACAGATTCACAATTAATTTCTAAAAACCTAAAATTATATCTAAATCTGATAATTGTTAGACCGAACACGAATATACCCTGTGAAGGAGCATAACTCTTAAACGACACAGGATATGAAGGTTCAGATCTAACCCTTGATTCAGATCCATATCTATGTATAAAGTCCTCATCTATTGGCTATGTGATTCATATTGAATCATATCTATTAGCGTCATCACCCCCCAATCAAAGGGGATTAGCTAGACATAGCTAAAGAAGAAGAAAAAGAAAATAAATAACATAAACATAAATAAAATAAAATAACAACAGAGAAGAGAAGGAGAAGAGTTTTATTCCAAGCAGAGGATTACAGAATAAAACTAAGTGTGTTTTTACATGAATGAGATACAAGGTATTTATAGCTGATATGACAAAGACTACTTGGCAAATTCCACAATGTGGGACTAAAGAATTAGCCCAAATAACACATAAGCTAGTGTGAACGGGGTTGTAGAGTAAGAGGCCTTGTAAGTGAGCCAGTGTGAACGCTACATGAGTGAAATGGTCTGCAATTGAGCCAATGTGAACACAATATGAGTCTTTAGTGAGCCAAATCTACCCAACTGAACTCTATTTGCAACCGTTCTTCAAGCTTTAAACTCTTCAAGCTTTAGTAATTTTAACTTCACTCTTTTTCAGCAAATTCTTCATGCTTTATTCATCAAATGCTCTAAACCATGATTCTTGTCAACAATCTGAAAACACAGCTATAAATACACAATATCAATTATTTAAAAGATAAAATAAGATAAATATGCGGATAAAATATACACATTTACGTGTATATCAAGAAACGCTTTCATCTCACGTTCTACATATATAGTATACAATCAAAACCGCAAGCACATATTGGGTAATGGATTTCCAACTATGACAAGGTATGGTACCACCTTTCGCTAGTGTACCAATAGAGAGGAATACACTGGGTTCAACAAGAACATCTTGCAACCCGGCCACACATGACCGACCACTCATTTTGCTTGAGTGCATCGAATGTATATCACCAACGGTTGGGATCAGCAACCGTTTCCCGAATGGGACAGCGTCAACAATATATTTTTAGAAGTAAATGAAACTCTAGATCAGGTGATTATACACACTAATAGGTGCGACCTACATAGCCATGCTGCCTGCCCGATTTTTGTCATTTCCCGGTTGATGGGGCTTGAGGTTACGCTTCATCATCACATCAGATTCACTTCGAATGCCACATTGTCAGATCCATCGAAAATCACTAATTGATGTCTATAACAGTACATTACGTGTTAGCTAAATAAGTTTCCTTCTCCGCTTCCACTCTTGGTACGGTCGAAGAAATCAATGTACGTGACCTTTCTGGAAATACTCTGTCAGACATTCGTCCATACAAGTCATCCAGGAACAGGATGAACCGAAGGCACTATTCAGTACATCCATCTTAGGCATTGTTATCTAAGACTTATACAATAGCCCTTGCACTTTACTCCGTTTTCAATCATCTTTGGCATATATGATTCGCAACGCTTATGCCAATACAGAGTGGTTCTTTGGATAGTAATCCAACCGGTCTCTCCATATTAACAACGTTAAAATGGTCAAAACTTCGATAGTCTGTGATTTAACCATCAAAGAAAAACAGGTGTGCAAACAATGATATTATTTCCAGATGGAAATTCTATCAATCAATCATCAATCATATATATATATTTTTATATATATTTCCTTAATTTCTATACTTAGAAAATATACGTTAACACTGGAAAACATTTCCATAACTTATTTATGTATCAATATTCTTCTACAACTATCAGTCTCTGATTGTAAACTAGTATAAGAACAGTTCCCTAAGTACCAATCTCGAAGGTTGAAACCAACATCAGATAGACACTTAGGAAACCATTCAACTTAACCAGTCTCCAGTCAATTTCTGATTTAGCTTAACTCCATTTCTTAACTCCTTATACATGAACATTTCCTTTTCTAATTCATATTTCCAATTTCAATATTTGATTACGTTCTGATTCTATTTGGAAAACATTTCCAAATCTTCTTTACTTGGATTTAACAGATGTTTAAATCAACATTGCGACGACAACTCAAACCACTATACTTATTTACTAAATTCACTTAACCACTTTCACTCTCGAACCTTAACCATTTTTAAATTAAAAACGAAGTCAATCAAGTTGGGGTATAACTACCTCTCATACCTTAATTGAACAACATTTCAAATCTCGAAATAGGGTAAGTTCATCTTTTAACTTTTTAACACTTCCTTACGTGACTTCCGGATAAAATTTACGAGTCCAACTCCTTTACAGGATCATTTGATTATAACAGTGGTGTTATAATTTCCTGCTTCTGAAATATAATAATTTTAATCTAACTCTCATTTCATAACTCGAATAGATAACAAACAACTAATTTATTAACTCCTATTTGGTTAACTCTTATTCTATAACTCTTATTCGAACAACTCCAACCTAATAACTCTTATTCGATTAACTCTAACTCTATTTAACTCTTATTGGATTAACTCTTATTCGAATAACTTACATTCGAATAACTTATATTTGATAATCTCTCTTCTTCGAGTATACTATATTTGATTTAACTTCTGTCGAATAACTAGATTCGATCAACTCCATTCAAATATCTCTGATTCTATTAACTTACTTCGAATATCTCTGATTCGATTAACTCATTTCGAATATCTACTATATTCATTTAACTCCTTTCTTCGAATAAACTAATATTTGATTTAACTCTAACTGAATAACACTAACTGATTAGCTCTATCTGTTTAACTCTAACTGATTAGCTCTAACTGATTAACTCTAACTGGTTAACTCTAACTGAATAACTCTAACTGATTAGCCCTAACTGATTAACTGTAACTGGTTAACTCTAACTAATTAACTCTAACTGATTAGCTCTAACTGATTAACTCTAATTGGTTAACTCTAACTGAATAACTCTAACTGATTAGCTCTAACTGATTAACTCTAACTGGTTAACTCTAACTGATTAACTCTAACTGGTTAACTCTAACTGATTAACTATAACTGGTTAACCCTAATGGTTTTACTCTAACTGGTTAACCCTTCGTCCTTATTCAGTTTCAGATATCGATGTTGAAATCGATTCTTACTTCTCTATATAAGTCTTGACTTATATATATTCTATTTATCCACTGATAAATAATTACTTAATTTATAAATATCATTTATAAATTAATCTACTCCATTTATCTGTTTTCTCCATATATAAGTCCTGACTTATATATATATATATATCTATTTATCCAAAGATAAATATTTCCTTTATAATCTATTTATTTCTAAATGCCTTTACCAATATTTCTGTTTTAATCCTATTTGTAAATGGTTTACAAATATTCCCTCTTCAAATTCTATTTGCAATTGCAAATATTCCCTTTTAGGGTTCTATTTCCAAGCATTTCCTTTATTAACCTTATTTATTTATCCTAAGCATTTCCTTTATTAATATTTTGTTTATTTTCTAAATAAATATTCCTTATATCTTATCTTATTTATTTAACAAATAAATATCTCCTCTTCTTATACTATTTATTTAACAAATAAAAAATCCTTTTAATAACTTATTCCTTTTTTCTAAGTCAATATCTCTTTTATAACTTATTTACTTAACAAATAAGTATCTCGTTTAACATCTCCTATTTATTTAACCAATAAATATCTCATTTATAAAATCTTATGATTTTATAAATATTCCCTTTTCTTTATAAATATTTCATTTATAAAGATTTCCCCTTTCTATATAATTTCACTTATAAAGATTTCTATTTATAAATATTTCGTTTATAAATATTTCATTTATAAACATTTCATTTATAAAACCCCTTTGATTTTATAAATATTTTATTTTCAAATACTATTTGAAAATTCCGCTTTTTCACATTCCGGTATGTTATGGTGTTTAACATATCAAGTCATGATGACAAATATCGTCTGTGACAAAGAGGAATTTCGCTGGATCCGAATCAGTCGCTAAACCGATCTAGACCGTTCGAAACGCCTGATTGTTTTGAGAACAAGACAAAATAGAACGCAGGCGGAAGAACATTTCATTGTATATTACAACAATACATCAGATTACAAGAATATACAGAGTATAAATGAATATTACACAGAAATATCAGAGATTTAAATTACATTTAAATACATAGCAGCGGAAAATAATACAATGCACAACTGAAGGAGATATACGGATACAAAGCTTTCCGGATATCGTTCCAGCTGTAAACCAGGATCCTGTGAATATAAATATGCTAAAACCAAAACTACTAGCTGCCCGTGTCAAAATAGGAGCACCCAGAGTTTAGGTTAAAACAATAAACTCCAGGTCAGTCATGGGACTGGTGTGAGAACTAAAACAGTTATTATTCTTTATTTTAAAGTTAGGTAAATCAAGGGACCACGCCGTATAACACGGAACGGGTTTCCTCCCTAGAATACCAGTGCATAAAACAAACAACGCAATGCTAAATAAAGAAAAAATGAAGCTGTTATAAGACCCAGGTCCTATCACACAATGCAACGCAAGCCGGGGGATAGGGTTTTCCCTTATAACAACCAAAGAATGCTTGATACGTTTAAAACAAATCATTTGGTACTATTATAAATGCATAGTGTATAAAACAACTTCAAATCATAAGTATCAATCATAGGCGGCATGGGTACCATATATCATGTCGCCATACTAGGCTCTACAATCAAAACCGCAAATGTCACGTATTTGGAAGTTGGGTTTCCGTCTGTGAACCGAGGCAAAAGATAGTCCTCAACCGATTCGAGACTCTCTAGCCTGAGCCTCAGGAACAGCCGCAACTGCCCCTTGGATCGTCAGGGCCGGTCCACCGATGTGGATTATAATGCTTGAACACTACGTTTCTCCGCCCTTTGGGGCGTAAATGAGCCAACGAATGACTCCATCGGACCCGGATCGTCCGATCAAACCGAGGCGCCTCGCAACAGCAACAACCACACAGGTGAAAATAATATAAATGTCAGGGCTGGTAGGTCACTGACACCACCCTAGCTAGAAAGAAAACGCATGTCCCCCCTGAGGTCCGTCTCCCGTTTTTGGTTCACCACCGGGGTGTGAGGCTCGCGAATTCACGTTACACAAAGTTGTGCCACACAGGCTATGCTTTGATCATCACCACAAGACTGCTTTTCAACAGAAGCCTTGATCATTTGCATCTTAGCATGCCACACAGGCAAACCACTCTATGCAACCGATATCAGTCACACAGAATGAAATCCAATGTCAGACACACAGTCCATTTACAAGTTCATCTGGGTCTGAACGAAACCGAAGGCACCTAGTACCCCGCATATCCATCGATCTCCAAGTACGTCTGGACGATCACCAACTGTTTCCATCTTCTTGGGTGTACAGCCCAATCAAGATCATCAGTAATTACCCAAACGACGTGAAGACCTCCGGTCTTCGACCACCGTCTTCATCTTCGACTTATCGTCGCATAAGTTATTCAGAATGGGATAAACCCGGTCTTTCCGAATAACTCGCGTATATTATAAACAAGTGTTACACAAACACAACATACGCCTCATTCTAATTCATTAGTCACTAACCGTAAATTAATCAAGAGAATAATTCCCCAAATATTAACCCCGAAGGCCGAAACCAACATCAGATCAATATCCAGAAAACCATTCTGCTTAGCTAACCGACAGTTAGTTTCTAAATTTCACATTCATAGGGAAAGGTTCCCATTAATTTTATCCAAGATAAATCATTAAAATTTATTCTTTAATCTATTTTTGAATATCAATTCAAACTAGTCGGGATTAGCGAACCTTACCGAAGTAATCATTTGTTTTAATTTCCCAATCCCAACCTATTCATCCCATGAAGTAAAACTGGTTATACTTTATATCTAACACCATGGTGTTATCGGTAAATTCAATTACCATTTCATGTTCCAATCTAATTAAAGATTTAACTATCGCCTGGAGTAAAACTGGTGATACTCCATTCTCGATCTTTTCAATCTAATTAAAGATTCATTAAAACTCCACTTAGTTTTAATCGTTAACTGGGTTAAAGAATTAGTGTCATTTAAAACACGGTTCACGATAAACCAAAAACCACCTTCCATTAATTATCAGGTTAAAGAACGAGTGTTATTTAAAACACTGTCCACGATAAACCCAAAAATCAATATCAATTCAATTTCAATTAAATATTATTTAATTGGTATGCTTCATTAAATCTAAATAAAAAAGATTTAATCTTTTCCCTACTGGGTTCAAGAACAGTGTTAGTCAAGACACCATTCACGACAAACCCAAATCACATTTGATATTAAATACAGGGCTCTGAATAGAAAATATCCCGGCTTATATTCAATATCAAATTCTACGACCAACAGATTCGTATTGGAAATAACGATATATAAATATCTTTCAAATTTCCATAACAACATCTGTATAATCACGAAATCCAACATCGAAATATTCCGAAGACAATTTCGATTCAAATCCATTCCAATGCAATCATTGGAAATTCTGGTTATTTTCAAAACCATTTCAAATTCAATTTATTTATTTAAAAATAAATAGAATTATAATTCTAGTTCAAAACTAGTTCATTTCGATAAAAATCTATTTTTATCTTTTCAAATATGGAGTTTTTCATCCCAACATTTCCCAAATCATTTCTTATGATTTTACACAAATTATTGATATTTTTAATGATTTTATCAAGGCCCGTACAGTCGATTTCCATAAACGGCCATCGAACTGCACTTACAACGACCTTTTCCAAATTTGATTTGGACATAATTCCAAATCCAACCGTTAGATTTCAAATTTCTAATATTCATTAGAAAGCTCTTTTCGATACGAACCCAACGGTTCCGGTTTTAGGAGAATCCGACGGTCGGATATCCCGCAATATCCGTTTGAAGTCAATGGTCGAAATTCGAGAACCGCCGCGGCGCGGCGCGTTCCATTCAGGCCATTATATTATATATATAATATATATAATATATACTTCGTTGATTTCAATTCAAAACGTGCTTTATAAATCGTTTTTAAATTCATTTTCAAAACGGTTCCAACTTCATATTCAATTTCAAATCAAAATTGAATATTCCAATTTAAATTCATTTTAAATTCATTTCAAATTGATTTCAATTCAAATTGATTTCTAAATCAAATTTCAGTTCGATTTCAATTCAATTCAATTTCAATTCGAATTCACTTATATTCCATTTCAATTCGAATTCACTTATATTCAATTTCAATTCGAATTCATTTATATTCAATTTCAATTCGAATTCGTTTATATTCAATTTCAATTCGAATTTATTTATATTCAATTTCAATTCGAATTTATTCATATTCAATTTCAATTCGAATTTATTTATATTCAATTTCAATTCGAATTTATTCATATTCAATTTCAATTCGAATTTATTTATATTCAATTTCAATTCGAATTTATTCATATTCAATTTCAATTCGAATTTATTTATATTCAATTTCAATTCGAATTTATTTATATTCAATTCATTTCAAAATATCAGATTTTGAAATCACTTTCAATATTCATTATAAAATGAATAAAATCGATATAAATATCGTTCACGTCAAAATGGCGTCAATCTAATCAATACGACTTCATATATTCCTATTTTCAAATATTCTATTTCAAATATTTCTATTTTAAAACTGGAATGAGGCCCAATCAATTACCATATAATGTTAATTATATGGATTTTCTACAACACATGTATACAATAACAACGAGGAATAATCGACCATCATCCAAAGTGCATTCTACACTGTATAAGCATCAAATATAAATATCCAACGCTTATAACAGCCTGTCAATCAATCGATCGACATACAACTAAACAATCGGGATTTATGTACGTCAAATATCATCCCAATACCCGTGTGGGGTTTCAAGCAATCCAACACAGATTTTTATTTGTGCAGTTGGGCGATGTGTAAAATTTATCGTCCCAATCAATGTCCTTCAAATAGGTGTACATAAACAGACCGTCCGGTTTGTAAATGAATATTTATTTATTCACATTCACGTTAAAAATTATATTTTTAACAATCAAACTATTTTATTCAACCTATGAATATTCTATTCGGTTCATTTATTAAATAAAATGTTATCTTTATTTTCCTAACTTATTTTTAGAAAATTTCGGCGGTATAACGACACGATACTAGAAACGGGACAAGGCCTAGCCTTATCCCCGGTCTAGTGAAGGCCCACGCCATTCACACATCAATCAAATCAATTTCATTTCACCAAACAATTCAATTCAAACCAAATAATCTAACCAACTACACAACCAAACAATTAAACAAACAAGCCATCCATGGTCTGTGGATGACGGGTGTCGGGTGCTGCTAAGCACCGTCTGCATCCTAGTATATATATATAACTAGAAAAAGAAATTGAAGAGTGAGAAGTTCTCACCGATAGTTATCCCAACTTCACGACACTTCATTTATAGAAATCTTCGCCGTTCTCGCCTTTCGTCACTTTCGTTGCCCGTAGCCACTACATATGTAAAAATCACATTTTTACTTCGCTATTCAATATATAAAAATCGAATTTTTACTTTTCTATTCAATATATAAAGATCGAATTTTTATTTCGCTATTCAATATATAAAAATCGAATTTTTATTCCGCTATTCAATATATAAAAATCGAATTTTTACTTTGTTATTCAATATATAAAAATCGAATTTTTACTTTGTTATTCAATATAGAAAAATCTAATTTTTACCTTGTTATTCAATATAGAAAAATCTAATTTTTTCTATTTTAAAAATCTAACCTTTTCATAGTTAAAAATAAATCCAACCTTTATCGTTTTAAAAATAATGATATTTCAGTTTAAAAATTCTATATATTTCAGTTTTAAAAGCTCTTTAAATTTCAGTTTTAAAAATTCTTTAAATTTCAGTTTTAAAAATTCTTTAAATTTCAGTTTTAAAAATTCTTTAAATTTCAGTTTTAAAAATTCTTAAAGGAGAGAAGGAAGAAAAAGGAAGAGAAAATAAAACCAATATTAAAAACTTACAGCGGAAGGTGAAAGGGGGGGGTGCTCGCGGCGTGGTGGAGTGTGGCTTGCTGAGGGGGAAGGAGGCGGAGGCGCATGGGAAAGAAAGGGGGGCGACTGGGTTTAGCGGCATCGGGGGAGGAGAAGATGGTCGGGCGAGGAGGAGACGCGGAGAGAGAAGCAAGGGTGGAGGCGGAGGGAGGCCCGCGGCTGGGGAGGAGCGCCTGGGCGGTGGGCAACGGGGTCGTCGATGGTCGGCGACCTGAATTAGGGCTCCGCCCTTCGTTTTTTTTATCTGTTGATTTGAACGAACGAGAAAAGCAAAGGGGGGGGGGGCAGCGGTTTTGACGGGGAGGAGAGGAAGCTTTTAATTTTTAATTATTTTAATTATAAAAAGTTGACTTTTTCATACAACATCTAAACGAGGCCCACCGCCTGTCGTCCATAGCGTTTCACCCCCATTCCGAACACAATGGGATATGTACCATAAGTTGATTCGATCGTTTCGATCAGTTTCCGTTAAAATCAACATATAACTCTATATATTGAATTTGAACGCGCATTTCAATTTACCGGGGCCACATTAACTCGAAAAATTCCAGAAAATATTTTCTAGCTTCGTATTAACGATACATTCCTAACAAAACTAGTTTCGTCGAATTCTGAGATCGTTGGAAAAATGGCCATTTTCCAGTCGATTAAAATCAACTGAAACTGGTCAAACGCGTTTTCCTTTGCCACGCTCACATATTGATTCGAAAAATTATGAAATTTGAAACTTAGCAATAACTTTACATCACGGATCCAACAAAAGTGGTTTCGTCGAAATCCGAGGTCGTTTGCAAAATTTCCATTTTTAAGGGCCTGAATTCCATAGCGACTATTCAGAATTTTCATTTGGACATATCTTTTGATTCCCGCTATGAAATTTCAATTTTTCGGATTCGTTGGAAAGATATTATCAATTAGATCCTATTATTTTTGGTTTCGCTAAAATCCGGATTGTTTTGCACCTGGTACATTCATTTGTAGTTTGAAATCGAATTATTGAACTACCACGCCATTTTCAATTCTATTATAATTATTTATATAATTATTTATATTCTAACGACGACGTATATAATATATACGTTCTATTCTATTCAAAATAAATTTCTCGTCGATTTTATTTAAAATAATTCATTTTAAATAATCAAAATTCGCTAAAATTGCCTAAATAAAAATTTTAAACTAGCCCAGATTTTCGGGTTGTTAAAATCTCCCCCACTTAAAACTTTTCGTCCCCGAAAAGGAACAAAGTCGAAAGTGGTTTGATTAATCAACTCTACGTTCGATCCGGCTTCCATTCTCCAACCTTTCAGTTTTTGAGAATTTTTAAAAAAATTCAAAAATTTGGCTAACACCCGGAATTTTCGAAAAATTTCGCCATAACCTCCCCTGCACCGGGAGCCACGGGAAAATCCCGAAATTGCCATACAGGCCTTCTGATCTCAAAAAGAAAAAGAAAAAGCCAAGCGGCTAGCCAATAGGCTCATAAAATCATCATCACCCAAACAAAACAGTAAATTATAGTAAACATGTACCTATTTGTCGAGCAAACAAATTTTATTCTCTGCTCTAGCCTCCTTGCTATGACCTATTCAATGTAAGTACAAGTATATGCAAGCAAATGCGACTAATTTTCAATACAATTCAATTTTTGATTCAATTAGGCTAAATGGCTAAAAATTAGCAAACAAATAAACAAACAACACAAACATCAATCAATTAGTGAATTAGAGTTTCAAATTCATAATTTTGATACATATACAAAAATCATGTTTTTGATGCCAAATCACAACAATAAATCCTATCTAATTTCGGTTCTCACACCAGACTAATGGAAATATAGAAATCTCAATTTCGTTACTCGAAAATAAACACTGGCGACGGTGCCCCATCCCCAGAATTATCCCCGGGCAACTAGAGTGTGATTCTATAACTATCCAGTACATTAAAACTTCGAATACACGTTTGCAAGACATATATGCAAAATCTCTATATATTGGATTGTCCAAATTCATATAAATAAATAATCAAATACGAATAATTGATTTAAATTTTCAAAACAAAAATTGTTTTCATTTTTTTAAAAATATACTCTTCACACTCGTTCTAGGATACTACTGATCCCATCTCTAACGAGTCATTCTAATTGGATATTACTAATCCAATATCTGATGAATTCTTTCGTATGTCTCTAATGTGTCTTGTTCTCTAAGCTTTGTAAACCAAAGCTCTGATACCAAATGTGACGAAAAGGAATTTCGCTCGATCCGAATCAGTCGCTAAACCGATCTAGACCGTTCGAAACGCCTGATTGTTTTGATAACAAGACAAAATAGAACGCAGGTGGAAGAACATTTCATTGTATATTACAACAATACATCAGATTACAAGAATATACAGAGTATAAATGAATATTACACAGAAATATCAGAGATTTAAATTACATTTAAATACATAGCAGCGGAAAATAATACAATGCACAACTGAAGGAGATATACGGATACAAAGCTTTCCGGATATCGTTCCAGCTGTAAACCAGGATCCTGTGAATATAAATCTGCTAAAACCAAAACTACTAGCTGCCCGTGTCAAAATAGGAGCACCCAGAGTTTAGGTTAAAACAATAAACTCCAGGTCAGTCATGGGACTGGTGTGAGAACTAAAACAGTTATTATTCTTTATTTTAAAGTTAGGTAAATCAAGGGACCACGCCGTATAACACGGAACGGGTTTCCTCCCAAGAATACCAGTGCATAAAACAAACAACGCAATGCTAAATAAAGAAAAAATGAAGCTGTTATAAGACCCAGGTCCTATCACACAATGCAACGCAAGCCGGGGGATAGGGTTTTCCCTTATAACAGCCAAAGAATGCTTGATACGTTTAAAACAAATCATTTGGTACTATTATAAATGCATATTGTATAAAACAACTTCAAATCATAAGTCAATCATAGGCGGCATGAGTACCATATATCATGTCGCCATACTAGGCTCTACAATCAAAACCGCAAATGTCACGTATTTGGAAGTTGGGTTTCCGTCTGTGAACCGAGGCAAAAGATAGTCCTCAACCGATTCGAGACTCTCTAGCCCGAGCCTCAGGAACAACCGCAACTGCCCCTTGGATCGTCAGGGCCGGTCCACCGATGTGGATTATAATGCCTGAACACTACGTTTCTCCGCCCTTTGGGGCGTAAATGAGCCAACGAATGACTCCATCGAACCCGGATCGTCCGATCAAACCGAAGCGCCTCGCAACAGCAACAACCACACAGGTGAAAATAATATAAATGTCAGGGCTGGTAGGTCACTGACACCACCCTAGCTAGAAAGAAAACGCATGTCCCCCCTGAGGTCCGTCTCCCATTTTTGGTTCACCACCGGGGTGTGAGGCTCGCGAATTCACGTTACACAAAGCTGTGCCACACAGGCTATGCTTTGTTCATCACCACAAGACTTTGCTTTTCAACAGAAGCCTTGATCATTTGCATCTTAGCATGCCACACAGGCAAACCACTCTATGCAACCGATATCAGTCACACAGAATGAAATCCAATGTCAGACACACAGTCCATTTACAAGTTCGTTCTGGGTCTGAACGAAACCGAAGGCACCTAGTACCCCGCATATCCATCGATCTCCAAGTACGTCTGGACGATCACCAACTGTTTCCATCTTCTTGGGTGTACAGCCCAATCAAGATCATCAGTAATTACCCAAACGACGTGAAGACCTCCGGTCTTCGACCACCGTCTTCATCTTCGACTTATCGTCGTATCAGTTATTCAGAATGTGATAAACTCGGTCTTTCTGAATAACTCGCGTATATTATAAACAAGTGTTACACAAACACAACGTACGCCTCATTCTAATTCATCAGTCACTAACCGTAAATTAATCAAGAGAATAATTCCCTAAATATTAACCCCGAAGGCCGAAACCAACATCAGATCAATATCCAGAAAACCATTCTGCTTAGCTAACCGACAGTTAGTTTCTAAATTTCACATTCATAGGGAAAGGTTCCCATTAATTTTATCCAAGATAAATCATTAAAATTTATTCTATAATCTATTTTTGAATATCAATTCAAACTAGTCGGGATTAGCGAACCTTACCGAAGTAATCATTTGTTTTAATTTCCCAATCCCAACCTATTCATCCCATGAAGTAAAACTGGTTATACTTCATATCTAACACCATGGTGTTATCGGTAAATTCAATTACCATTTCACGTTCCAATCTAATTAAAGATTTAACTATCGCCTGGAGTAAAACTGGTGATACTCCATTCTCGATCTTTTCAATCTAATTAAAGATTCATTAAAACTCCACTTAGTTTTAATCGTTAACTGGGTTAAAGAATTAGTGTCATTTAAAACACGGTTCACGATAAACCCAAAACCACCTTCCATTTATTATCAGGTTAAAGAACGAGTGTTATTTAAAACACTGTCCACGATAAACCCAAAAAACAATATCAATTCAATTTCAATTAAATATTATTTAATTGGTACGCTTCATTAAATCTAAATAAAAAAGATTTAATCTTTTCTCTACTGGGTTCAAGAACAGTGTTAGTCAAGACACCATTCACGACAAACCCAAATCACATTTGATATTAAATACAAGGCTCTGAATAGAAAATATCCCGGCTTATATTCAATATCAAATTCTACGACCAACAGATATCGTATTGGAAATAACGATATATAAATATCTTTCAAATTTCCATAAAAACATCTGTATAATCACGAAATCCAACATCAAAATATTCCGAAGACAATTTCGATTCAAATCCATTCCAATGCAATCATTGGAAATTCTGGTTATTTTCAAAACCATTTCAAATTCAATTTATTTATTTAAAAATAAATAGAATTATAATTCTAGTTCAAAACTAGTTCATTTCGATAAAAATCTATTTTTATCTTTTCAAATATGGAGTTTTTCATCCCAACTTTTCCCAAATCATTTCTTATGATTTTACACAAATTATTGATATTTTTAATGATTTTATCAAGGCCCGTACAGTCGATTTCCATCAACGACCATCGAACTGCACTTACAGCGACCTTTTCCAAATTTGATTTGGACATAATTCCAAATCCAATCGTTAGATTTCAAATTTCTAATATTCATTAGAAAACTCTTTTCGATACGAACCCAACGGTTCCGGTTTTAGGAGAATCCGACGGTCGGATCTCCCGCAATATCCGTTCGAAGTCAATGGTCGAAATTCGCGAACTGCCGCGGCGCGGCGCGTTCCATTCAGGCCATTATATATATAATATATATAATATATACTTCATCGATTTCAATTCAAAACGTGCTTTATAAATCATTTTTAAATTCATTTTCAAAACGGTTTCAACTTCATATTCAATTTCAAATCAAGATTGAATATTCCAATTTAAATTCATTTTAAATTCATTTCAAATTGATTTCCATTCAAATTGATTTCTAAATCAAATTTCAGTTCGATTTCAATTCAATTTCAATTCGAATTCACTTATATTCCATTTCAATTCGAATTCACTTATATTCAATTTCAATTCGAATTCATTTATATTCAATGTCAATTCGAATTCGTTTATATTCAATTTCAATTCGAATTCATTTATATTCAATTTCAATTCGAATTCGTTTATATTCAATTTCAATTCGAATTTATTTATATTCAATTTCAATTCGAATTTATTCATATTCAATTTCAATTCGAATTTATTTATATTCAATTTGAATTCGAATTTATTTATATTCAATTTCAATTCGAATTTATTTATATTCAATTTCAATTCGAATTTATTTATATTCAATTCTTTTCAAAATATCAGATTTTGAAATCACTTTCGATATTCATTATAAAATGAATAAAATCGATATAAATACCGTTCACGTCAAAATGGCGTCAATCTAATCAATACGGCTTCATATATTCCTATTTTCAAATATTCTATTTCAAATATTTCTTTTTCAAATATTTCTATTTTAAAACTGGAATGAGGCCCAATCAATTACCATATAATGTTAATTATATGGATTTTCTACAACACATGTATACAATAACAACAAGGAATAATCGACCATCATCCAAAGTGCATTCTACACTGTATAAGCATCAAATATAAATATCCAACGCTTATAACAGCCTGTCAATCAATCGATCGACATACAACTAAACAATCGGGATTAGTGTACGTGAAATATTATCCCAATACCCGTGTGGGGTTTCAAGAAATCCAACACATATTTTTATTTGTGCAGTTGGGCGATGTGTAAAATTTATCGTCCCAATCAATGTCCTTCAAATAGGTGTACATAAACAAACCGTCTGGTTTGTAAATGAATATTTATTTATTCACATTCACGTTAAAAGTTATATTTTTAACGATCAAACTATTTTATTCAACCTATGAATATTCTATCGGTTCATTTATTAAATAAAATGTTATCTTTATTTTTCTAACTTATTTTATAAAATTTCGGCGGCATAATGGCACGATACTAGAAACGGGACAAGACCTAGCTTTATCCCCGGTCTAGTGAAGGCCCACGCCATTCACACATCAATCAAATCAATTTCATTTCACCAAACAATTCAATTCAAACCAAATAATCTAACCAACTACACAACCAAACAATTAAACAAACAAGCCATCCATGGTCTGTGGATGACGGGTGTCGGGTGCTGCTAAGCACCGTCTGCATCCTAGTATATATATAACTAGAAAAAGAAATTGAAGAGTGAGAAGTTCTCACCGATAGCTATCCCAACTTCATGACACTTCATTTATAGAAATCTTCGCCGTTCTCGCCTTTCGTCACTTTCGTTGCCCGTATCCACTACATATGTAAAAATCACATTTTTACTTCGCTATTCAATATATAAAAATCGAATTTTTACTTTGCTATTCAATATATAAAAATCGAATTTTTACTTCGCTATTCAATATATAAAAATCGAATTTTTATTCCGCTATTCAATATATAAAAATCGAATTTTTACTTCGTTATTCAATATATAAAAATTGAATTTTTACTTCGTTATTCAATATAGAAAAATCTAATTTTTACCTTGTTATTCAATATAGAAAAATCTAATTTTTTTCTATTTTAAAAATCTAACCTTTTCATAGTTAAAAATAAATCCAACCTTTATCGTTTTAAAAATAATGATATTTCAGTTTAAAAATTCTATATATTTCAGTTTTAAAAACTCTTTAAATTTCAGTTTTAAAAATTCTTTAAATTTCAGTTTTAAAAATTCTTTAAATTTCAATTTTAAAAATTCTTTAAATTTCAGTTTTAAAAATTCTTAAAGGAGAGAAGGAAGAAAAAGGAAGAGAAAATAAAAATAAAACCAATATTAAAAACTTACAGCGGAAGGTGAAAGGGGGGGTGCTCGCGGCGTGGTGGAGTGCGGCTTGCTGAGGGGGAAGGAGGCGGAGGCGCATGGGAAAGAAAGGGGGGGGGGGGCGAAAGGGTTTAGCGGCATCGGGGGAGGAGAAGATGGTCGGGCGAGGAGGAGACGCGGAGAGAGAAGCAAGGGTGGAGGCGGAGGGAGGCCCGCGGCTGGGGAGGAGCGCCTGGGCGGTGGGCGACGGGGTCGTCGATGGTCGGCGACCTGATTTAGGGCTCCGCCCTTCGTTTTTTTATCTGTTGATTTGAACGAACGAGAAAAGCAAAGGGGGGGCCAGCGGTTTTGAAGGGGAGGAGAGGAAGCTTTTAATTTTTAATTATTTTAATTATAAAAAGTTGACTTTTTCATACGACCTCTAAACGAGGCCCACCGCCTGTCGTCCATAGCATTTTACCCCCATTCCGAACACAATGGGATATGTACCATAAGCTGATTCGATCGTTTCGATCAGTTTCCGTTAAAATCAACATATAACTCTATATATTGAATTTGAACGCGCATTTCAATTTACCGGGGCCACATATTAACTCGAAAAATTCCAGAAAAATATTTTCTAGCTTCGTATTGACGATACGGTCCTAACAAAACTAGTTTCGTCGAATTCTGAGATCGTTGGAAAAATGGCCATTTTCCAGTCGATTAAAATCAACTAAAACTGGCCAAATGCGTTTTCCTTTGCCACGCTTACATATTGATTCGAAAAATAATGAAATTTGAAACCTAGCAATAACTTTACATCACGGATCCAACAAAAGTGGTTTCGTCGAAATCCGAGGTCGTTTGCAAAATTTCCATTTTTAAGGGCGAATTCCATAGCGACTATTCAGAATTTTCATTTGGACATATCTTCCCGCTATAAAATTTCAATTTTTCGGATTCGTTGGAAAGATATTATCAATTAGATCCTATTATTTTTGGTTTCGCTAAAATCCGGATTGTTTTGCACCCGGTACATTCATTTGAAGTTTGAAATCGAATTATCGAACTACCGCGCCATTTTCAATTCTATTATAATTATATATATAATTATTTATATTCTAACGACGACGTATATATTATATACGTTCTATTCTATTCAAAATAAATTTCTCGTCGATTTTATTTAAAATAATTCATTTTAAATAATCAAAATTCGCTAAAATTGCCTAAATAAAAATTTTAAACTGGCCCAGATTTTCTGGTTGTTACATCGTCTATACACATATAATCGACAACAGATTATAAACCACGTCATATATCACAATATATGAAAATAATAAAATAGCTGTTGAGGAATCCAGCCGAATTCCTCCAACCTGTTTCCCTGCATCCACAGATGTTACACAATAAAATCAACATCACTTTTAGTTCCATATGATATATTCTGTTAAACAAAATCAATATAGAAATTCAACTAACTGACTAGCAGTTCAATCAAACAGTCAACACACAGTCAATCAGCCAATATTTAACAATTCTAAAAATACAACATGAAATTATAAACTGCTCAGAGTTAGTGAGATTTACTCACATTGGCAGTTCATCATTAAAGAACGATTAACTGTTGTTTGATTTGAATCAAACAGTTTATTTCGCCATAAATTCAAATGAGCTCCAATCCACTTCAAACCAGTTCCATTGTGAAGTGCTCGTCCATACGATCCTAATGTATCCAACCGTTCGAAAAACTGAGTTCATATGAGATAATTATCGCGTTAAGGAGTAAATAACAAATTTAAAGTAACTTAAGTTTTGAATAATTACATGGGCCTTTACCCATTAAATTCCACGGCCCATGTTCATAAAACCTAGACCCGTTTATATCCTCCAAACTTCCTTCTTCCTCCTCCTTAATTCGGCACTCTAGCTTCCTTCCTCAAACAAATGGCCGTGTATCCTCCACCTCATTCTCACTCAATCTATCATGGTTTCCAAAACTCACACCACCAAATTACTTCTCTCTAACTCCTCTACCACTTCGTCACAACCTCCATACACTCGCACGCACTTCAGGAACCACGACGATTTCCAGTTCGACAGTACAGTGATGTCGCACGTCCTAATTTGATGCCGCAAATCCACAAAAATACTGCCACAAACACGGTTTTCCATCACGAGTTTGAAACCAACCCTCAAATCCATGGATCCATGCTCCTATCTTCGCCAATGTCTAACCCTTGGACTCACTGTGCGTTTCTAGCATTCTCAAATAAGCATCGCACACAAAAGGAAGGGTACGAGGTTGAAGGGAATCACATACAGATCTCATATATATGTATTTGAGGATTTATTGTAATTTATTGGGATTGTTTTGGATTTTACTTTTGGGAATCCTTTTTACTGTAAAACAATTGCGGTTATATATAGTTGTGTTGGTGGTTGGTGATGTTTGTGGTAGAGAAGAGAGGATGGTGTGGCCCTCATTTGATCCACAAAAATGTTAGGATATTTTTTAATTGATTTTTGTTTTTTATTTTATTGATTTTATATTTGTCTCTGGTCCTTTAAAATTCCTGCGACCACATACAATGCCCAAAAATCACGAAACTGGACATGCAGTTACTGTCTAACATTATGGTCCTAACGAAACTGGTTTCATCGAATTCCGACTCCGTTTGCTCACACAGCGTATTTTTAACCATCAAAATACTGACTGTTTTTCACTCTAAAAATCCGTACGGCCACACAGTGACTCTAAAAATCACGGAAACTGAAATCTAGCAATAATTTAATATTGCGGATCCAAAAAATTAGTTTCGTCGAATTCTGAGGTCGTTTGCAGAACTGGCTACTTTTAAAGCTCTGAATGACCCATTTAAATATATAAATATATTTAAATATAATTAAATTAAATACAAATAAATTTATATTATCGTATATACTCATAGTGGAATACCATACAGCTCTACTGGGATTTATAACTTGATATTTCAAATCCCGATTAAATCGATATTCGAATAAAAATGAAATTCCTTTTTAAAATATAAATAATTCCTTTATAAATTATAAAGGAATTCCACAGCGACTTTTATAGAATTTGATTTGGACGTAAATCAAAATCTACCCGACGAAGTCCAAATTTTTCTCTTCCACTAGAAAGATATACTCCACCAGCTCCACACGTTTCTTGTTTCACAGAAATCCGGCTTAAAACGAATCATGTACATTCAGTTGAACTTCAAATCACCAAATTACAAACTACAGCGTCGTTTCAAGCTCGATTTTAATTATAATATAATTATACGTTCAAACTGTCGTTCAAATAATATATTTGTTATTCTAATTCAATTCTAAACTGAATTACATATCACAGATGATCCAGTTCACACCATATCGCCATTTCAGCACAATCTGATTATTTCAGAATTAAATATATTATTTAATTTTTTATTTTAATTAAATATTCACCATTATTTAATTCCGCGACCATTTAATCCTTTAATTCACTATTTAAATAATTAAATAAATTAATTATTATATCGCTGAAAAATGCGGGTCATTACATTCTTCCCCACAGAAGGGTGTATCGTTACCTAAAGTGGCAACCTATAGACACAGACCTATTTACAGATGTCACGGTGTCTTATATCCTCAGAGCAGACCGGATCCATGCAAGCACATGACCTGGTTGGAATGCGCCATCGACACCCCTCGCCGTTATCAGAATGAACCTCTTACGATTAGTTCAGTAAGCATGCCCCGGACCCCTCCTAGAGTTGGGTCATAGTTTTTGATACCAGAAAAGGGTTACTGACTTATATGGGTCCCACACAACAGATGACATAAGTAATTTTTCCCTCCTAATCTTGTGTCCCCAGACTAACAGATTTCAGATTAACTTGCTTACAGATTTCAGATGTACACAGTTCATATTAACAAGTTCTTAGATCAGACATACAGGTTAACAAGTTTTCAGACTAACGGGTCAGATATACAGATTAACAGACTTACATATTGTTTCAACTAACCTTGTATTGGGCCTACAGATTTACGAAATGGGTTTAATAGATTCATCCGCCCAGTTGATTTAACCTTATCCACCCAACACGTTTACGCATCATATTTATCCTAAATTTGCATTAATTAATTACTAATGCACAGACCTCTCACATTAGGTCGGTAGCTTGCGGCCGCTGGATGTGCCAGGCAGTTCTGGGCATACTTCTGCTGCAAGCCAGACCTAACCTCGTGTCTAAGCATATTTTAGTTATTCCTACGACCTCTCATGTTAGACTGACAGTTTGCGGTTGCTGGTTAAGCCGGTTGGGTCCGGGCAGGCATTTACCGCAAACAGAGTCTAACCTCGTGTCTCAGCATTCTTAACCTTCGCTAAAGTATTCATTGATAGATTATGCCAATATCAGACTAATTATGCCAATTCAACAAATTAAACTTCTTTACAAGTTACAATAGATTATTCAAAGTTCTATTAACTTGTTTTTCTCAATTTTAGATCAAGCCTACCGATTTTCATATCCCAAATTATCATATTTAGTTTCAACAGATTTAGCAGATTAGGCAATTTAAAAGATTTAATCATCCCTTAAAATTCCATTGACATGCCTCGCCTAATCATAAAATTAAGTCTAACTTTACATGCCTAAATTATGGTCATAATTCACAATATAAGATATGCCCCAAATTTTAGTTAAATTTACACAGTACATAATATTCTCTAAAAACCCCAAATCACGATATACCAATATGAATTATGCCAAATTATAGCCTTTGGTTTCAGCATATGCCTAATATCCAAAATCCCCATTTAAGCGTATTCACATTTAATAGTTATTCTATTATAATATAGATCTTTGCACTTAAGTCATGTGCACAATAATTCTCCTTCTTCCAAATCACAGACCATCATATATTGTATGCCCAGATCCAGATCTTAAATTACAACATATGTTCTTTTCTCAAATCAGTCATGTCTAATTATGCATCATTCACTATTTTCCCCAAATTTAGCGTTCCTGCATCAATCTCTTATGAGATTTGGCTCAGGCTCGTGGTAGCCTGACTATAGAACAAAAGGAATAAAGAGATACAGAATAGTTAATGTAATATTAATAAGATAGATCTACACAGAAAAACATATCTGATAAACAAGAATATGCATAATCTTAAATTCAGATTTATAACCATGTCAAGATCATAATTAAATTTCATATCCAAAAATAATTGTACTTACCATGGTTGGATTCTAAAAGAAAAAGGGTTGTAGTTGTTCTCTTTTAATCCTGTTCAGATTGGAAGAAGAAGAAGCACTAGTTCTAGCTTAGGTTTCAGCAGAGTAGAGACGCCATTGATTTATTTTAATTAGAATTGATGCAGCATAGCATTACAATGGTTTGGTGTGGAGAGAAAGTGGGGTTTGAGGGTGTTTAAATAGCATAGGGATCAACGAATCTGGTCAAAATGGGCGTCCAAATACAGAAAAACGAACCAGTCCTCGGATCTGGAAATAGGGGGAGGTCGACCCCCTGGTCAACTTAGTGACCCAGGTCGACCCCTAGGTCGACCCCCGGGTCGACCTGGGTCCTAGGCGGTAAATTTCCCGCCCAGGCCGGGTGTATGATTTGAATTTCAAACTTAAATCCGAGCTATTTTAATTTATTTAAATTCCTGAAACTTCTGAGGGCCATAACCTCATACGGAGTCCAATTTACGCGAACTCAGACTCTTTCTCAAGCAGAATTCCGAGATGAACGCAATGGCGTAACCCGTTTCCCTTAATTCTTCTTTTAAAAATTAAGCATACTTTGTTTTGTTACTTTTATGTTCACAGAAAATACGGGGTGTTACATAATCAGTATATGGGGAAAACCTGAAACCAATTAAGAAAAGGGAAAAAAATTGTGAAATATAAGAAGTTGTACTTAATTGTAAGTTAAGTAATTTGTAAACTTGGAAGTCTGAAACCTGCTGATAAGAATAACATGTTCAGACCTGTCCTAGGGACAAGAGGAAATTATAACATAGGTTATAATAAATGGGTAAAGAAACTTATTAATGGACCTTAGTTAAGAGAACTAGGTTAATATGTAAACAATGATAAGTTGTAGTGACGGTGTAAACTGAATTTATGATTAGATGAGAAAGAATAAGAAAAACTTATGGAATGAAATAAGTTATATTTTATCATAAATGGTAAGCGACATGTTAATTAGAAAACATGTGAACTGAGATATACTTAATAACATATTAAGTAGAGCATGTTATTGTAAACGTAAAATCAAACAAGAATATAATGGGATTGTGGATTACAGACCTTGGACAACAATCTAGGGAATAACATGTTGTGGGCTTATTAATAAACTTAAATGGGTTAAGTTATATAACTGAAATTAATAAACAAGGTGAACTTTGTAACTTGATTAAGAATTCAATATGAATGCGAATAACCAAGTTAATGGAAACCTTATGAGGCAAGGCAAGTCTGAAAAAGAATGTTTAGACAAAGGGTCTAACAATATATTAAAGTGAGGCGCTTGGACCAGTCTGCATGTTGAGGGTGGATAACCCAACGGAATAGATCATCGTGGTGTTATAAGGCATGAGGGGAGCACATATTCATCTGATTATTCTGTCGGCTCCAAAGGACTGGAAGGGAAAGAACACAGCTTCCTGAGATACGTAAGGTGCTCCTAGTAGTCCTGTGTGCGGTGGCAGATGTTTAGGCTGTGCTCGAAGAGGTTGGGTCTGCGCATAACTACTAGGTGGGTGGGCCTTGACTGCGGAAGTAGCTATGCAGTCAGAATGCTATAACCGGTGACACCAGGGTGATTCGACGGTCGCCTCAACGGGGAGGCGAAGGGTCACGACCAACAAGGATAATAGATCGTCAGATACCCGTCATGGTCAGCCAGTGGGATGCGGAAAGATTAGAGCTAAAACCAATAGACCATTCACCATTCACTATCGGGGTACGATGGTTCAGGGAAGACGCCAAATGGATGTTTAGATTGTTTTTTATGGGTAGTCATTTGCTCTTGTAGTCTTTACTAGTTGAGGGAGGGGCCGAGGTGGGGCCATAGCTACCGTGAAAAAAGACCTAAGGAATATCTGTATATAGAGGCTCTTAAAGACGGGCCTGTACAGATATGGAAAAGCTTCCGACCGAGTTCCGTGTTTCTTGTATCGCCCTGCCATGGAACTCGGTGCAAATTAGAGGACGCGCAGTTAAGGAAATGAGCTACAATTTACGATATGTATGTGGGACAATCTAGATACATGCATGTCGGCTCTGGGTGGTGTATCGTAGACTAGAGGGCATTACTCTGGTATGAAATCTGATTCGATCGACAATGGCAGTCCACACGCTTACGTAGCATAGTAGTGGCAAATATATGTGGAACATAACATTGTTATGTTGAGATCCGTACGTCACTCCATCGTAGGATGAGGGACTATGTTCATTTCTATGACATTACGGTGGAGACCGTGCGAGTGGGGTACCATGGGGTGTGCCTCATTAATGAGGGGTAGCTACATATATACTATATTAGATTAATCCACTGGGAAGTAAATGGGTACGACGTATGTGTAAGCCTTGAGCGCTATTAACCCAAGTAACCTAATAAATAAGAAAATATGATTGAACGATATATGTAGTGTTATCGAAGTGTGTAACTTAAATCCAGTCACCAAAACTTGTGTTCTGACCCCCTCCTCATAACATACTCGCAAGTTAGATTTGTGGCAGAGACATGATAGCCTTGGGTACTGGTTAGACAGTATTATTAATACGGTAAGGCTATATTTTGATTATATTATATTTTATCCATTCCGTTGTGATATAATTTCTGAGCTCTAACATGTTTTATGTCTCTGTCTTTTCTGCAGGATAATAGAGCAAACCAATCCGAGTTTCGATAGATTGGAATTTTGGAAAAAAATCGGTCTATTGGAATTCGGGTTGTTACAGAATCTGTCGTGTAATCCGTAGCTGCGGGATACCTAATCGGGAATCAAAATGGAGATCAGAATAGATCGAAAATAAAAAAACTCGGTAAGTAAACTCAATCTCTAGATTCGTTTATAATTTTAGTATAAACAAAATTTTATTTAAAATAAATTTTATATGTTGTTTGTTGGTTGTTTGGATGCATTGAAAATTGTTGATCAATTGGGTTGTTATATATATATATATATGTATATGTATATGTATGTATGTATTTATATCAGTTATATTTTGGCTTGGTGGTTGGATATTTCCCACAGTACCATTAGCGGATGACACCCTATGTGCCCCACAATATGTATAATGGATGACCATCTATATCGTGATATCCTCCCATGAAGCAGTGTGAGTATTATTTATATTGTCTAACATCTGTAGATGCAAGACAAACAAGTCGGAGGAATCCAGCTGGATTCCTCAAATTTATTTGTTATTTGTTTCCATATATATTATAATGTATGATGTATTAGAAAATCGATGATTGATGATTGTGTGTTTTGGATGTTTGAATAGCACTGATCCAAGGTATTGGTATTTCAAATACCGTAAAGATATATTCGAATGAAAAGAAATGGATTTGAGTTTTAAAAAGGAAAAATTATACTTCCAAATATATAATTGAATTTCGAATGGATTAGGGAATATTAACTTGTTTTAAAAAAAACAAGTAGTTGAATTTATAAACGATGTTCATAAATTAAGTGTAATAAATTATCACTGGTAATTTGAAGATTTAAATTCAAGTATGAATTGAAAAAGGAAATCCGAAATCGTTTCAAAAAGAAACGATGGAAGTTATTCCATTATTCGGAATGTAAATTCAATTAGAATAAATTCACTGGAATTTAACTATTTCGAATTTATAAGAATAAATTAAATATTTTGATATTTCTAGTTCTTGAAAATATGAAAACAGATTCTACTATTATATATATATAAGTTATAATAATAAAATATTCCAAGATAGGAATTTAGGTTTCAAATGGAATTTGAAATGGAAGCTTGTTTTAATATACATAAACAAGGAAATTAATTTGTAAACGATGTATATAAATATAGTGAAGCAAATTATCATTAGATAATTTGGAAGTCTAAATTCAAGTATGAAATTCAAAAGGGAATCGAAAATCGTTTCGAAAAGAGAAAGATAGGTTTTATTTCAGAATTCGGAATATAAACTGAATTGGGATAATTCCAAGAGATTTAAAAT
Source organism: Allium sativum (assembly GCA_030737875.1). Taxonomy (NCBI): domain Eukaryota; kingdom Viridiplantae; phylum Streptophyta; class Magnoliopsida; order Asparagales; family Amaryllidaceae; genus Allium; species Allium sativum. The sequence continues at coordinate 898,216,609 of CM060922.1, read as the reverse complement.
TGAAATTCAATTATACCAAGTTTTATAAAATAATTTATTTCCAAGGGAGTTGGAATTTAATATAGTAGTTGAGTTGTAAATGAAATTATAACTGAATTATGAATTTTTGAATTAAATAATTGACAATTTAGGATAATCGGAAATTTTAAGTTAAATTTGGAAAATTGGATTCAATTATATTAAAATATGGAAGAATGGAGTAGAAATTTAATAATAAACAAAGTTTAAATGTTTATATTTAAATTTAATTAAAATGAGCTCGCTACGACGCGGTAGTTCATAATTTAATGATTTGAACTTCAGTTGAGTTTATAGAACTCAATATGAGTCGGAATTCTTTGAAACAAGAATCATCTGGACCTACTGAATGATAGTTTTCTAATGGAAGAGAAAAAAATGGATTTCGTCTTAAAGATTGTGAGTTATGTCAAATTCAAATTTTCATAAAAACAACGGCATAATTGTTTAAAAACCATAACTGTTTATTTAATAAAATAAAATGATTTTAAGCAAATAAAACTTAGATTTCCATTAGAAAAATCCAGACTTGAATTATAAAATAAATATGAACTCAAGTGGAGTAAATGGATTAATTTTTGAAATGAAAATCAAAATTTTATTTATTAAATAGAATTAACCAATAATAAGAATAATTAGTTAATAGAGTTTTGGACTGAATTTGATTTCGGATAACTGAATAGGATTTGTGAATTCATATTCGAAATCGAGTATGAAACTTGAGTTGAAAATGGAATTCAATTGGTTTATAACCAAATTAAAAATGTATGTGAATATGATATGTTCAAATAAAAAGTGAAATAAGCACAAGAGCTAATTAGAGAATAAATTAGCAAAATGAGTTAAAATCGATTGGATTAAGTTATTTTTTTTTGAAATGGTTGGATGTAGGTTAAACATGTATGGAATGAAGCTAATGAAAGAAAATAAATTGAATTCTTGTCAAAAAGGTACATATTAAATTTAATATGAGATTTTATGAGCCGATTTGACAAGCCCCTTGGCCTTTTGATTTTCTTTTTGAATGAAAGGGCCTAGATAGACGATTTGTAGTTGAATTGATTGAGCCGTTCAAAGGAGACGCTGGCGAAATTTTCCGAGGGAGATATTTTTTTTTAAGAAAGTTTGATAACTAGGAATCGACTTATCAATTATGTATGGAATTTAATACAAGAATAAACTTATAATGGAATTTTATAAGTAAAAAGAGAAATTGGAACCTGTTGTACATTGGTTTAGTCGGGTAACTTTCGAGGTGTCAATCTGATGTTGCTTCGGCCTTCGGGGTAATATACTTAGAGACTTATTCACTTACCAACTTACAATGAAAAGTTTATAAAGTAGAAGTGAAATGATAATTGAATATTCTTATATTGAAATTAGGAAATGATAAATAAATGAGAAATTAATTTAAAGAGGCTTTGTGTTTGTTGATGTTTGATCAATAGAATTTCCATTTGGAAATAGGATCATTAATTGTATGAATGTTTTCTTTTGATAGTTTAATAACCGGATATCAAAGTATTGGCCAATTTTATATTTCCATTGTTAATTCGAAGAGATCGGGATTAGGTTTATTATCTGAAAACCACTCCATATAGGCATAAGCATTGCGAATCAAATTATGTTGAAGATAATTGAAGACGGAGTAAAGTACAAGGGTTGTTATGTTAATCCTAGGTAGAAACTGACCAAAATGGATTTGTGGAATAGTGCCTTTGATTTTCCCAGTCCCAAGACAACTTGTATGGATGAATGTATAACAGAGTATGTCTAACAGTTCATCCATATTGTTCTCTTCAAAAGTATTTCCGTTTGGTGGTGGAGGAACTCGTTTCTCTTAGCTTTATGCCCATGATATTTTTGGGGAAATCAATAAATGATTTTGCGGTATTGACAATGTGGCATTTAAAGTGAATAATTGTTGCGGTATGAAAAAGGTAAGACGTAACATCAGGCCTCACAACCAGGAAATGGTATAAAATCAGGTAGGTCGCATGGTTAAGTGGGTCGCTTCCATTAGGTGTATTATCACCTGATCTAGAGAAAATCCATTTGTTTCTTTATCCTATATCTGTTGTATGCTTCGGTAATGGTTATTGATCCCAACCGTTGGTGATAATACATTTGGAACACTCAAGCGTAGTGAGTGGTCGGTCATGTTTAACCTGGGTTGCAAGATGTTCTTGTTGAACCCGGTGTATTTCTCTCTAGAGGTACACTGTCGGAAGGTGGTTTCATACCTTGCCATAGTTGGAATCCATTCTCCAATAGGCGCCCATAGTTTTTATTGTATCCATTGTATGTGGAGCGTGAAATGCAAGCGTTCTGCTAGATCGGTATTCACTTGATTTAGGCACTATTATAATATCACAATATTATTGATTTAAAATAATGTTTTGGGTTATCGTAAGGTACAAAACATCCGTATTTATGTGTGGATCGGTCTTACGATTATCCTTTCTTTTAGAAGGATTTTAAAAGTTAAACCAAGTGGTTGGAGTTTACTTACACCAATCCCATGACTGACCTAACGTTTATTTTGTTTTGTTTTCCCTAAACTCTTGGATAGCAAAATTTGTATAGAAAATTAAGTAGTTCAGGTATTTACAGATATACTGGGAGGAGCTTGGAGAAGGAGGCTTTGGCGTTATATAGTTATTGTTATTTTCGCTGTGTTGTAAATGTTTTACTCTGATAATGGTATGTTTATACAGTTAAAATTTTGTATTCCAAAAGCTGTTATATGTATTATATTTTTTTTTTGGCAAGGCAAGCCGTTTTTATAGTGGACGTACCACTTTATTATAGAAAGAAAGTAAACAGGTTCTTTGCACATGCACAGAGAAATTAACTGGTTTGAAGTGTCCAGTCACTATCAATAGTACGGAAATATCAAGCTTACGAAACTATAAAACCTACAACAAAATTAATCAGAAGACACTAAACCGTGTCACAGTAAAACAAATAGTCATAAAACGAACCCATGAAAGGAGTCATAATGCATGCAAAAATCTCAAAGCAGGATGCCAAGTATTCCACGTAGAAAACTGCATTTAGGCCAAAAATACGGTTTCTATCCCAAGTAGAGTCCTTCAGGGAGATAGAAAAGACGATGTTGATCATCCCTATCCCCAATAAAAAAGAAGAAATAGTTCTCAGTAGCATTACTCAATCCAGAGGGGGAATGCACCCAAGTATGCTCCCCTTCAACCTACGAGATATTCCACTGCGATGTGAGATTTTTTGTTGTTGTTTCTGTTCTTCTTCTATCTTTTTCTTCTTTATTCATAATGATTCATATTTCTGTACAATTTGGGTTGGACGTGTGGTATATTCAGTCAACTCAAAGAGTATGGAAATTTGGGTCGTTACACAAGCTCCAAACACTGCCATTAAACCTGACACTAGGCTGTCCGTATGGAAAATTTTGGGCAACCAGAGTTTTGTAGTAAAACAAAATAACTCCAAGTCAGTCATGGGACGAGTGAAAGAACTAAATATATTTGTTATATGCAATAAAATACACAATGCTTTAAGGAAAAGGAAACTACCATATGTTCTCGCCACACACACACAATGCAAACGCACACATGGGCGAGGTTTCTCCTTATGATAGTCAAACATGTTTGATACACGAAACCTTTTTGATATCATTATTAGTGCAAAGTATGAAAATCAATTTTGAAAATAAATATATCAATCATAGCTAGCATAATACCCCATCCCATTATGTTGACATATTCCTACCGGTAACCAGTAGGCTATACAAATGAAATCGTAAAGGCTTGTAATGGAGATTGGATTTCCAACAAATGACCAGGCAAAGGTACTTCCTTATCCAAGACGGGTATGCCTCTAGAGGGACGTCCCAAGAAATAAGTAGGCACTCTACCAACACAAGGTCGGTCTCTCCCTTACTGGATTGATTAGATCTCGCCTAAGTATGTCATCTCCCAATCGTTACCAACCTTTAACTTGGGGCCCCAACATTAACATCCACAAGAGTAGAAGTTACCACATAAGTAATCCCTGGACTCCAAACCATGATACACTTTTTATCTAGAAGGAGATGATTACCCATTTCCCATCTTCATTCTTCTTGTTTTGAACATTTTCGGGGTGTGAGGCTTGTCAAGGTCTCGTCATACACAAAGCCATGCTTCATTAAGTCGTGCTTCATTAAGCCATGCTTCATTAAGCCATGCTTTGATCATCACTAGCTCATTACTTAAGTATGCCACATTGTCAATTCACAACACAAAACTGATATATATTAATATATGACCTCTAAGCTCGTACGTCTCAGAGAAGGGTGTTAAGCTAAGAGAATAAATTCTCCGCCACCAAACAGATATATATACATATATACATATATATATATATATATATATATATATATATATATGATAGAGATCACCTGCTATGCAGTCAATTACAATGTTAGACACACAATCCATACAAGCCCGTTCTGGGTTGAAACGAAACCGAAAGCACCTTATTCCTTGTCCAATAAAGGAGAGAGGTCCTTGCAGATCCGTAGTTCCTCCTAATATGTCCAGACTACTACCACTAAACTGATATAAAATCCATCTCCAAATGGAAGCTATCCATTTGAGACATTCGGCAAGTAGTCCTTTCGATGAGAAGGTTCCTTGTCTTCAACACTGTCTTTGATATGCTCGTTTTCTTATAAACATCATACCATTATTCAGTATGGTTTTCATATCCAAATTCCGATCTTCCGAATAACAAGAGCTATTTTAAAACCATATGGATATACATGACCCAATCAACCCATACTTAATGTTTAAGAACTCCAATTACCATTTTAAACACTTTGTTATTCATTTTAAATCATTTACTGAGGTTTGGGAAATATTTATAAAGTAAAATCCCTTTAAAACTCAATATTGAATAAAAGGTGTTACAAAAGCGTTGCCAAAAAGTGTTTCCAAAATACCGATATTAGCTAGTTTAGGTAAAATGACCCTTATATTAACCAAAAATTCATATTTTCAACATAAATCACTTTTAACAATTAATTTTGATTTTAGAAAAAAATGCTTATTTTCAAATAATTTATAACAGCCGTTTATCGTTATGGTCAACGAACTACACTTACTTCGACCTTTTTCAGAACTTTTTTGAACATAACTTGAAAATTATTCATCAAAATTTGATTTTTTTTTGAAAGCTAATATTATTAACAAACATTTTTGGTTTTAGGAAAATCTGATTTAAATTGCTCCAGTCATATCAGTTTAAAGTTAGCAGTCGAAATTCGTGGAATGCCGCTGCGTGACACGTCCTATTCTGATCGTAATATAACTTAATATAAAAAAAATTCCAAATTACTTAAAAATACTTTGGAAAACCATTATATACTTATATAAACCACTTTCAAGCAATATTTCACCTTTTCATTTTTCACCTTATATTTAAATGAATAAAATATTCATTTATATTACTAAATCGGTCCAAGACTTAACCGATACCAACATAAATCCACATCTATGTGTGCAACAAGTGTGGTGAACATACTATCACCATTATCAACCACAAAGCAACCATTCATCCATCACACAAGCATATTTATAACAATATATATATATGTATGTATGTATGTATGTATGTTTGTATGTATGTATGTATAAGCTTTTGCCAATGAACGCTTACACTGCAATAATTACTAATTAACCACACAATTAACAACCATTCACATAACATCAATAGTGAACAAATATAAGTATCGAGTTCTTACCTTGGGGTTCCATTCCACTAATCTTTATTGTAGGACTACTAGACTGGCTATAGCTATCACGGACTGACAGATTGACATCATCGGCTTTTTCAGCAATTATATATATATATAATATAGGTAATAAATTATTATTATTATTATTATTGGGGGAGAGGATGGGCCGAACTTTGGCAAGGTGGAGGAGGAGGTTGATGCCTAGTTTTGGGAGGTGGAAGGTGTAGCTAGTGGTGGCGCAAGAAGGGCTAGAGGGGTCAGGTTTTGGGCGTAGCCAAGCGGTGTTGGTAGGGTTGAGGGAGGAGGGTGGTGATGCGGCGTTGGTAAGGTGGTTAGGGCAGAGAGTGGTAAAGGGGGTGGTGGCTAGGGAGGAGGTGGAGAGGAGGGTGTAGGTGGAACATTAAAGGAGGAGGACAAGAACAAAAATGGGAGAAAGGAGGAGGATTATTATACCATTGAAGCCATGGCTTGGAGCTCTAAGAAGGAGGTAGAAATGGAAAGGGAGAAGTGAATGAAAGGAAGGAGGGGGCTAAATCTAATTTTCCATGGACAAAACCATATGCTAATGGAGAAAACAACGTGCCTTTGTAAATATGAAACCATGGACTAGGTACATGATTTTGACATAGGATTTGCAACACTTACTTGTAACGCTTTAAATTGTTATAAAATGGCTATGCTTATATATGTTGCTATCTTTTAACTTCTATTCAACTTTTGACAATTTCGATCGAACGACAAACAATAGTAAGATAACTGAAACTGAAGGTCTTTAGATGAATATTGAGCTTTTATATTCAATATAATATATTTTAATTTGATTTAGGTTGGGAATAGAATTTTTAACTATAGAATGCATAGAAAAGTGGAAAAGAATAAAGATAATATTGGGAGAAAATGAAATGGAAGTGAAAAAAATAAGAAATGAAAAATTTGCACATTGATATTTCTCTTAAAATGTATAATAGTAAGATAATTTATAATCTATAAAACTTTAGCGAGTCTATTAGTATTCTTGTAAGAAATATCACAATAAGAAAAATAATGACAAATTTAAGATAATTAAATATTCCGTAACACATGGAAACACGTGAGAGTTTTGAGAAAACGGGAACCGAAAGGTCTTCAAATGAATATTATGCTTTCATAAAATATAACAGATTACATAGCAAAAGAAATCAAAATAAATAGCAATCGTGATTGATAAGAAAATGTATTAGGTAAATAAATTTTAATTTTTAAGAATGCCCTATAAACCAAACAAAATAATATAATCATTTGTTTGTAAACAAATGATTATATTTTAATTAAAGACTTATCAATGCTCTTCGAATAAGAAACCTTACAGTTATAATAATTCATTTTGCAATTGGAACAAAAAAAAAAGTTCTTTTACCCTACAAATTATGGCAAGAAAGTACCATAATTGTTATATGCCAATATAATCTTTTTTTATGGACATGCTTTGGGATTTGGAAACATGAGATGTTAAGTCATTGACATTATTCTTAATGTTACGAAACATAAGAGTTTTATTTAATAGCCATACAAAACAATAATGTAAGAAGTTTTAGTACCCGACTGATATTATATGTAGCGACCCAAATTTCCGGTACCTTTTTGGCTGACCAAACAACACTAATCCAACCCAAATGATACTAGAAACCAAGATGCCAACAGAAAGAATTTAGAGGATGAGATAAGAAAGAAAGAAATTTTAGAATAGAAGAAATAGGAAGAAGGAAACACAACACAATCAGAGTCTCATATCGCACCGGAACAAAATATAATATAGAAATAATCTTTATTTGAGAGGTTGAAAAAAAATACTTACAACATCAGAGTACATCAATACACTTGGATAGTATAACAACCTGTCCTTATATACATCACATAGCGGAATATACTAGATAAAATCATACGTCTGAACTCCTCTAGCATGCCTCTTGAACTTCTTATTTTCCAGTGACCTGAACCTGTACAACCCGGTCTAACCCGAGCATTACAAATACTGGGTCAGTCTAGTGAACCAGAGTGAGAAACCCACCAAGTTTATATAACATCCATATTGATTTTTAAAGTTAAAAATCCTTTTGAAAGAAAAGGATAATAGTAAGACCAGCCTACACATAAACATGGATGGTTTTTACCTTACTATAACCCAAAACACTTTGAAATCATATATTATTTTGATATTATAATAGTGTCTAAATACAAATAAATAACAATCTAGCGGAACGCTTGCATCTTACGCTCCATATATATAGTATACAATCAAAACCGCGGGCACTTATTGGAGAATGGATTCCGACTATGACAAGGTATGGAACCACCTGCCGATAGTGTATCTCTAGAGGTGAATACACTGGGTTCAACAAGAACGTCTCGCAACCCGGCCCACACATGACCGACCACTCATTTCGCTTGAGTGTGTCGAATATATATCACCAATGGTTGGGATCAGCAACCGTTCCCCGAAAAGGGACAACATCGAAATAGATTAAAGAATGAAATGGATTTTCTCTAGATAATTATACACCCTAATGGGAGCGACCCACATAGCCATGCTACCTGCCCGATTTTTGTCATTTCTCGGTTGATGAGGCTTGAGGCTACGTTTACTCATCAACACATCACTTTGAATGCCACATCATCAGATCCGTCAAATCACTAATTGACGTCCTCAAAAATACACTGGGCACATTTGAATAAATCAATGTACATGACCATCTGGAAATACTCTGTCAGACACTCGTCTATGTAAGTCATCCAGGAACAGGATGAACTGAAGGCACTCACCTACCGCATCCAAAGGATCAGTAGCGAGAAGTCCTTGCAACCCGCAAAATCCCAACCACGACCGGATCACAGTTTAAAAACCTCTGGTAGCTAGCCAGAGAAATTCAACAGCAATCCTTCCGCTTATGAAGATCCACGGTCTTCAATGCTCCATCTCGACCATCTTATGATATCTCTTGCGTTTACGTATTTGATGGTCGGAATGGTTTTCGGATATAAATTCGATCCCGGTCTTTTCAAACCAACAATCGATTTGGCTAGATTTTGATAGTCGGTGTTTTTAACTATCAGAATAAACAACCATCATCCATAGAGAAAAATGGATTCACTGGTCCCGTATACAGCGCCAATTGGCCTCTTTAGTTAAACAGTCAATTTGATTTAAAAACTTTCGACCTATGGATTATCGCCTTTCCAATTTTTATTTAACTTATAATAAGTTTAAATAGGTTTAATTCAAATTAACGAAGTAAATGATTTCGGAATTATTCTCCAAATATAATCAATGATATTTTCAAAAATAGAAAATGGACAATATAAGTTGGAAATCTTATTTGCATATTTTACCTTGTTATATTCATACAAATAATGGCACTTAACATTTGAAATTTGCATTTCAAACATATTTTTGATTCACATAAGTATAAAATTGCATAGACTTATAAATAAAACACTAATTTACAAAGTGTGACAAAGGTTATAAATTGCAAATAAACGTCGTATAAACAAACTGACAAACGGAGTAGAATACCATGTGCACGCACATGCTTTAATTGTTCATTTACAAAGGACAGCCACAACTGAATAATTTACCGTGTGCGATGCACACACTTTAGTTTTTCGTTTATAAAAGATAACAAAACCTTTGGGTTTAAACAATATAGTCAGATGCCCTTCCTGTTGGTTAAAGATCATAGAATAGAAAATAAATTATACTCATTCACTTATTCCCATAAAACTTAAAATCCTTCGAATTACCGTTCATGATATTCTTTACGGAAATACTTATTTTAATCACTTCCACTATCCTCGTTTCTAAACTAATATCATCCTTGGATAATCATGAAGTCGTTACAAGTTGGGGTATTTTATTTACCTCTCAGACCTTGAAACGACAACGCTCTCATCTTCGGAATAGATAGAAGTTTATTAACGAACTCCCGTTCCAGTAATTGTCCCAACACTTATATTTACTATGGAATCCCATTTATAACCACGTTGTTTCAGTTAACCCCCTTTCATTTCTAAAACATTTTACTTCTAGATGTTATCGTTAAGTTTCACTTTTATAATCAAATTCAATTCACTTCACTTAAGCCCCCATTTGATTTCAACTCATATTCAATCTTGTTTAACTTTCCTTTTTTTTTAAAAAAAAAAATCTTTTCCGGAGATAAATCCAATTTCTAACTCATATAAGTAAAACCCTTTTTAATTATAACAAGGCCTTAATCAACTCCATTTCCTTTAAAACCATTTCTAATTCGATATATGTTTACTTTCAACCCTTTCCCTTTAAAAGTTAATCTTATCGATGTATCATAACAACTTTCTTTCATTTGAAAACACTATGATATATTTACATTTTGTCTACCGAGTTACTTTATGAATTCATACCATACTTTAAAAATTCCTGTTTACAGGTCAACTCCTTGTTACTTGTCTGATATTATCTACATCAAATAGTTTACTTCATTATCAATTATAAATAAAATAATTAATCTTTTTTTTATAGGTTAGTTTAAAATGATACATAACTTCAATAATAATTAACAATATAATCATTGTTTTTAATGATTAATTCTCGTGCAAGTAGTCAACTTGGTCATCTCAAAACAAGGTAACTTTGTTAATCATTTCCCTTTAGTTATTTATTTTAAATCAATAAATAAAATTAATTTGAATAATTTCCTTAGATTTAATTAACAGTTAATTAATTTAAATAATATCATTTAATAATTAAATTCGATCTTTAACCATTTGGTTAATCGCTGCCTATTTGTCCCAAAACTCATTAACATGGGAATCTTGCTTAATGTACTCGTGTAACACCCCACTCCCGCTATGATCACTCACTAAGGGAATGCCATAGCATCGGTGGAGTATTTTAGTGAATATAGAACAGAAAAATTACAACAAGACAGATATAAATAGTACTTGAAATTTTAAAACATCATCTCATAACAGCGGAAGTAAAACATGTCTGGTTACATCATAAAACCACAATAAAGGTCAAGTACAATATCCATCAAAATAAAGAAGTACATAATCCCACTCTCATACAATAGCCAAACAAAAGAAAAGATAACTGGATAACTGGAGCTTTACATCTATCCAAGCTCCTAAAGACTGGAACAGCAATCCGATCAAGCTCCACTACTGCTAGGATCCACCGTAGGACCTGAGGGTTGGGAAAAAGATAAAAACAACAGGGTCAGACATAAGTCTGAGCGAGTCCTATAACTTTAACAATACAATCGTTAAAGTAACCAGAGAAGACATAAACTGATATACGGTAACATATAGGGATGAATGGCTACCCTAAGCAGTCAACTAAACGAAGATAAAGGATAAAGACGCATCTACCCTCCCTAAGGTAAATTACTAAACTGCACCACACCAGTCGTTCCTAACTTAAAGGTTGATCCCACCCAAGGACTTATAAAATTTACTAATTAGTACCTGCGTACCCCTAGGTGACCAAGTAGGCGCCACGGGGCCCTACAATCCACTAGGTGTACACACTACTTCCCATTCGATCGGCTCCCTAACGTAGATACCCGTGCTGGCCCCACCGTGGGATGTATCATTCCCCAATGTGGCAACCTGATGGAACTAAAGGTGCACGGCTTATATCTACTCGATGCAACAACGGCTTACCTACCAGCCCGGGCCCACTCACGCATATGAAGCCCGTTGGACTTGCGTTGCCACCGCTAACCCGTTTGCCTCTTACAGTCAAGCCCAGTATGCGTGTCCCGTCCTCGACATGGGTCGAGCCCACAAAGATACGTATGGGTTACTGGTTGAAATGGGCCTCCACAAGCTACCCACCTAAGCTTGTCCCTTTTTCTAGTATATCCCACTTAACCCTTTAATCATGTTTTAATTACATGTTCCATTTTGGTTAAGTATTCTAATCGTATTTTCCATTGCCACCCAAGGCAACCACTAGATTTTCTCATGCCACCCGAGGCACCCACTTAACCCCTCATGTCCCTCTACATGCTAATATGGTTAAGTGTTTCTTAATTAATTAATTAAGAACGTAACCTTTGTAAAGACCTCTCACATTAGACTGTCTTTTATGACCGCTGGTTAAGCCGGTTGGGTCCGGGCAGCCTTATGTCATAACAGAGTCTAACCTCGTGTCTTTACATTAATTACGTATTTAGTTTGTGCCTAAGACCTCTCACATTGGGCTAACATTTGTAGCAACTGGTTAAGCCGGTTGGGTCCGGGCAGTTTTACGCTACAACTGAGTCCAACCTCGTGTCTTAGTCAATTAATTACACCTAATTAATCACCCTCATAATTTTATATTAATTATCCCTAATTAATCAAGTTTTCTTAACATGGGTAGACCTAACTTAATAGGTAAATTCCCATGGGGTAGACCTAACTCAATAGGTAAATTCCCAACACATAGTATGGGTACACCTAACCAAATAGGCAAATTCCCATACTATGTTTATTTATTTTGTGTTATGCATAATTATATTAATTTCACACAATCTTATTAACTTATGCATTTAATTACCCCATCGTTCCCACGTAATTTCGTTCATGATATAACACATATAAAAGGTGTCAACTTGCATATGAATGAACATGTTTCAAAGGTGCCATCTTGCATATTAACAAACACATAACTTGCATATGAACTTGCATAACATGTCACATAACTTGCATATAATATGTCACATAACTTACATATTCATTTTGCATAACAAACTTGCATATTAGCTTATAGACTTGCATAATGTGTCATCATGAACTTGCATATTAATAAACATGTAACTTGCATATTTACATACATGTAACTCGCATATTAACAAACATGTAACTTGCATATAAAGAAACATGTAACTTGCATATTTACATACATGTAACTTGCATATTAACAAACATGTAACTTGCATATAAAGAAACATGTAACTTGCATATTTACATACATGTAACTTGCATATTAACAAACATGTAACTTGCATATTAACAAACATGTAACTTGCATATTTACATACATGTAACTTGCATATTAACAAACATGTAACTTGCATATTTACATACATGTAACTTGCATAGCATATTACCATGAACTTGCATAACATGCATATGATTACATAGCCCACAACTTGCATATTTAGCATCATGCAAACATAACATACATCATATTAAACTTGCATAAGCTTACATACTCAACATGCATAAACATAAGATTAATGCTAACATCATATCATATGATTCAAAGCTCATTAACCCACATACAAAACCATAAATCTCATCACATCTCATCTAATTAGTTTACCAAAAGATCATCAAAGTGATAGAAACTCACAACTAGCAACTTTGAACACCAAATGAAGAAGATTAAGATGCTAAGAAGGGATTAGAAGTTGATTAGAGAGTGATTAGTATGCAACCCTCTTCATAAAATTAGTGGAGGCCATGAGAGCTAGCATTTTGCCATAGTTTAGTCACTAGGTTTAATTATGAATGAATTAGGATAGGTTAGGGTCTTATTTATAGATTAGGCAAGTGTTTTAGGCCATAGGATTAACCCTAGATTCAATCCAAGCCATCAAAGCATGTCTTGGGGAAGAAGTCAAGTGTAGGAACCATCTAGGGCCTTTAGATTAAAGATGGACCATGAGAACCATTCAAATGCAAAATCTGCACTTGAGCGAATCGGCCCACGGGTTGACAGCCAAACACCCTGGATTAACCCCTAGTCGACCCAGCGGGCTCGGGTCGACTTCAAAAATCGGCCGGTTCGGTTATTCCCCTCTCCCAATTCGCTGTTTTGAGCATTTTTGCATATTTATTTATTAAATTTTCAATTATATATATATATATATATCAATATATATATATATATATATATCTACACAACCCATTTCACTTAATTAAGTATACTTTAATTTGGGAATTTTCGTGAAACTTCGCGAGGCCATATCTTGGTCATACGGACTCCGATTTTCGAAAACTCGGACTCTATTTCGCGTATTTTTCCGAGACGAACGCAATGGCATAGCCCGTTTCCCTTGATTCCCATTTTAGAATTAAATTCTGCCTCGATTTATGTTATTACAGGTTATTGAAAATACGGGTTGTTACATTCTCCCCTCCTTAAAGGATTTCGTCCCCGAAATCTTCAAGTTAGGAAGAACGTATCCTACCATCCAATCATCCATCTACTCAAAGCATCATCCACGAGCAATCATTGTCCTTACAAGATTCTAAATGCTGGATGGATATATGCAAAAGTGTGTGTATATGTACTTACCTAATGCAAAAATCAGGCGGTTACTGATACAGTAAACCTCCTTAATGCAAACCATGATAGTGCCATGCATCCAATATGTATGCGAAACCCTATTGACACATACAAATTTCTACATGCGTGCACAACCATACACAAAAATGCATCATCCATATGATAACACAGCCATGATACATCCATCAATCTAACTACCACATCCATTTATGCAATATGCAACATGAAGTGACTGAGCCGATCTAGTGCCTAATGTGTGTGTATATGCATCCACGAGCAACCACTAGCAAACAATTGCATCCATATGCATCCATCAACCATAACATGTTTCAAACACATGTTTCAACCATAGGTTTTACCCTATCTAAAGGTCATAGGTATTAGCGAGAGGATATACTAAAGATAAGATAAGTACTAGACAAGCAATAAAGGAGAAGTTAAAAGACATACTCTCAAAAAGAAATGGATACAAAGAACGCATCTTTGCTTCCGTCTCCCAAGTAGCATTGCTTTCGTCATCTCCCCATTGCACTTTAACTAGCTGAACTTCTCTGTTCCTCAACTTCCTAGTTTCTGACCCAAGGATGCGAGTAGGAGCTCGTCGAATCGTCGCATCACGCTCTACCTCTACATCTCTAAGCAAGCTCGGCTCTACCACCTCCGCGGTCTCATGTAAGCACTTCCTCAAATGTGATACATGGAATACATCATGAACACCACTAAGTCTGTCGGGCAACTCCACCCTATATGCCATCCGTCCAATCCTTTCCTTAATAGGAAACGGCCCAACAAATCTCGGTGCTAACTTCCCTACGGACCCAAAGCGAACAACATTTCTCAATGGAGATACTTTGACAAAAACCATGTCCCCAACCTCAAACTCAAGATCCGTCCTTCTCCGATCCGCATAAGATTTCTGTCTATCTTGCGCTGCTTTCATCCTTTTTCGAATTAAATCAATCTTCTCTGAAGTCTCTCTAACCATATCCGGCCCAAGCAAGATCTTATCCGTAGATTCCCACCAACATGTAGGAGATCGACAAGGCCTTCCATAAAGAGCTTCGAAAGGAGCCATACCAATACTGGACTGAAAGCTGTTATTATATGCGAACTCCACCAAAGGAAGATGTTCTTCCCATGTACCTCCAAAATCCAAGATACAAAGCCTCAAAAGATCTTCTAAGATACGGTTCACCCTCTCAGTCTGACCGTCCGTCTGAGGATGATATGCGGTGCTCAAACACAACTGAGTCCCTACCGCCTCTTGCAAACTTCTCCAAAACTCACTAGTGAAAATAGGATCTCGATCACTCACAATGCTGGATGGTACGCCATGCAATCTAACAATCTCTCTAACATAGACTGAAGCAAGCCATGGAGCGGTCCTCTTACTCTTTACGGGTATAAAATGGGCACTCTTGGTAAGTCTGTCTACCACAACCCAAATTCCCGTATTGCCCTTCCTCGATCTCGGTAACCCGTCGATGAAATCCATCGAGACACTATCCCACTTCCACTGTGGAACTTCCAATGGGTGTAGCAACCCACCGGGTTTCCTTTGCTCCACTTTAACTTGTTGGCACACTAAGCATCTAGCCACATACTCGGCCACATCTTTCTTCATACCGGCCCAGAAGAAAACTCTCTTCATGTCTTGGTACATTTTTTCTCCACCGGGATGAATAGTCATTCTTGAACGATGTGCATCATCCAAAATAGCCTTCTTCAAACCCTCATCTTGCGGTACACAAAGTCTACCGTCTCTATGCAACCATCCCTTATCATCTATGGTGTATCTACCCAAATGGCTGGACGACTCCCCTCTTATAAGCTTCTCTACCAACACAACCAACTGTGGGTCGTCTCGCTGAGCCTCGCCAATCCGTCTCAAAAGAGTAGGTCTAACCTCCAAGGATGCCAACAAACCAGGTACAAAATCAACAGAAGGTCTGAAGTCAAACAAAGAAAGAAACTCCAAGCTTCGTCGTTCCACGAACAATGGACTCAAAGATAGCCTTTTTCTACTTAAGGCGTCTGCCACCACGTTACCCTTACCAGGGGTATACGCTATCTCGAAATCATAGGATGCTAAGAACTCCATCCACCTTTGCTGTCTTAAGT
The DNA here is from genome assembly GCA_030737875.1 of Allium sativum. Lineage (NCBI taxonomy): Eukaryota > Viridiplantae > Streptophyta > Magnoliopsida > Asparagales > Amaryllidaceae > Allium > Allium sativum. The sequence continues at coordinate 898,200,416 of CM060922.1, read as the reverse complement.
TTAAATCCTTCTGAGAGAATAAGTACTTCAATGATTTATGGTCGGTGAACAACTCGAATCTCTCACCAAGAAGATAATGGCGCCAAGACTTAAGTGCGAAAACAATCGCGGCCAACTCTAGATCATGGGTAGGGTAATTCTTCTCATGCACTCTCAATTGTCTCCCTCCATAGGCTATTACCCTTCCCTCCTGCATCAAGACTGCGCCTAATCCTGTTCCACAAGCATCGGTATAAACAACAAACGGCTTACTCCCATCCGGGAGCACTAAAACTGGAGCGGTGGTCAAAGCTCTCTTTAACCGTCGGAAAGCATCATCACAATCTACATCCCACGAGAAAACCAGATTCTTTTTCGTCAAGCGGGTTAATGGGGCTGATATCTTCGCGAAGTCTTTGATGAACTTCCTATAATATCCTGCCAACCCCAAGAAACTTCTTACCTCGGTAGCATTTCTAGGAACTTTCCAATCCTGGATAGATACTATCTTTGCGGGATCCACAGCTATCCCTTCCTTAGAGACCACATGCCCTAAGAATCGCACTTCTCTTCTCCAAAAATGGCATTTAGAGAATTTAGCTTTAAGACTATGCGCTCGAAGAGTCTCCAACACTTCCTTGAGATGTAAGGCATGCTCTTCTTCATTCTTGGAAAAGACCAAGATGTCATCCACAAAAACTACTACAAACTTATTCAGATACTCTCTGAACACTCTACTCATGAGATCAACAAAGTATGCGGGGGCGTTTGTCAACCCAAATGGCATCACTAGCCACTCATAAAAACCATCCGGAGTCCGGAAAGCAGTCTTCTCTATACTGTCCTCCGCCACTCTTAACTGATGAAACCCTGTAGCTAAGTCCATCTGCGAAAATACTGACGCGCCAACCAACTGATCAAAGAGATCATCTATCCTCGGTAATGGGTGTCTATTCTTCTTCGTGAGCTTATTAAGTTCTCTATAATCCACACAAAGTCTGAGGGACCCATCCGCCTTCGTGGCAAACACTACTGGAGCTCCCCACTCCGATATACTTCGCCTTATGAACCCCTTCTCAAGCAACTCCCCTACTTGCTTATGAAGTTCTCTTCTCTCACGAGGAGCCATGTGGCGTACTGGCAAAGACACTGGTTTGGCATTATCCACCAAATAAATTCGGAAATCTATCTCCCGCTTCGGAGGCAAACCCTTTACTTCTTCAAACACATCCGGATATTCCCGGACTACTCTGACAGAACACAAACTCTCGACCAAAGCATCGAGCGATTCAAGATAACTTAGCAAAACAGATTCCATGGGATTGCAAGAGATCTCGAGAGTGTTACCCAAGCGGGTCATGAGCCTGACAACTCTCCTTTCGCAATCAAGAACGACACCATTACTGGATAACCAGTCCATGCCCAAGATCAACCCATAGCCCGTGAAGCCCAATACAAAAGCATCACATCTAAACTCAACGCTAAGTATAGAAATCTTCAAACCCAAACATATCATAGACAGATATATGGAGCCCCCAATTGGGTTTGAGACAACCAAGGGATCATCAACTAGACTGGTGTCTAAGTGCAGTGACTCAACTAACGATGATGAGATAAAAGAATGCGATGCGCCAGAGTCAAACAAAGTACGAACTGGATGATCAAACAGAAAAACCAGACTTTCAACGGAAATAGTTCTACCTCTCTGCTGAATCGGTGGAACTGAGAGAACCTGAACTTGCCCCCCTGACTGAGGTGGTGCTATAAGAGCTTGCACCTGGCCTCCTGAGGTAGACCCCGTCTTCTGCCCCTTCTTTGGGCAGTTTTTCACAAGATGCCCTGCATCACCACAATGAAAGCAACCGGTTTTCTTCTTTTTGCGACAATCCTTACTAAGGTGTCCTGGTGTTCCACAATTGAAGCACTTCTTCTTCGTCTTCTTTTTGTCACCATTGCCTTTTCCGCCCTTGCCTTGTTGTTGCTGTTGCGGTTTCTTCTGATCCCCCTTTTTCTCTGGTGCCTTAGAATTCTTATCATCCTCATGCATAAGTGCCATGTAGACAAGCTTCTCAAAAGTGGCCCCCATAGGAATGTGAGTCATAGCTATTCCTTGCAATGGTTCGTTCAAGCCTCTAACGAACCTCAAAGCCTTCTTCTCCGGTGTATTCACCAACTCTATGCCAAACCTTGCTAATTGATTGAATTTGTTGACATATTCTTTCACCGTGAGATTCCCTTGCTTCAAATTCAAGAACTTCTCCATAAACAGATTCTCTTCCGCCCTTGAGAGAAACTTAGCCCCAAACCTTTGCTTAAAATCTGCCCAAGAGTCAACAGGGCGTTCTCCATTAGTGACCTCCCACCAGAATGAGGCCTCTCCCTTCATTAACCAAGCCGCCAACTTGACTTTCTTTCCCTCTTCCACTTCAAAGATATCTAGCAACTCTTCCACTTCCTTAAGCCAATCTCTAGCCTCTACGAAAGTCTCTGAACCAAGAAAAGGTTTTCCTCCTATAGCCTTGAACTCCTTGCAAACCTTAGCAAAATTATCCACTCTAGGCTGAGGAGGAGGAGCGGTTGTCTCTGGTGTAGTAGCATTGGCCGGACCCGCAGCCGCGGCCCTAGCCTCTTGCAACCTCCTATACCATAGTGGTATAACTAAACCCTCCGGGATGTTAAGATCTTCAGCCATGCTGAAACGAAAGAGGAAAGATTCAAAAAGGAGATTCCGAAAGATAAAGATATGGCTATTGGGGATTATGCTTTTCTTTTTCAAAAACTTTTTCTCTTAGAAGACATGCTTTTAAAAATCCTTTCTTCGAAAATACTCTTAGAAAGTAGTTTTTCTCAAAAAATTTATCTGTTCTGGTAACCTTAAGCTCTGATACCACGTGTAACACCCCACTCCCGCTATGATCACTCACTAAGGGAATGCCATAGCATCGGTGGAGTATTTTAGTGAATATAGAACAGAAAAATTACAACAAGACAGATATAAATAGTACTTGAAATTTTAAAACATCATCTCATAACAGCGGAAGTAAAACATGTCTGGTTACATCATAAAACCACAATAAAGGTCAAGTACAATATCCATCAAAATAAAGAAGTACATAATCCCACTCTCATACAATAGCCAAACAAAAGAAAAGATAACTGGATAACTGGAGCTTTACATCTATCCAAGCTCCTAAAGACTGGAACAGCAATCCGATCAAGCTCCACTACTGCTAGGATCCACCGTAGGACCTGAGGGTTGGGAAAAAGATAAAAACAACAGGGTCAGACATAAGTCTGAGCGAGTCCTATAACTTTAACAATACAATCGTTAAAGTAACCAGAGAAGACATAAACTGATATACGGTAACATATAGGGATGAATGGCTACCCTAAGCAGTCAACTAAACGAAGATAAAGGATAAAGACGCATCTACCCTCCCTAAGGTAAATTACTAAACTGCACCACACCAGTCGTTCCTAACTTAAAGGTTGATCCCACCCAAGGACTTATAAAATTTACTAATTAGTACCTGCGTACCCCTAGGTGACCAAGTAGGCGCCACGGGGCCCTACAATCCACTAGGTGTACACACTACTTCCCATTCGATCGGCTCCCTAACGTAGATACCCGTGCTGGCCCCACCGTGGGATGTATCATTCCCCAATGTGGCAACCTGATGGAACTAAAGGTGCACGGCTTATATCTACTCGATGCAACAACGGCTTACCTACCAGCCCGGGCCCACTCACGCATATGAAGCCCGTTGGACTTGCGTTGCCACCGCTAACCCGTTTGCCTCTTACAGTCAAGCCCAGTATGCGTGTCCCGTCCTCGACATGGGTCGAGCCCACAAAGATACGTATGGGTTACTGGTTGAAATGGGCCTCCACAAGCTACCCACCTAAGCTTGTCCCTTTTTCTAGTATATCCCACTTAACCCTTTAATCATGTTTTAATTACATGTTCCATTTTGGTTAAGTATTCTAATCGTATTTTCCATTGCCACCCAAGGCAACCACTAGATTTTCTCATGCCACCCGAGGCACCCACTTAACCCCTCATGTCCCTCTACATGCTAATATGGTTAAGTGTTTCTTAATTAATTAATTAAGAACGTAACCTTTGTAAAGACCTCTCACATTAGACTGTCTTTTATGACCGCTGGTTAAGCCGGTTGGGTCCGGGCAGCCTTATGTCATAACAGAGTCTAACCTCGTGTCTTTACATTAATTACGTATTTAGTTTGTGCCTAAGACCTCTCACATTGGGCTAACATTTGTAGCAACTGGTTAAGCCGGTTGGGTCCGGGCAGTTTTACGCTACAACTGAGTCCAACCTCGTGTCTTAGTCAATTAATTACACCTAATTAATCACCCTCATAATTTTATATTAATTATCCCTAATTAATCAAGTTTTCTTAACATGGGTAGACCTAACTTAATAGGTAAATTCCCATGGGGTAGACCTAACTCAATAGGTAAATTCCCAACACATAGTATGGGTACACCTAACCAAATAGGCAAATTCCCATACTATGTTTATTTATTTTGTGTTATGCATAATTATATTAATTTCACACAATCTTATTAACTTATGCATTTAATTACCCCATCGTTCCCACGTAATTTCGTTCATGATATAACACATATAAAAGGTGTCAACTTGCATATGAATGAACATGTTTCAAAGGTGCCATCTTGCATATTAACAAACACATAACTTGCATATGAACTTGCATAACATGTCACATAACTTGCATATAATATGTCACATAACTTACATATTCATTTTGCATAACAAACTTGCATATTAGCTTATAGACTTGCATAATGTGTCATCATGAACTTGCATATTAATAAACATGTAACTTGCATATTTACATACATGTAACTCGCATATTAACAAACATGTAACTTGCATATAAAGAAACATGTAACTTGCATATTTACATACATGTAACTTGCATATTAACAAACATGTAACTTGCATATAAAGAAACATGTAACTTGCATATTTACATACATGTAACTTGCATATTAACAAACATGTAACTTGCATATTAACAAACATGTAACTTGCATATTTACATACATGTAACTTGCATATTAACAAACATGTAACTTGCATATTTACATACATGTAACTTGCATAGCATATTACCATGAACTTGCATAACATGCATATGATTACATAGCCCACAACTTGCATATTTAGCATCATGCAAACATAACATACATCATATTAAACTTGCATAAGCTTACATACTCAACATGCATAAACATAAGATTAATGCTAACATCATATCATATGATTCAAAGCTCATTAACCCACATACAAAACCATAAATCTCATCACATCTCATCTAATTAGTTTACCAAAAGATCATCAAAGTGATAGAAACTCACAACTAGCAACTTTGAACACCAAATGAAGAAGATTAAGATGCTAAGAAGGGATTAGAAGTTGATTAGAGAGTGATTAGTATGCAACCCTCTTCATAAAATTAGTGGAGGCCATGAGAGCTAGCATTTTGCCATAGTTTAGTCACTAGGTTTAATTATGAATGAATTAGGGTAGGTTAGGGTCTTATTTATAGATTAGGCAAGTGTTTTAGGCCATAGGATTAACCCTAGATTCAATCCAAGCCATCAAAGCATGTCTTGGGGAAGAAGTCAAGTGTAGGAACCATCTAGGGCCTTTAGATTAAAGATGGACCATGAGAACCATTCAAATGCAAAATCTGCACTTGAGCGAATCGGCCCACGGGTTGACAGCCAAACACCCTGGATTAACCCCTAGTCGACCCAGCGGGCTCGGGTCGACTTCAAAAATCGGCCGGTTCGGTTATTCCCCTCTCCCAATTCGCTATTTTGAGCATTTTTGCATATTTATTTATTAAATTTTCAATTATATATATATATATATATCAATATATATATATATATATATATATATATATCTACACAACCCATTTCACTTAATTAAGTATACTTTAATTTGGGAATTTTCGTGAAACTTCGCGAGGCCATATCTTGGTCATACGGACTCCGATTTTCGAAAACTCGGACTCTATTTCGCGTATTTTTCCGAGACGAACGCAATGGCATAGCCCGTTTCCCTTGATTCCCATTTTAGAATTAAATTCTGCCTCGATTTATGTTATTACAGGTTATTGAAAATACGGGTTGTTACAACTCGTTTTCAAACTTCAAGATGAAAAAAATTATTTAATTCCTTTAGTAATTATATTTAAAAATAATCTATAAAAATAAATTTCCAAAACAGGCCTTTAGTTATAAAACAAAAATTATAATTTTCTTTCGATTTATTTACCTGACGGTAAATCAATTTCTATAAAACGGTTCATTTACAGGCCATCTGCCAATAATTTTTCAACCAATCACTTATTGTTAAATATCACATAAGTGTTCAGTTTGGATTCAATAATCAGCAGTCAATCAGATTGACTAAACATATAATATAAGTAAACAACATAATTGAGGGATCCGGTTGGATCCCTCCAACCTGTCCTTCTCTGTTTCAAGATGGTTATCTCAACAATATATTTATTTATTTCGATAAACCAAAATAAACTTTTCAACCAATAACATCCAACAAATCATTTATGACATCCAATCAAACATTCAATGATTTATTTAATATGTTTATATTACTATAAACGTAATCAACAAGGTAAGTTACCTCGTTTGGAATCAAATCATTAAAATAACTATTTAGTTTGATTAAATTAATCAAACGCTTAATTTAATCTATGAACATCAAATAATTTCAACTTACAACAGTCATCCAATCAGCAACCATCAACAAACATTGCACACAAAATAAAAACCCGGTTATTATAAAATATATACGGGGCAAACTGAGTGAGTTAAACTCACCTTGATTTCATCCATCGTCAAACAATTCGTTTAACACGCTTCTAGCTGCGTTCAAATCCGTCCGATCCCATTCCAAAATCTTACGTCCACTGATATGGCTCCACTGCTCCGTATTTGGCCTGATTCTGTGTACGAATGACATGGTTATAATATTAATACCATGTTCACTATATGAATTAATTTTATTAACCCTAATTAATAGTATTGTTATTTAATCGCCACTTAGGTTTATAAACTGTCGATTTGGCAGAATAAACAGGATTAGACACACTCTTACATGTCTTGTATAACGGGCAATCCGGCCTGGAATTAGGTCTAGTGATCAACTGCAATAAGGACTCTGTACCAACTGACTAACAGAAAAATGTTAATTAAATTACATGCCCCATTGAGATTTATAATCATTTTTAGGCTGAGTTAAAACTTTAATTAGGCATATGCTTAAACATGCTTAACAAACCAACTAGTCCCAATTAAATTATAACTATCGGGTTCCGGAGTAGGCAAAACAACCTTATAAAAATGGCTAGTTGCATGTAGACAACTAGACATACCAAGGCAGGTTATTTGTTAGGCGAAACTAATTTGTATTAGTATGTGTGTTAATGGTCTAATTAGTCAATATAAAATCACGTTTAGGCATAAGAATTATACCAGGTCACCGCTATGCTGCTTCTTTATCCTTGCTTCAAGATATTCCTCAACTTTATATATTTTCCGCAACCTCCTTCCTCCAACCGCGGTTGTTCCCATCTCCTCCACTTCACCATTCCGAGCTTCCCAGTCCACCATTCCTACTGCTACACCACTACTCTACTTTCATCACCGCATACATGCACCGTCCAACAAGCGCCTTGTCCCCTTTCCACGCAAATCAACTCTTTCCGCGTCGGCGCCCGCAACACTGACTACTCCATGTCCACCAACCGAGAACACACAGTTTCCATTTCCACCCTTCCTCACGCAAAGAAAAACAATAAACCTATACTACTTTCTCCTCCACTACTGTACATTCCACCCAACTTCCTTCCCTCTCACCATTCACCACTATATACCACCCCCCAGTGTTTCCGTCTTCAGTTTTTAAACTCTCCCACTTCGCTACCCTTCCCTGCACCAAGAATAATACTCACACTTCCCTGAACCTCATCCAACGTCAAAATAGTACCTCCCCAGTTTTCATTCTCTTTTTTTTCTTTTTTCTTTTTTACTTCTTTTCGTGAGAAGGTGGTGCCTGGCGCAAACGGTAAGGTTACCCGGATGGTAATCTGGAGCGCACAGGTTCGAGCCCCGGCCTCTTCACATAATGTGAGGGAAAGGCTGCGCGCGCTAATTGACCACCCCCAGAGCCCGGAAAGCCGTGAGAATAGTACCAGATGGGAGACTGTCAAGGAAGTCCTCACGCTTGAGTACGGGAGCCTTCGGCACTGGGTATCCACCTACTTCTTTTCGTGACCCAACGTAGAGGAGCATCAGTAGAGTTTATATAGGAAGGAGAAACGTGGTTAGCATGCTTTACTGTTCAATGTAGGGTATGGATAGGCCTGCATTATAGCTCTCTTTTGCATGTGCGTTTGTATATAGAAAAAGATATTGTAGGCTGATGCGAAGGGTGGTGGGAATTTCAAAATTAAACAAACTTGGCCGCCACGGTCTTTCAATGTATTGGTAGAGAAGAGTTTTGAGATAGTGTGATATCCAAGTAACCGGTAGCTTAAATTTTTCTTGTTTTGGTTTGCCAAAGGTTTCGCTGTTCAATATTTGAAGAGATTTGGTTTGGATATTTTTATCTTTTATGTTTGCACATGGTATAAATTTATAAGGACAATAGCATGTACAAATAATTGACAAGCGGAAAGGATCTGTAGAAAAATATGTAGCTTGTCCAGAAATAGGTTGGGTTGATTTGATCAGAGCGTGATATACAGAAAGGAAATGAAAAATATCCCAGAACATGTGCGCTCAGATTCTTCTCCTTTTAAAATAAATTTTGATCTAGTATGGTTATTATATTTTACCGTTAACCACTGCTATTATCGTTAAATGCTCTATAAACGCACTGCAACACACAAACTCCAAGTACAACAAAAAAATAGATGTACCACTACGTCTTAACATTCCGGTCCAACGGAATTAATTTTGCTGAAAATCGGCTTCATTTGCACAACGGCGATATTTTATATTATTGGTTCACCTCTAAATATCGCATACCGATAAAACGACTCCAATTGGCCTCAAACTGGAAATGTAGCAATAATTAATTGTATGCATCCCGAAAAAATTCGTTTGGTTGGAAATGGAGGTCGCTTGACAAGAACTACCGCCTATATACACTCGATAAAATATAATTAAATTCAAAAAAATTCAGTTTAAATAATAAAAAAATCGTATCCCTCTAGTGAAATCTTATACAACTGCAGAATAAACAAATGTATATTTTAGAACTCAATATTTAGGAATTCGGGTTAAAACGGTATCTAAATATATAGAAATTCCTTTACTGTTATTAAATAAACGCTATCGTTTATTAACGAAATTCCATAGCGACTATTTAAAAAATTTGAATTAAACATATCTTGCAATCTATAAACTGAAATCTTCATTTTTCTCTTTCATTAGGAAGATATAATCAAATCGATCCGAATGGTTCTTATTTCACAGAATTCCGACTAATATCGGATTCAGTATATTCAGTTAAAGTCCAAAATTTCATATTACGAACTTCCACGTCATTTCGAACTTGTTTTAATTATATTATAAATATATATAGTCGAACTCCATTTTGATAAACAATTTCGATAAAAATCTATTTATATTCCTAAATCAATGTTTAAAACAAATTTTAAACAAACGTAATTAACGTTCAAAAATCTGGGACATTACATTCTTCCCCCCTTAAAAGAATTTCGTCCTAGAAATTATAAAGTAAGAAGAATGCTCTGAACTCAATAATTATTTTTGAATTATTACCAAATTAGATTCAAACACTTTAAAACTTTCCATAATTCCACCAGTACCTCCTCTGCACGGCTCGATCGGCCCAACTACAACTGCTACACCGGGCCTTAACTTCACCAAAAGAAAACCAAAGACAAATGGCTATCCAATAGGGGTATATAATCAAACACCAATCCATAGTATTAAGGTTTACCTATTTGTTGGGCAATTCAATTCCAATTCCACAGTAAATCAACTAACTACTACTCGTTGGTACTTCCAATCTGTACTTCAATCTCTGTAACCAATTCAACTCCCACGACCAACTGGTATCTGCACTTAACCCAATTTACAATGCAGTAACAAATACAGGGTAAAATAATTCTGTTTCATTTCATAAACGATGTTATTCCCAACTCACCATACTAGAATTTAATTTCAATCCATTCAATCATCCTTATTGACCCGTTTGATGTATTTTATTCAATAATTTAATTTGAAATCAAATCAAATCTAAAATAATCAAACTACCGATATCACTATACAATAGAAAATTATTTCCTTTTTCTATATAAAATATAGTTTGGGCAAAATTATTTCATTTACCCTCTTTATAAAACAATATTGTATCAATTCCCAGTTCAAAATGGTTTTCCAACACTTGAACCGATCAATTAACACAGTACAAAAGATTTTTATATAAAATTTAAAAATACGCTTTCTCGTATATACACTCAAACTCAATCTAGGATGTTGCTAACCCCATCTGTACTGAGTTACGCCACAGAGCCAAGGTTATTACTCAACCAATAGCTCTGATACCAAATGTAGCGACCCAAATTTCCGGTACCTTTTTGGCTGACCAAACAACACTAATCCAACCCAAATGATACTAGAAACCCAGATGCCAACAAAAAGAATTTAGAGGATTAGATAAGAAAGAAAAAAAATTTAGAATAGAAGTAATAGGAGGAAGGAAACACAACACAATCAGAGTCTCATATCGTAGCGGAACAAAATATAATATAGAAATAATCTTTATTTGAGAGCTTGAAAAAAAATACTTACAACATCAGAGTACATCAATACACTTGGACAGTATAACAACATGTCCTTATATACATCACACAGCGAAATATACTATATAAAATCATACGTCTGAACTCCTCCAGCATGCCTTCTGAACTTTTTATTTTCAAGTGACCTGAACCTGTATAACCCGGTCTAATTAGAGCATTACAAATACTGGGTCAGTCTGGTGAACCAGAGTGAGAAACCAACTAAGTTTATATAACATCCATATTGATTTTTAAAGTCAAAAATCCTCTTGAAAGAAGAGGATAATAGTAAGACCAACCCACACATAAACATGGACGGTTTCTACCTTACTATAACCCAAAACACTTTGAAATCATATATTATTTTGATACTATAATAGTGTCTAAATACAAATAAATAACAATCTAGCGGAATGCTTGCATCTTACGCTCCACATATATAGTATACAATCAAAACCGCGGGCACTTATTGGAGATTGGATTCCGACTATGAAAAGGTATGGAACCACCTGCCGATAGTGTATCTCTAGAAGTGAATACACTGGGTTCAACAAGAACGTCTCGCAACCCGACCCACACATGACCGACCACTCATTTCTCTTGAGTGTATCGAATGTATATCACCAATGGTTGGGATCAGCCACCGTTCCCCGAAAAGGGAAAGCATCGAAATAGAGTAAAGAATTAAATGGATTTTCTCTAGATAGGTGATTATACACTCTAATGGGAGCGACCCACATAGCCATGCTGCCTGCCCGATTTTTGTCATTTCTCGGTTGATGAGGCTTGAGGCTACGTTTACTTATCAGCACATCACTTTGAATGCCACATCATCAGATCCGTCAAATCACTAATTGACGTCCTAAAAAATACACTGGGCATATTTGAAGAAAACAATGTACGTGACCATATGGAAATACTCTATCCGACACTCGTCCATATAAGTCATCCAGGAACAGGATGAACCGAAGGCACTCACCTACCGCATCAAAAGGATCAGTAGCGAGAAGTCCTTGCAACCCGCAACATCCCAACCATGACCGAATCACAGTTTAAAAAATTCTGGTAGCTAGACAGAGAAATTCAACAGCAATCCTTCAGCTTATGAAGATCCACGGTCTTCAATGCTCCATCTCGACCATCTTCTGATATCTCTAGCGTTTATGTATTTGCTGGTCGGAATGGTTTTCGGATATAAATTCGATCCCGGTCTTTCCGAACCAACAATCAATTTGGCCAAATTATGATAGTCGGTGTTTTAACTATCAGAATAAACAACCATCATCCATAGAGAAAAATGGATTCACTGGTCCCTTATACAGCGTTAGTTGGCCTCTTTAGTTAAACAGTTGTTAATTTGATTTAAAAACTTTCGACCTTTGGATTACCGCCTTTCCAATTTTTATTCAACTTATAATAAGTTTAAATATGTTTAATTCAAATTAACGAAGTAAATGATTTCGGAACTAATCTCCAAATATAATCAATGATATTTTATGAAATAGAAAATGGACAACATAAGTTGGAAATCTTATTTGCATATTTAACTTGTTATATTCATACAAGTAATGGCACTTAACATTTGAAATTTGCATTTCAAACATATTTTTGATTCACATAAGTACAGAATATCATAGACTTATAAATAAAACGATAATTTACAAAGTGTGACAAAGGTTATAAATTGCAAATAAACGTCGTGTAAACAAACTGACAAACGGAGTAAAATACCATGTGTGACGCACATGCTTTAATTGTTCATTTACAAAGGACAGTAACAACTGAATAATTTACCGTGTGCGACGCACACACTTTAGTTGTTCGTTTATAAAAGATAACAAAACCTTGGGTTTTAAACAATATAGTCATATACCCTTCATGTTAGTTAAAGATCATAGAATAGAAAATAAATTATACTCGTTCACTTATTCCCCGAAAACTTAAAATCCTTCGAATTGCCATTCATGATATTCTTTACGGAAATACTTATTTTAATCACTTCCACTATCCTTGTTTCTAAACAAATATCATCCTTGGATAATCATGAAGTCGTTACAAGTTGGGGTATTTTATTTACCTCTCAGACCTTGAGACGAAAACACTCTCATCTTCGAAGCAGATAGAAGTTTATTAACGAACTCCCATTCCAGTAATTGTCCCAACACTTATATTTACTATGGAATACCATTTATAACTACATTGTTTCAATTAACCCCCTTTCATTTCTAAAACATTTTACTTCTAGATCTTATCGTTATGTTTCACTTTTACAATCAAATTCAATTCACTTCACTTAAGCCCCCGTTGGATTTCAACTCATATTCAATCTTGTTTAGCTTTCCTTTTTTTTTTTTAAAAAAAAATCTTTTTCGGAGATAAATCCAATTTCTAACTCATATAAGTAAAACCCTTTTTAATTATAACAAGGCCTTAATCAACTCCATTTTCTTTAAAACCATTTCTGACTCGATATATATTGACTTTCAACCCTTTCCCTTTAAAAGTTAATCTTGTCGATGTATCATAACAACTTGCTTTCATTTGAAAACACTATGATATATTTACATTTTGTCTATCGAGTTACTTTATGAATTCATACCATACTTTAAAAATTCCTGTTTACAGGTCAACTCCTTGTTACTTGTCTATATTATCTACATCGAATAGTTTACTTCATTATCAATTATAAATAAAATAATTAATCTTTTTTTAAAGGTTATTTTAAAATGATACATAACTTCAATAATAAGTAACAATCTAATAATTGTTTTTAATGCTTAATTCTCGTGCAAGTTGTCGACTTGGTCATCTCAAAACAAGGTTACTTTGTTAATCATTTCCCCTTAGTTATTTCTTTTAAATCAATCAATAAAATTAATTTGAATAATTTCCTTTGATTTAATTAATTGTTAATTAATTTAAATAATCTCATTTAATAATTAAATTCAATCTTTAACCATTTGGTTAATCGCTGCCTATTTGTCCCAAAACTCATTAACATGGGAATCTTGCTTAATGTACTCGTTTTCAAACTTCAAGATGAAAAAAATTATTTAATTCCTTTAATAATTATATTTAAAAATAATCTATAAAAATAAATTTCCAAGACCGGCCTATGGTTATAAAACAAAAATTATAATTTTCTTTTGATTTATTTACCTGACGGTAAATCAATTTCTATAAAACGGTTCATTTATAGGCCATCTGCCAATAATTTTTCAACCAATCACTTGTTGTTAAATATCACCTAAGTGTTCGGTTTGGATTCAATAATCAGCAGTCAATCAGATTGATTAAACATATTATATAAGTAAACAACATAATTGAGAGATCCGGTTGGATCCCTCCAACCTGTCCTTCTCTGTTTCAAGATGGTTATCTCAACAATATATTTATTTATTTCGATAAAGCAAAATAAACTTTTCAACCAATAACATCCAACAAATCATTTATGACATCCAATCAAACATTCAATAATTTATTTAATATGTTTATATTACTATAAACGTAATCAACAATGTAAGTTACCTCGTTTGGAATCAAATCATTAAAATAACGATTTAGTTTGATTAAATTAAACAAACGCTTAATTTAATCTATGAACATCAAATAATTTCAACTTACAACAGTCATCCAATCAGCAACCATCAACAAACATTGCACACAAAATACAAACCCAGTTATTATAAAATATATATGGGGTAAACTGAGTGAGTTAAACTCACCTTGATTTCATCCATCATCAAGTGGTTCGTTTAACATGCTTCCAGCTGCGTTCAAATCCGTCTGATCCCATTCCAAAATCTTACGTCCACTGATATGGCTCCACTGCTCCATATTTGGCCTGATTCTGTGTACGGATGACATGGTTATAATATTAATACCGTGTTCACTATATGAATTAATTTTATTAACCCTAATTAATAGTAGTGTTATTTAATCGCCACTTAGGTTTATATACCGTCGGTTAGGTAGAATAAACAGGTTTAGATACACTCTTATATGTCTTGTATAACGGGCAACCTGGCTTGGAATCAGATCTAGTGATCAACTGCAATAAGGACTCTGGTACCAACTGACTAATAGAAAAATGTTAATTAAATTACATGCCCCATTGAGATTTGTAATCATTTTTATGCTGAGTTAAAACTTTAATTAGGCACATGCTTAACAAACCAATTAGTCCCAATTAAATTATACTATCGGGTTCTGGAGTAGGCAAAATAACCTTATAAAAATGGCTAGTCGCATGTAGACAACTAGATATAACAAGGCAGGTTATTTGTTAGGCGAAGCTAATTTGTATTAATAGGTGTGTTAATGGTCTAATTAGTCAATATAAAATCACGTTTCGGCATAAGAATTATACCAGGTCACCACTATGCTGCTTCTTTGTCCCTGCTTCAAGAAATTCCTCCACTTTATATATTTCCCGCAACCTCCTTCCTCCAACCGTTGTTGTTCCCATCTCCGCCACTTCACCATTCCGAGCTTCCCAGTCCACCATTCCTACTGCTACGCCACTACTCTACTTTCATCACCGCATACGTGTACCGTCTAACTAGCGCCTTGTCCCCTTTCCACGCAAATCAACTCTTTTCGCATCGGCGCCCGCAACACTGACTACTCCATGTCCACGAACCGAGAACACACAGTTTCCATTTCCACCCTTCCTCACGCAAAGAAAAACGATGAACCCATACAACTTTCTCCTCCACTACTGTACATTCCATGCAACTTCCTTCCCTCTCACCATTCACCGCTACATACCGCCCCCCCAGCGTTTCCCTCTTCAGTTTTTGAACTCTCCCACTTCGCTACCTTTCCCTGCACCAGGAATAATACGCACACTTCCCTGAACCTCATCGAATGTCAAACAGTACCTCCCCAGTTTTCATTCTCTTTTTTTTTACTTCATTTTGTGACCCAATGTAGAGGAGCATCAATTGAGTTTATATAGGAAGGAGAAACGTGGTTAGCACGTTTTACTGTTCAATGTAGGGTATGGATAGGCCTGCATTATACCTCTCTTTTGCATGTGCGTTTGTACGTAGAAAAGGATATTATAGGCTGATGCGAAGGGTGGTGGGAATTTCAAAAATAAAAAAACTTGGCCATCACGGTCTTTCAATGTATTGGTGGAGAAGAGTTTTGAGATAGTGTGATATCCAAGTAATCGGTAGCTTAATTTTTTCTTATTTTGGTTTCCCAAAGGTTTCACTGTTAGATATTCGAAGAGATTTGGTTCGGATATTTTTATCTTTTATGTTTGCACATGGTATAAATTTATAAGGACAGTAACATGTACAAATAATTGACAAGCGGAAAGGATTTGTAGAAATATGTAGCTTATCCAGAAATAGGCTGGGTTGATTTGATTAGAGCATGATTTACAGAAAGGAAAAGAAAAATATCCCAGAACATGTGCGCTCAGATTCTTTTCCTTTTAAAATAAATTTTGATCTGGTACGGTTATTATATTTTACCGTTAACCACTGCTATTATCGTTACACGCTCTATAAACGCACTGCAACATACGAACTCCAAGTACAGCAAAAAAAGGATGTACGACTACGTCTTAACATTCCGGTCCAATGGAATTAATTTCGCTAAAAATCGGCTTCATTTGCACAGCGGCGATATTTTATATTATCGGTTCACCTCTAAATATCGCCTACCAATAAAATGACTCCAATTGGCCTCAAACTGGAAATGTAGCAATAATTAATTGTACACATCCCGAAAAAATTCATTTCGTCAGAAACGGAGGTCGCTTGAAAAGAAAACTATTTCTACCGCCTATATAAACTCGATAAAATATAATTAAATTCAAAACAATTCAATTTAAATAATAAAAAAATCGTATCTCTCCAATGAAATCTTATACAACTGCAGAATAAACTAATATATATTTTAGAACTCAATATTCAGGAATTCGGGTTAAAACGGTATCTAAATATATAGAAATTCCTTTACTATTATTAAATAAACGCTATCGTTTATTAACGAAATTCCATAGCGACTATTTAAAAATTTGAATTAAACATATCTTGCAATCTATAAACTGAAATCTTCAATTTTCTCTTTCATTGGGAAGATATAATCAAATCGATTTGAACGGTTCTTATTTCACAGAATTCCGACTAATATCGGATTTGGTATATTCAGTTAAAGTCCAAAATTCCATATTACGAACTACCGCGTCATTTCGAACTTGTTTTAATTATATTATAAATATATATAGTTAAACTCCAATTTGATAAACAATTTCGATAAAATTCTATTTATATTCCCAAATCAATGTTTAAAACAAATTTTAAACATACGTAATTAACGTTCAAAAATCTGGGACATTACATTATATCTTAAAGGACAAATTTTATAATTAGGCTCATGAAATTGCTTATATTAAAATAGGTTTGTTTCAGAACATGTTATGAAACTAGACATGTTTTGAGTTGGTGAGAAGTATGCACAATTCAAAAATGTGCATGAACAAAATTGTTCATGTGCGTTTTAGGAAGTGGAAAATAGGGCGAAGGACAAAGTTAGCAATTGTTTTGCCAAAAGTATGGCAAGTTTTAAAATTGGGAAAAGGACAAGTTGTAAGGTAAAAGTGAAAATGGAAGTGGGCCCATTGAATTCCATTTTTGCCTAAGTTTTATCCTTCTCCCCAATTTTAAAACTTGTCGTACTTTTGGCTAAATTTTTCGCTAACTTTGTCCTTTAAAAGAAATTACTCGGTTAAGAATGCGTAGGTTTAAAAAAAATTGTTCATGCGTGTTTGTGTAATGTTTAAATTATTTTTTCACCTTCAAAACAAGAGCTAGCCTCAATTTTGTGCATTGTAATGCATATATCCAATGTCATCGTGAAATATATCATTTAATATGATATAATGAAGCATAGCTAGTACCAAAGAATATGTTTTAACAAAAATATGAAAATTATATAATTTGCTGTTTGGAACGTAATTTATGAATGAGATTTGAGTTTTGGAGTTAGGGATTTCAAATGAGATTGAAATAAAAAGTTGAATGTGGAAGAAGATGAAGGGTTGTCCAGATATAACCAGAAATCGTTTTTGTGCGCTCCATAAACATCCATGGACAAATTTGTTCATGTGTATTTTTAGAATGCCCAGGTATAAAACTAAAAAAAAATAACATTTGCATTTCAAAGACGCGCATGTACAATTTTGTTCATGTGTGTTTATAACATGCACACACTTACTTCTTAGAGGAGAAACAAACCTAGTTTCATAATAAATTCTAAAACAAACCTACGTTTAATATAAGTTCTTTCCACAAGTCTAATTAAAAAATCTACCTATCATAAAACATCAATAATAATGCATAAAAAAGTTTTGGAACGACATACATAACCAAAATATCAATTCTTAGGTTGATACAGCCCTAATTGTCCCATTTTTGTAATATTTGTGTTAACATATTGTCATAATATCTTCACTTAATACAACATAGCATACATAAAACGTGGAATGATCCGTTAAGCTTTAATTTTTATTTTATTATATGAAATGATTTTTTCGCAACACACAGAGCGAAAAAAGAAAAAAGCTACTTATTAGATAAGAGGAGATAAATGATGATAAGGAAGAAAATGTAACTATGGATAGTCTTTACATAGTAATAAGACATAAATTTTCTTAACCTTGCTCATTTAAGTCATTGCAAGAATAATTTGTGCCTCCATACTTTCGGTCATACTACATTTTTTTTGGCTTAAACACGGGCATGCGTTGATGAAGATTCATAAAGAAAGTAAAAAAAAACATATATAAATAGATGTCACATTAAGAAGATACTAATGAAAAATACAAATAGTGACAAAATCAAAATTGCTTTCACAAAAAAACAAGGGATTTAATCAATGCTTTTATAACCCGACCCTGAGTCAAACCGTGAGGACTCAGGGTCCAAGGTTTTGAAGATTTGACTGGTTGAACCATCAAGAACCGCACATGCTTGTTAATAGTGAAAATATGAATAATCAAGGTTTATTTGTACTCAAACAAATGAATAATAAAATTGGAAAGTCATCTATTTATTCACCAATATCAATAGATTGCATGATATAATTAAATAGCAATGACACAAACAAACACACATGTTTTTTAGAACAAAGTGGTAAAGTTTACGGTTTAGATCTTGGAATAATTATGATTTTTTAAATTATTTTAGTTGTTATTTTCAAAACAATACAAACGATGAAATGATCAAAGAGAATCACACGATGAGAAGTAGGTAAAAACAAAAAGCCATGGTTTAACCAAGTAAAATTGAAAGTTAGATCGTTGGTTCGAAGGTCCGACTAGGGTTCATGCGTGAATGAGGTCTGAATGAGTTCTGCGTCGTGATAGTCCAAGGGTTAGGGTTATTCGAGGTCGGACCGCGATATGGTCGAGTCATGAAAACATTGGAATTAATACATGCACCCGTTATTTCCAAAACCACAAAGAACGTGAGTATTATAGGTAGAAGACATTGATTAAATTATTCAAAAATAAATAAAACTCAAAACTTTTTTCCAACTTTAAGGGAAAAAATAGTCAACAGGAAATTGTATTTTAATTTTTTTTTGAAAAACTTATATGAACATACATAAAGGGGATTGGACCTATAAATGTAAACAATATTAATTTCAATATTGTAGAATTAAGTGCTCAAATTTCTCTGGAGAACTTATATGAAAAATATAAGTTCATGGTAACTTTGTAAGATTCTAATTAAGAAAAGAGGTGGATATATCTTCACATACATAAAGGGGATTGGACCTATAAATGTAAACAATATTAATTCTTTGGCACAAAAAGGATATTAGTATTAAATTAAGATTATTAACATGATGGTGCATACCAAAATATTAAAGTAAAAAAAAGATGTAAATTTACATATACCAACTCAGTTTCCAAGCTAAAACTGTCAGAATATTGAGGGTTCTACCTGAAGATAAATTTAAGCTTTGATAGATGTTGAATTGTGAACTTTCGAACAAAATAAAAAAAACAAAGAAAACTTTTCAAGAACAAATATTTCATACAAGGAGCTTATTGCAGATTCCGAAACATAGTCATTAATGATGAATGGTGCAAAAAATGCACAAAGCCTCACCGAAGCTTTGGTGCATGACATGATAAGTGGCATGCCTTTTAAATTTACTTCACACATTTAGAATTTTTTAATAAATTTAATCTATATAACAATAAATATGGAAAATTTAACATTTTTGATAAACATATGCAACATGCATTTTTAAGACAGATTTGCAAAAATAAAATAAAATAAAAAGCATCAAATATCATATTATAAACATAGAATTTCAAACATAATAGTTTTCTTAAACAAAAATCCAATAGCATTATAAACATTACTAATAAACTAGAAATATGAATATGATTTAGCAATTTTGTTTTTCAAATCAATGCATCTTTAGAATCATTTCATAAGCTTCAACACCTTTTCCATTCATCCCATTTAGATTTGTTTGTTTCTTCTTTGTGAAAATGTAAAATAGCTGATGCAGTTAGGATTATAAAAAATGAAAAACAAATAAAAACAATAATATAATGAAAATGCATCCATTTTGGAATGTGCATAATTATTTGGTTGTGTGCCATTTTACTTGCATTTCCATGTGTGCCGTGTCACAAGGAAAAAATGTGCAAGTGTTGTCATGCCTTTCATAACTATGTTACAAGATATACAATATAAACGTACAACCAGCCATACCATTTTAGTTTAAGCATGTCTTTCTGGTATCTATCAAAATTTAGTTTATAAATGTAGAACATGAAACAATATAAAAAATATCAAAGCATAAAATGTTACTAACATTAGAGTTTATAAATGAACTTGTGTCAGCTCAATTTTGAAGCTAAAACTGTCATGATAAATTTGCTTAAGATTTTAAACATCAAGCTTTTATAATGGTAGGGTATTCAAGCTTTGATGATCAATTAGATTACGTTCTAGAATGGGTAACCACTTAATGGTTTATTTAAGAAGAAAAGAGAAAATCAGTGAAAACCTTAAATGAAAATAATATTTCATATAAAGAAGTTAATAGAAATCACAAGATATGGCTTAAACTTATAGTTAATCATGGAATCACATTTTTTTATATATTTTTCTATAGCATTTCTTATGTACTTTAACATTGAAAAAATTATAAAGATCTACTGTTAGGAGTCCTAAGACACGAAGAATAACTCGATCTACATGTCCTTTACAGAAAATATGCATTCTTTCATAGAAAATTGCTTAGTATGTTGATCTCTCATTCTTTGAAAACCAAAATTTGGAAGCGAAGAAGAAGAAAGAGAAAATTTTTGAGAAAGCTCTGCAGCCATGGTTGTCTTCAAAATCAATCCAAACCCAATCTTTGATGATGATCTTGATCAAAATGGGGGCATTTTTTATTCATCCCATCTCTCTCTCCCCATCTTCCTAACCTCCACCCTGGTATACCTCAATCATCTTCTACTTTCATCCCTGATGAGGATAGATTCACATTAGTGCAAAATCGCAAAAAATGAATGAGATATGAAACAAGATCTACTAACGCAGACAAAAGGGGATAGGAAGATGCTTCCTCTCTAAACCAAATCAGAAACCATATCCAACATTCAGAGGAAATCATTTCCATCCTAAGAATCAGAACAAAAATATTCAAGAACAGGGACATTCAGCAAAGATGAATCTGCCTAATGCCGTAAAGCCGTCATCTTAGGCTGATATGGTCAAAAATGGTGGACAGAGTTCGGATTTTGATTTGAAATGCATTGCTTTAGTTGTTTCCATAAGCGGTGAGAAGATGATTTTGGCGAGTGAAGAGGTCAGCAAAAGGACAAAATACAAATGATGTTTTTCGGTGGTTGCCTATGTGTTTGGAAAGAGGCCGCCCTATCATCATTTCAGGGCAATGTTGCACGTACATGGAATTCCAATGGAACTTTCAAGATTGTCACACAGGACTATGGATTTTTTATAATTGGATTCTCAGATCTTGAAGATAGTAAAAATATATTAAAAGGGGGGACTTACTTCATTACTGATAGGCTTATTATACTTAAAAAATGGAGCAAGAAACTGGTTCTTGATCCTGATTTAGTAAGCATAATGCCTGTTTGGATCAGGCTACCTGAATTAAATCTAAGTCTATGGGACAAGGAAGCATTTATGCTATAGCTTGTATAGTGGGTATTACTTTAAAATTGGAAAAGGAAACTACTAAAGAAAACCGTTTAAGCTATGTACGTATTATTGTTGAAGTCAGTGCAGATGCCGAATTACCCGATGAAGCCTCCATTTTTATGCATGATGAGGAAATTATCACACAACAAATCACATATGAATGATTACTAGCGAGATGCAAGGATTGTAAATGTTTTGGCCATTCTCTGGAAAATTGTGCTTGGCAAAAAGAATGGAGAGAAAATCCAAAAATAAATACAGAACCTGATATTCTCAATGAAACCAACAATGCTGAAAACCATTCAGATGATATATCACAAAATTGATCTAATTCGACAGACACCTCCCATTTAATGGAGAAGATATGAATATTGATTCTACCGCAATATTCAATGAAAATTGGGTAATACTGATCTGCTCATTTCTTCTCAATATTATTTGGGGTCTGCAAGTTTTCCTGAAAATTTGCCGACTAATCATACTCTTAGCAAAACTAAGGATACTCAAGAAGTAGCCCCCTCATAAATGGAAGAGCAGATCATTTCTAATAGCAGCACTAAAGAAAATATAGAGGGGGTCACAAAGGTTTAGGTCATTGAGTCCTCCTCCCCTTTGAATGACCCAAGTTATATTACAAATTCAATTAATAATAAATCAATTGGAGATGGGATTGCTCAATGTGCCACACTTCTTTCTGCAAATCCAATATTTATTGATGCATCACTATTAGCTAAGGGTCTAACACCTTCTCAACACTTTACTGCCTCTGAAGAAAATATTCAGAAAGTAGTAAACCAAGCTGCATCTGCTTCACAATCTGTAATACAATTTAAAAGAAAAAAGAAGACCAGGACCAAAAGTTTAACATATACAGTTTCTATAGAGGAAACTGAGGATGCTAATGATCATGATTTCAGGAAAAATACATAGAAAAAAAATGCCAAATGGGAGAAGCAGCTCAAAGCCATAGATAACACAAGCTTCAAAAAAAGTTGAAAGCAACTAGAGATTAAAGCAGATAACAGCAAGCACAGTGCTCCACTGTAGCTGATATGTATCCTTGGATTGTATCCTAAATTTATAATTTTTTATATTTTTTAATGGATATTATTTAATGAAATATTAGGAGTCTCAATTCCCCTGGTAGGAAATTAGATCTTATTAATTTTTTAACCAAGTATAAGCCTAGTATCGTTTGTTTGCTTGAGCATAAGCTCAATGATAACAAAATTTATGAATTTCAGAACAGAAGTTTAGCAAATTGGAATATAGTTAATTGTAATCAAATGGGCGGGAATGGCAGAATAATGGTTCTGCATAACCCAAACATTTGGTCTCTTGATAGTTATTTTATTGACTTTCAACAGGAAAATACCCTCAAAGACAAAATGAACATAAAATTGTTCCATAAGGACAAGAGACTAAAATTTTGTCCATAAGGACAAATTTTAGTGTAAAGGTAGAAATTGTAATGGACCCTCCCTTACTAAAATTTGTTCTTATGGATAAAATTTACCCACTTGTCCTTATGGAACAATTTTATATTCATTTCATTCTTAAGGCTAAAAACCCCGACTTTCAATACATAAATTGTAGCTCTAAGAATAAAGGTAGTTTTTTTGCTAAAAATCACCTTTATTTATGCCTCTAATTTTGAGGATGACTGATTAAAGTTATGGGATTGTATCGAACAATTTAGTAAGAAAATTAATAGCCCTTGGATTATCATAGGGGGCATTAACACTGTTTTTCATAGTTTTGAGAAAAGGGTAGCAATCCAATTCCAATCAATAAACTTGAGAAAGTTGCTAATTTTATGATAAAATTTGTTTTTAATAGAACCTCCAATCACAGGTAATAAATTCACCTAGAAATCAGATGAATTTAGAAACATCCACTGCAAATTGGATAGGGTTCTATTAAACCAGGATTTTATCAACTTTTTCTCTAAAGTAAACTATTGCACCCTTCCTCAAAACTCAAGTGACCACACCCTTATTCAGGTTTCATTTTGTAGTAATAATGCATGGGCAAAACATTCTCCATTCAGATTTGTGAATGGTTGGGTTTATGAAGATGGTTATAAAGAGATTGTTGCTAATAGTCTTAATAATAACCTATTTGGTACTACTCAATTTAAATTCAATAAATCACTTCAAGTTGTTAACAGAAATATTAAAACTATAATTTTTCTAAAAATAAATCTGATATTAAGTTTAATAGGGATGAATGTGAAAGGCTCCTAAATGATTTAGATAATAATAGCTCAAATAATGTTAAGACTTCTTTATTTTTCGATGCACAAGCCAATCATGTTAAATCTCTACATATTCAATCTATTAAAATTAGGCAACAAGCCAAAATTAACCAGTTAACTTTAGGAGATGAAGCTAATAAATTCTTTTATACAAGAATGTCTAATAGGAGAAATAGAAATGATATTGGAAAATTACTTTGATACAAATGGTAAAATAATTAATGATTCCTCCCTTTTGGAAAAAGAGGCCATTAATTATATTTCAGGAAAATAATGTGAAGGACAAAGTGAACAAAAAATTTATCCATAAGGACAAGGGGAAAAAATTTAACCATAAGGACAAACTTCAGTATAAAGGATGAAATCATAGTGGGCCCCTGAATTCCTTCCTTTACACTGAAAATTGTCCTTGTGGTTAAAATATTTGCCTCTTGTCCTTAAGGATAAATGTTTTGTTGGGTTTGTCCTTGTGCCTAAAAACCCCTAATTATTTCTTCTCTTTGTATAATTCTACAGAGTTATCAAGTAATTTTCCTATCATTGAATTTAAAAACATAGTGAATAGCAACAGTGAGGAAATTAGCTCCTATTAGAATTGAAGAAGTTAAAAAATACTATATATTTATAATGCTAATAGTGATAAGAGCCCTGGACGTGATGGTTTTGGGGCTAAATTTCATAAAACTCACTGCGTTGAAATTCAAACTCCTCTTTGTAATTCTATTCAAGAATTTTTTTAACTCTGGCCAGCTACTGAAAAATACAAATCATACATTTCTTACTCTGGTTCCTAAGGTTGAATCCCCTATAAGTTTAGAGGATTACAGGCCTATAGCTTGTTTTAACTTCATATATAAAATATTTTATCCATTTTTTATAACAGAATTAAAAGTTTTTAAAATTCATTATTTTAGAAAATCAAAGTGCTTCCATTCCAAGAAGGCATATTTCTGAAAATTCCTTATTAGCTCATGAGTTAGTAAGGAATTTTAATTCTAAAAATAAAAAACTTATGTGCATTAAAATTGATCTTTAGAAAGCTTTTGACAAAATCAATAGGAATTTTATTATCTATGTCATGAAATAGATGGGTTTCAATAGAAGATTTTGTGATTTAATAAAGGAATGCATTAATAATGTTACCTTCTCAATATTGGTTAATGGATCCCCCAAAAGATCCATACATAGCAATAGAGAAATAAGACAACTAGATCTTTTATCTCCTTATTTATTCTCTATTGTTATGGAATATTTTTCTATGCAAATTGAAGTAGAATTACTGAGAGGTAACATATCACTCATCTTTTGTATGCAGATGATATGTCGGTGTTTGTTAAAGCCGATAGATCTAGTGCAGCCTATATTAAAAGCATTCTTGATAATATGGAAAAAATTGTTGGATTTAAAGTAAGTGAGAATAAAAGTAAAGTATATTTTAGTGAAGATTCTTTATTTAAAAATGATATTTATAGTCTCCTGAAGTTTATGGAAGGGATATTACATGTCAAATACCTTGGCTTACCACTTAGTATTAATCAAATAAATGAAAGGGATTGTTCTAGACTTTTTTATATCAATGGTCTGGTAAGTTCTTATCTATGGCAGGTAGAATGGAGCTTACACATACAATCATCACAATGATTATAATCTATTGGATATAGTTACATAACATCCCTATTAAAGTTATTCAAAAAATTGAAAAAATGTGTACTAACTTTATTTGGGAAGGCAAACAACACAAAATTGCCTGGGAAAATGTGTATGAACCTAAAAAGTTTGGGCGGCTTGGTCTTAGAAAAATTAGATATCTTAACGAAGTCAGTAAGCCTAAACTTTTCTAGAAGTTTCTAGATGGCAAATCATTATGGGATAGATGGATGCAGGCTAAATACCTAAAAAGACAAAATTTTGGACTGCTAAAAAAGAAAACCATCACTCTTATGTTTGAAAAAATATTCTGGACTATAAAGAAATTGGAAGAAAATTAACAGAAAGAAAACTAAAGGATGGAAGTCAAACCAGTCTCTGGTTTGATCCATGGATCTTTGGTAATTCTTTAATTAACCTTCTAGGGTAGAATAATTTACACATATTAGGTGGTGTAAATGACATAGTTTAGAATATTATCCAAAATAATTGTGGACTTTTAAAAATAGTCAAGCTGCCTCTATATATAAATCTTCTATTTAAAAAATTCCCATTGATAATAATTGTTTCATTGACAAATGGATTTGGAAACTTAATTCCAAAGAAAATTTTCTTTTAAAAAAGCATGGGAATTTTTTATTGGGGAAGAGGTGGAAGTTAGCTGACGTAAAGTAATTTAGTGTAAAGCTAATTGTCCAAAAATGGCACATTGTGCTTAGTTTGGCCTCTTAAACAAACTTCCTACAAGGGAGAAGTGTTGTAAATGGAACAAGGGATTTGATTATACTTGTCTCCTTTGTAAGAATGAACAGGAGAATTAAAATCATCTATTTTTTTTACTATAGTTATTCGCAGTTCATTTGGTATAATGTAAAATGTAATATGAATTTCGATGTGAATATTCCTGCTTTGAATATAAGAGATAGTATTAATAACATTTTGACTAATTTCAAGCCTAAATCAAAACCTTTTAATAGGGCTTGTGTTTTTCTAACTATTGTTATTTATCAAAATTAGAGAGAAAGAAATCAGGGATTGCCTGTATCTAAGGAAACCAATTGTAGAAAAATATTTATGCAGGTAGTCAAATCATCATCAGAAAAGAAAATATACAAAGCAGTGAAACAAACAACAATGTAACACCCCACACCCGCTAAGGTCACTCACTAAGGGAATGCCTTAACTTCGGTGGAGTATTTTATGTGAATATAGAACAGAAAAATTACAACAAGACAGATATAAGTAATACTTGAAATTTAAAACATCATTTCATTGCAGCAGAAGGTAAACATGTTTGGTTACATATCAAAAACCAACAAGAGTCAAGTACAAAATATCCATCTCGTTAAAACATAAGTACATAATCCCAGTACATACTAATAGCCATAATAGAAAAGATAACCGAGCTTTACTTCAAGAGTCCAAGCTCCAAAAGATAGATAAAGCATTCTGATCAAAGCCCACTAGTGCTAGGCCCACTCTGATAACCTGAGGGTTGGGAAAAAGATAAAAACAACGGGGTCAGACATAAGTCTGAGTGAGCCCTATAACTTTAACAATACAATCATTAAAGTAATTAGGGTATGATATAAACCCGGTACGGTACAATTGGGGATAAATGACTACACTAAGCAGCCAACTAGACTTAGGATGAACTAAGATAACGGTAAAGACGCGCCTATCCACCCAAGGATATATACTACACTGCACCACACCAGATCTACCCACCCAAGGGTAATTCCTACACTTAAAGATTGATCCCACTAAGTGTACTTAGTAATCTTAATAGTAGTCTTGTGTACCCCTAGCTGACTACATAGGTGCCGTGTAACAACCCGTAAAATCTGGGCCAGTTTAAAATTTTTATTTTGGCAATTTTAGCGAATTTTGATTATTTAAAATGAATTATTTTAAATAATATTGACGAGAAATTTATTTTGAATATAATTCGAACGTATATATTATATACGTCGTCGTTAGAATATAAATAATTATATATAATTATAAAAGGAATTGAAAATGGCGCGGTAGTTCGAAAATTCGATTTCAAACTTCAATTGAATGTACCGGGTGCAAAACAATCCGGATTTTTGTGAAACCAAAAACATTAGGATCTAATTGATGATATCTTTCCAACGAAGTTGAGAAACTGAGATTTCACTTTATAAATGATGAGATATGTCCAGTTGAAAATTCTGAATAGTCGCTATGGAATTCAGGCCCTTAAAAATGGACATTTTGCAAATGACCTCGGATTTCGACGAAACCACTTTTGTTGGGTCCGTGATGTCGAGTTATTGCTAGGTTTCAAATTTCATAATTTTTCGAATCAATATGTGAGCGTGGCAAAGGAAAACGTGTTTTGACCATTTCAGTTGATTTTAATCGACTGGAAATTGGCCATTTTTCTAACGGTCTCAGAATTCGACGAAACTAGTTTTGTTAGGACCGTATCGTCAATACGAAGCTAGAAAATATTTTTCGGGAATTTTTAGGGTTAGTATGTGACCCCGGTAACTTGAAATGTACGTTTAAAATTCAATATAGTGATTTAAATGTAATTTCAACGGAAACTGATTGTAACGATCAAACCAGCTTACGATACATATCCCATTGTGTTCGGAATGGGGGTAATTAGCTATGGACAACAGTCGGCGGGTTTCGTTTCGAGTCCGAACGAAAAAGTTGCTTTATGGATTTAATATAAAAATTAAATTATTAAATTAATAAATAAATAATAATAAAATTAAATAATTGGGCCCCCATTTCCCTCCCTATACCCGGTCAACGCCCTCCCTTTCCCCTTTCTCCCTTCAGATTCGATCGTAGAAAAGAAAAAAAGAAAAAAAAAAAAAAAAGACATCGTTCTCGTTTTCGTCGACGACCAGGAGCCCGTCACCGTCGCGAGCCCCTCCCATCGCCGGAGCGCCGCACCCCAACGCCATCACCCTAGACAATCCGACCCTCCTCACGCCGCCCTCCTCCGACGAGAAGCTCTGACCCCCTCAGCCCCTCCTCTTCGCTCGCCTCCATTCTCTCCCCCTTCTGAAACTCGAGCCCAAACCCACCGAGACCGCCGCTGGCACCCCCAGGCCCCCTTCCGCGACACTGGACCACCCTCCAGCACCTCCTGCCGCCGGTGCAGGCCCCACCACAGCCATCTCCACCTCCCAAAACCCAGTAAGCTTCTTTTTATATATTTTATTTATTAGGAAGAATACTTTTTTTTTTAGGGTTTAAATATTGATTTTAAAAGGGGTTTAAAACTGATTTTAGAAATGACTTAAAAACTGATTTTTATGTATTTAAATTCTGTTTTTAAAAAGATTATAAAACTGATTATCGTGAAAAGGAAAACTGATTTTTCTTGAAAAGGAAAAAAACTGATTTTGGTTTAAATAGAAAAAAACTGATTTATGTTTAAAAAGAATTCAAAACTGATTTTTTGTTTAAATAGAAAAAAACTGATTTTAAGAAAAGTAAAAGATTTGAATTTTGAAAAGTAGGAAAAAAAAAAAAGTATTGAACTTTGAAATAAAAATTCGATTTTTAAGTATTGAACTTTGAAATAAAAATTCAATTTTTAAGTATTGAACTTTGAAATAAAAAATTCGATTTTTATATATTGAACTTTGAAATAAAAATTCGATTTTTATATATTGAACTTTGAAATAAAAATTCGATTTTTATATATTGAACTTTGAACTAAAAATTCGATTTTTATATATTGAACTTTGAACTAAAAATTCGATTTTTATATATTGAACTTTGAACTAAAAATTCGATTTTTATATATTGACCTTCGAAATAAAAATATGATTTTTAAATATTGAATAGCGAAGTAAAAATTCGATTTTTATGAATGTAGTGGCTACGGGCGACGAAGCTGACGAAGATGCGATAGCGGTGAAGATTTCTATCAAAGAAGAGCCGTGGAGCTAGGATAGCTAATATGTGAGAATTTCTCACCTTTCTATTTTATTTCTAGTTATATATATATACTAGGATGCAGACGGTGCTTAGTAGCACCCGACACAATCGTCCACAGACCATGGACTTGTTTGTTTGACTGTTTGGTGATTGATTGCGATATTGGTTTGAATGTGGTTTGTGGTGTGAAAAAAAAATCGAATCGATAAATTGGTTAGGATTAGACGTGCGCCGTTATAAGGCGAAGGAGTAAGGCTAGGTTAGACCCTTACTCCAAAGTTTGTGGTTTGCATAACGAATTGATTTGATTGATGTGTGAATGGCGTGGGCCTTCACTAGACCGGGGATAAGGCTAGGCCTTGTCCCGTTTCTAGTATCGTGCCGTTATGCCGCCGAAATTTTCTAAAACATGTTAGAAAAATAAAAATATCATTTTATTTAAAGAATGAACTGAATAGAAATTCATATGTTGGAATAAAATGTTTTATCGTTAAAAATATAATTTTTAACGTGAAAGTGAATAAAATAGAATATTCATTTACAAACCAGACGGTTTGTTTATGTACACCTATTTGAAGGACATTGATTGGGTTGATAAATTTTACACATCGCCCAACGGCACAAATAAAATATGTGTTTGATTGTTTGAAACCCCACACGGGTGTTGGGATGAAATTTAAAGTTCACTCATCCCGATTGATTAAATATGTCGATCGTTTGATTGACAGGCTGTTTTAAGCGTTGGATATTTATATGTGATGCTTATACAGTGTAGTGCACTTTGGTTGATGGTTGATTATTTTTCAAGGCTATTATACATGTGTTGTATGAAAATCCATATAATTAACTTTATATGGTAATTGATTGGGCCTCATTCCAGTTTTAAAATAGAAATATTTGAAAAAGAAATATTTGAAATAGAATATTTGAAAATAGAACTTTATGAAGCCGTGTTGATTAGATTGACGCCATTTTGACGTGAACGATATTTATATCGATTTTATCGATTTCGAATTGAATTGAAAACGATTTCGAAATGAATTGAATTGAAAACGATTTCGAAATGAATTGAATTGAAAACGATTTCGAAATGAATTGAATTGAAAACGAATTCGAAATGAATTGAATTGAAAACGAATTCGAAATGAATTGAATTGAAAACGAATTCGAAATGAATTGAATTGAAAACGAATTCGAAATGAATTGAATTGAAAACGATTTCGAAATGAATTGAATTGAAAACGATTTCGAAATGAATTGAATTGAAAACGAATTCGAAATGAATTGAATTGAAAACGAATTCGAAATGAATTGAATTGAAAACGATTTCGAAATGAATTGAATTGAAAACGATTTCGAAATGAATTGAATTGAAAACGATTTCGAAATGAATTGAATTGAAAACGATTTCGAAATGAATTGAATTGAAAACGATTTCGAAATGAATTGAATTGAAAACGATTTCGAAATGAATTGAATTGAAAACGATTTCGAAATGAATTGAATTGAAAACGATTTCGAAATGAATTGAATTGAAAACGATTTCGAAATGAATTGAATTGAAAACGAATTCGAAATGAATTGAATTGAAAACGAATTCGAAATGAATTGAATTGAAAACGATTTCGAAATAAATTGAATTGAAAACGAATTCGAAATGAATTGAATTGAAAACGATTTCGAAATGAATTGAATATGAATTCAAATTGAATTGAAATTTGAATTGAACAGAAATGAATTTTGAAACGAATTTATAAAGAAGAATTCAATTTTGCTTTGAATTGAAATGGAAGTTGAAATAGATTTTGAAATGAATTTAAAACTGTTTACATAATTCGTTTTAAATAAAAATCGGCGAAGTATATATTATATATATTATATATATAATATAATGGCCTGAATAGAACGCGCCGCGCCGCGGCAGTTCGTGAATTTCGACCATTTATTTCAAACGGACATTGCGGGAGATCCGACCGTCGGATTCTCCTAAAACCGGAACCGTTGGGTTCGTATCGAAAAGAGCTTTCTAACGAATATTAGAAATTTGAAATCTAACGGTTGGATTTGGAATTACGTCCAAATCAAATTCGAAAAAGGTCGCTGTAAGTGCAGTTCGATGGCCGTTAATGGAAATCGACTGTACGGGCCTTGATAAAATTATTAAAAATAGTAATAATTTGTGTAAAATCATAAGAAGTGATTTGTGAAAGTTTGGGATGAAAAACTCCATATTTGAAAAGATAAAAATAGATTTTTATCGAAATGAACTAGATTTGAACTAGAATTATAATTCTATTTATTTTTAAATAAATAAATTGAATTTGAAATGGTTTTGAAAATATCCAAAATTTCCAATGATTGCATTGGAGTGGAGTTGAATCGAAATTGTCTTCGGAATATTTCGATGTTGGAATTCGTGATATTACAGGTGTTGTTATGGAAATTTGAAAGATATATATTTGTATCGTTATTTCCAATACGACATTTGTTAGTCGTAGAATTCGATATTGAATATAAGCCGATATATTTTCTATTCAGAGCCTTGTATTGAATATCGAATGTGATTTGGGTTTGTCGTGAATGGTGTCTTCACTAACACTGTTCTTAAACCCAGTTGAGAAAAGA
This sequence comes from Allium sativum, assembly GCA_030737875.1. NCBI lineage: Eukaryota > Viridiplantae > Streptophyta > Magnoliopsida > Asparagales > Amaryllidaceae > Allium > Allium sativum. The sequence continues at coordinate 898,167,867 of CM060922.1, read as the reverse complement.
TTAAATCTTTTTATTTAGATTTAATGAAGTGTACCAGTTAAATGATATTTAATTGGAATTGAAATGGGTATTGATTTTTGGGTTTATCGTGAACAGTGTTTTAAATAACACTTGTTCTTTAACCCGATAATTAATGAATGTGATTTGGGTTTGTCGTGAATGGTGTCTTCACTAACACTGTTCTTGAACCCAGTTGAGAAAAGATTAAATCTTTTGATTTAGATTTAATGAAGTTCACCAATTAAATAATATTTAATTGGAATTGAAATGATATTGATTTTTGGGTTTATCGTGAACAGTGTTTTAAATAACACTTGTTCTTTAACCCGATAATTAATGGGATGTGACTTTGGGTTTATCGTGAACCGTGTTTTAAATGACACTGATTCTTTAACCCAGTCACAGATTAAAACTAAGTGGAGTTTTAATGAATCTTTAATTAGATTGAAAAGATCGAGAATGGAGTATCACCAGTTTTGCTCCAGGCGATAGTTAAATCTTTAATTAGATTTGAACGTGAAATTTAGAAACTAACTGTCGGTTAGCCAAGCAGAATGGTTTTCTGGATATTGATCTGATGTTGGTTTCGGCCTTCGGGGTTAATATTTGGGGAATTATTCTCTTGATTAATTTACGGTTAGTGACTGATGAATTGGAATGAGGCGTATGTTGTGTTTGTGTAACACTTTTATAAAATATACGCGAGTTATTCGGGAAGACCGGGTTTATCCCATTCTGAATAACTGATACGACGATAAGTCGAAGATGAAGACGATGGTCGAAGACCGGAGGTCTTCACGTCGTTTGGGTGATAACTGATGATCTTGATTGGGCTGTACACCCAAGAAGATGGAAACAGTTGGTGATCGTCCAGACGTACTTGGAGATCGATGGATATGCGGGGTACTAGGTGCCTCCGGTTTCGTTCAGCCCCAGAACGGACTTGTAAATGGACTGTGTGTCTGACATTGGATTTTAGTCCGTGTGATTGATCTCTATTAAATATATATCTGTTTGGCGGCGGGGAATTTATTCTCTTGCTTAACGCCCTTCTCTGAGACATACGAGCTCAGGGGTTATATATTGATGGATATCAAACGCATGGAGTGAATTGCCTGTGTGGCATGCCTAAGTGGCAATTGATCGAGGCTTCTGTTGAAAAGCAAAGTCTTGTGGTGATGATCAAAGCACGGCCTTTGTGGCGTAGCTTTGTGTAACGTTTACCTCGCGTGTTTCACACCAGGTATGAACCAAAAACGGGAGACGGACGTCAGGGAGGGCATGCGTTTCTTTCTAGCTAGAAGTGGCGTCAGTGGTTTTACACGCCCTGACGAGATTGACTTATGTGGTTGTTGCTGTTGTGAGGCGCCTCGGATTGATCGGTCGTTCTCGAACCGATGGAGTCATTTAGTTGGCTCATTTACGCCCCAAAGGGCGGAGAAACGTATTGCTCAGGCACTATAATCCACATCGGTGGACCGGCCCTGAGGATCCAAGGGGCAGTTGCGGCTGCTCCGGAGACATGGGCTAGATTGTCTCGAATCGGTTGAGGACTATCTTTTGCCTCGGTTCATAGATGGAAATCCAATTTCCAAATACGTGACATTTGCGGTTTTATTTGTAAACCTATATATGGCGACATGATATATGGTACCCATGCCGCCTATGATTGATACTTATGATTTGAAGTTGTTTTATACACTATGCACTTATAATAGTATCAAATGATTTGTTTTGAACGTATCAAGCATTCTTTGGCTGTTATAAGGGAAAACCCTATCCCCCGGCTTGCGTTGCATTGTGTGATAGGACCTGGGTCTTATAACAGCTTCATCTTTCTTTATTTAGCATTGCGCTGTTTGTTTTATGCACTGGTATTCTTGGGAGGAAACCCGTTCCGTGTTATACGGCGTGGTCCCTTGATTTACCTTTAAAAATAAAGATTAAAAACTGTTTTAGTTCTCACACCAGTCACATGACTGACCTGGAGTTTATTGTTTTAACCTAAACTCTGGGTGCCCCTATTTTGACACGGGCAGCTAGTAGTTTTGGTTTTGCAGATTTATATTCACAGGATCCTGGTTTACAGCTGGAACGATATCCGGAAAGCTTTGTATCCGTATATCTACTTCTAGTTGTGTATTGTATTATTTTCCGCTGCTATGTATTTAAATGTAAATTAAATCTCTGATATTTCTGTGTAATATTCATTTATACTCTGTATATTCTTGTAATCTGATGCATTGTTGTAATATACAATGAAATGTTCTTCTGTATGCGTTCTGTTGTGGTTTGTTCTCGAACTATCCGACGCTTTCCTTTACGGGGAAGTTGCGGGTCTTTACACGTGGTATCAGAGCTTTGGTTTACAAAGCTCAGAGAACAAGACACATTAGAAACATATGAAAGAATTCATCAGATATTGGATTAGTAATATCCAATGAGGATGACTCGTTAGAGATGGGATCAGTAGTGTCCTAGAACGAGTCGAAAGAGTGTTGTTTTTGAAAATAAAAGTGAAAACCCACTTTGTTTTGGAAATTCAAATCTTAAGTATTCGTATTTGAATAGTCTATTTAAATTGAATTTGGGCAATCGAGTATATAAAGATTTTGCATACACGCTTAGCGGCTTGTATTCGAAGTTTTAATATATTGGGTAGATATAGAATCACATTCTAGTTGCCCGGGGATGATTCTGATGATGAGGCATCGTCATCTGTGTTGTGTTCGACTGGCGAGAGTGGGTTATCTATATATTTCCATATAGGCTGGTGTGAGAACCAAAATTAGATAGGACTTATTGTTGTGATTTAGCATCAAAAATCTGATTTTTGTCTATGTATCAAAATTATGAATTTGAAACTTTAAATTCACTAATTGATTGATGTTTGTGTTGTTTGGTTAATTGTTTGCTAATTTTGAACCATTATGCATAATTTAAATCGAATATTGAACTGTATCGAAAATTGGTCGCATTTGCTTGCATATATGTACTTACATTGAACAGGTCATAGCAAGGAGGCTAGAGCCGAGAATAAAATTTGTTTGCCCGACAAATAGGTACATGTTTACTACATAATTTCCTGCGTTGTTTGGGTGATGATGATTTTGTGAGCCTATTGGCTAGCCGCTTGGCTTTTTCTTTTTCTTTTTGAGATCTGAAGGACCGGGGAAGCTATTTGAAATTCCCCGATGCTCCCGGTGCAGGGGAGGTTATGGCGAAATTTTTCAAAAATTTAGGGTGTTAGCCAAAATTTTGAAGTTTTGAAAATTCTCAGAAACTAAAGAGTTGGAGAATGGAAGCCAGATCGAGCGTAGAGTTGATTAATCAAACCACTTTCGACTTTGTTCCTTTTCGGGGACGAAAAGTTTTAAGTGGGGGAGATTGTAACAACCCGTAAAATCTGGGCCAGTTTAAAATTTTTATTTTGGCAATTTTAGCGAATTTTGATTATTTAAAATGAATTATTTTAAATAATATTGACGAGAAATTTATTTTGAATATAATTCGAACGTATATATTATATACGTCGTCGTTAGAATATAAATAATTATATATAATTATAAAAGGAATTGAAAATGGCGCGGTAGTTCGAAAATTCGATTTCAAACTTCAATTGAATGTACCGGGTGCAAAACAATCCGGATTTTTGTGAAACCAAAAACATTAGGATCTAATTGATGATATCTTTCCAACGAAGTTGAGAAACTGAGATTTCACTTTATAAATGATGAGATATGTCCAGTTGAAAATTCTGAATAGTCGCTATGGAATTCAGGCCCTTAAAAATGGACATTTTGCAAATGACCTCGGATTTCGACGAAACCACTTTTGTTGGGTCCGTGATGTCGAGTTATTGCTAGGTTTCAAATTTCATAATTTTTCGAATCAATATGTGAGCGTGGCAAAGGAAAACGTGTTTTGACCATTTCAGTTGATTTTAATCGACTGGAAATTGGCCATTTTTCTAACGGTCTCAGAATTCGACGAAACTAGTTTTGTTAGGACCGTATCGTCAATACGAAGCTAGAAAATATTTTTCGGGAATTTTTAGGGTTAGTATGTGACCCCGGTAACTTGAAATGTACGTTTAAAATTCAATATAGTGATTTAAATGTAATTTCAACGGAAACTGATTGTAACGATCAAACCAGCTTACGATACATATCCCATTGTGTTCGGAATGGGGGTAATTAGCTATGGACAACAGTCGGCGGGTTTCGTTTCGAGTCCGAACGAAAAAGTTGCTTTATGGATTTAATATAAAAATTAAATTATTAAATTAATAAATAAATAATAATAAAATTAAATAATTGGGCCCCCATTTCCCTCCCTATACCCGGTCAACGCCCTCCCTTTCCCCTTTCTCCCTTCAGATTCGATCGTAGAAAAGAAAAAAAGAAAAAAAAAAAAAAGACATCGTTCTCGTTTTCGTCGACGACCAGGAGCCCGTCACCGTCGCGAGCCCCTCCCATCGCCGGAGCGCCGCACCCCAACGCCATCACCCTAGACAATCCGACCCTCCTCACGCCGCCCTCCTCCGACGAGAAGCTCTGACCCCCTCAGCCCCTCCTCTTCGCTCGCCTCCATTCTCTCCCCCTTCTGAAACTCGAGCCCAAACCCACCGAGACCGCCGCTGGCACCCCCAGGCCCCCTTCCGCGACACTGGACCACCCTCCAGCACCTCCTGCCGCCGGTGCAGGCCCCACCACAGCCATCTCCACCTCCCAAAACCCAGTAAGCTTCTTTTTATATATTTTATTTATTAGGAAGAATACTTTTTTTTTTAGGGTTTAAATATTGATTTTAAAAGGGGTTTAAAACTGATTTTAGAAATGACTTAAAAACTGATTTTTATGTATTTAAATTCTGTTTTTAAAAAGATTATAAAACTGATTATCGTGAAAAGGAAAACTGATTTTTCTTGAAAAGGAAAAAAACTGATTTTGGTTTAAATAGAAAAAAACTGATTTATGTTTAAAAAGAATTCAAAACTGATTTTTTGTTTAAATAGAAAAAAACTGATTTTAAGAAAAGTAAAAGATTTGAATTTTGAAAAGTAGGAAAAAAAAAAAAAAAAAGTATTGAACTTTGAAATAAAAATTCGATTTTTAAGTATTGAACTTTGAAATAAAAATTCAATTTTTAAGTATTGAACTTTGAAATAAAAAATTCGATTTTTATATATTGAACTTTGAAATAAAAATTCGATTTTTATATATTGAACTTTGAAATAAAAATTCGATTTTTATATATTGAACTTTGAACTAAAAATTCGATTTTTATATATTGAACTTTGAACTAAAAATTCGATTTTTATATATTGAACTTTGAACTAAAAATTCGATTTTTATATATTGACCTTCGAAATAAAAATATGATTTTTAAATATTGAATAGCGAAGTAAAAATTCGATTTTTATGAATGTAGTGGCTACGGGCGACGAAGCTGACGAAGATGCGATAGCGGTGAAGATTTCTATCAAAGAAGAGCCGTGGAGCTAGGATAGCTAATATGTGAGAATTTCTCACCTTTCTATTTTATTTCTAGTTATATATATATACTAGGATGCAGACGGTGCTTAGTAGCACCCGACACAATCGTCCACAGACCATGGACTTGTTTGTTTGACTGTTTGGTGATTGATTGCGATATTGGTTTGAATGTGGTTTGTGGTGTGAAAAAAAAATCGAATCGATAAATTGGTTAGGATTAGACGTGCGCCGTTATAAGGCGAAGGAGTAAGGCTAGGTTAGACCCTTACTCCAAAGTTTGTGGTTTGCATAACGAATTGATTTGATTGATGTGTGAATGGCGTGGGCCTTCACTAGACCGGGGATAAGGCTAGGCCTTGTCCCGTTTCTAGTATCGTGCCGTTATGCCGCCGAAATTTTCTAAAACATGTTAGAAAAATAAAAATATCATTTTATTTAAAGAATGAACTGAATAGAAATTCATATGTTGGAATAAAATGTTTTATCGTTAAAAATATAATTTTTAACGTGAAAGTGAATAAAATAGAATATTCATTTACAAACCAGACGGTTTGTTTATGTACACCTATTTGAAGGACATTGATTGGGTTGATAAATTTTACACATCGCCCAACGGCACAAATAAAATATGTGTTTGATTGTTTGAAACCCCACACGGGTGTTGGGATGAAATTTAAAGTTCACTCATCCCGATTGATTAAATATGTCGATCGTTTGATTGACAGGCTGTTTTAAGCGTTGGATATTTATATGTGATGCTTATACAGTGTAGTGCACTTTGGTTGATGGTTGATTATTTTTCAAGGCTATTATACATGTGTTGTATGAAAATCCATATAATTAACTTTATATGGTAATTGATTGGGCCTCATTCCAGTTTTAAAATAGAAATATTTGAAAAAGAAATATTTGAAATAGAATATTTGAAAATAGAACTTTATGAAGCCGTGTTGATTAGATTGACGCCATTTTGACGTGAACGATATTTATATCGATTTTATCGATTTCGAATTGAATTGAAAACGATTTCGAAATGAATTGAATTGAAAACGATTTCGAAATGAATTGAATTGAAAACGATTTCGAAATGAATTGAATTGAAAACGAATTCGAAATGAATTGAATTGAAAACGAATTCGAAATGAATTGAATTGAAAACGAATTCGAAATGAATTGAATTGAAAACGAATTCGAAATGAATTGAATTGAAAACGATTTCGAAATGAATTGAATTGAAAACGATTTCGAAATGAATTGAATTGAAAACGAATTCGAAATGAATTGAATTGAAAACGAATTCGAAATGAATTGAATTGAAAACGATTTCGAAATGAATTGAATTGAAAACGATTTCGAAATGAATTGAATTGAAAACGATTTCGAAATGAATTGAATTGAAAACGATTTCGAAATGAATTGAATTGAAAACGATTTCGAAATGAATTGAATTGAAAACGATTTCGAAATGAATTGAATTGAAAACGATTTCGAAATGAATTGAATTGAAAACGATTTCGAAATGAATTGAATTGAAAACGAATTCGAAATGAATTGAATTGAAAACGAATTCGAAATGAATTGAATTGAAAACGATTTCGAAATAAATTGAATTGAAAACGAATTCGAAATGAATTGAATTGAAAACGATTTCGAAATGAATTGAATTGAATATAAATTCAAATTGAATTGAAATTTGAATTGAACAGAAATGAATTTTGAAACGAATTTATAAAGAAGAATTCAATTTTGCTTTGAATTGAAATGGAAGTTGAAATAGATTTTGAAATGAATTTAAAACTGTTTATATAATTCGTTTTAAATAAAAATCGGCGAAGTATATATTATATATATTATATATATAATATAATGGCCTGAATAGAACGCGCCGCGCCGCGGCAGTTCGTGAATTTCGACCATTTATTTCAAACGGACATTGCGGGAGATCCGACCGTCGGATTCTCCTAAAACCGGAACCGTTGGGTTCGTATCGAAAAGAGCTTTCTAACGAATATTAGAAATTTGAAATCTAACGGTTGGATTTGGAATTACGTCCAAATCAAATTCGAAAAAGGTCGCTGTAAGTGCAGTTCGATGGCCGTTAATGGAAATCGACTGTACGGGCCTTGATAAAATTATTAAAAATAGTAATAATTTGTGTAAAATCATAAGAAGTGATTTGTGAAAGTTTGGGATGAAAAACTCCATATTTGAAAAGATAAAAATAGATTTTTATCGAAATGAACTAGATTTGAACTAGAATTATAATTCTATTTATTTTTAAATAAATAAATTGAATTTGAAATGGTTTTGAAAATATCCAAAATTTCCAATGATTGCATTGGAGTGGAGTTGAATCGAAATTGTCTTCGGAATATTTCGATGTTGGAATTCGTGATATTACAGGTGTTGTTATGGAAATTTGAAAGATATATATTTGTATCGTTATTTCCAATACGACATTTGTTAGTCGTAGAATTCGATATTGAATATAAGCCGATATATTTTCTATTCAGAGCCTTGTATTGAATATCGAATGTGATTTGGGTTTGTCGTGAATGGTGTCTTCACTAACACTGTTCTTAAACCCAGTTGAGAAAAGATTAAATCTTTTTATTTAGATTTAATGAAGTGTACCAGTTAAATGATATTTAATTGGAATTGAAATGGGTATTGATTTTTGGGTTTATCGTGAACAGTGTTTTAAATAACACTTGTTCTTTAACCCGATAATTAATGAATGTGATTTGGGTTTGTCGTGAATGGTGTCTTCACTAACACTGTTCTTGAACCCAGTTGAGAAAAGATTAAATCTTTTGATTTAGATTTAATGAAGTTCACCAATTAAATAATATTTAATTGGAATTGAAATGATATTGATTTTTGGGTTTATCGTGAACAGTGTTTTAAATAACACTTGTTCTTTAACCCGATAATTAATGGGATGTGACTTTGGGTTTATCGTGAACCGTGTTTTAAATGACACTGATTCTTTAACCCAGTCACAGATTAAAACTAAGTGGAGTTTTAATGAATCTTTAATTAGATTGAAAAGATCGAGAATGGAGTATCACCAGTTTTGCTCCAGGCGATAGTTAAATCTTTAATTTGATTTGAACGTGAAATTTAGAAACTAACTGTCGGTTAGCCAAGCAGAATGGTTTTCTGGATATTGATCTGATGTTGGTTTCGGCCTTCGGGGTTAATATTTGGGGAATTATTCTCTTGATTAATTTACGGTTAGTGACTGATGAATTGGAATGAGGCGTATGTTGTGTTTGTGTAACACTTTTATAAAATATACGCGAGTTATTCGGGAAGACCGGGTTTATCCCATTCTGAATAACTGATACGACGATAAGTCGAAGATGAAGACGATGGTCGAAGACCGGAGGTCTTCACGTCGTTTGGGTGATAACTGATGATCTTGATTGGGCTGTACACCCAAGAAGATGGAAACAGTTGGTGATCGTCCAGACGTACTTGGAGATCGATGGATATGCGGGGTACTAGGTGCCTCCGGTTTCGTTCAGCCCCAGAACGGACTTGTAAATGGACTGTGTGTCTGACATTGGATTTTAGTCCGTGTGATTGATCTCTATTAAATATATATCTGTTTGGCGGCGGGGAATTTATTCTCTTGCTTAACGCCCTTCTCTGAGACGTACGAGCTCAGGGGTTATATATTGATGGATATCAAACGCATGGAGTGAATTGCCTGTGTGGCATGCCTAAGTGGCAATTGATCGAGGCTTCTGTTGAAAAGCAAAGTCTTGTGGTGATGATCAAAGCACGGCCTTTGTGGCGTAGCTTTGTGTAACGTTTACCTCGCGTGTTTCACACCAGGTATGAACCAAAAACGGGAGACGGACGTCAGGGAGGGCATGCGTTTCTTTCTAGCTAGAAGTGGCGTCAGTGGTTTTACACGCCCTGACGAGATTGACTTATGTGGTTGTTGCTGTTGTGAGGCGCCTCGGATTGATCGGTCGTTCTCGAACCGATGGAGTCATTTAGTTGGCTCATTTACGCCCCAAAGGGCGGAGAAACGTATTGCTCAGGCACTATAATCCACATCGGTGGACCGGCCCTGAGGATCCAAGGGGCAGTTGCGGCTGCTCCGGAGACATGGGCTAGATTGTCTCGAATCGGTTGAGGACTATCTTTTGCCTCGGTTCATAGATGGAAATCCAATTTCCAAATACGTGACATTTGCGGTTTTATTTGTAAACCTATATATGGCGACATGATATATGGTACCCATGCCGCCTATGATTGATACTTATGATTTGAAGTTGTTTTATACACTATGCACTTATAATAGTATCAAATGATTTGTTTTGAACGTATCAAGCATTCTTTGGCTGTTATAAGGGAAAACCCTATCCCCCGGCTTGCGTTGCATTGTGTGATAGGACCTGGGTCTTATAACAGCTTCATCTTTCTTTATTTAGCATTGCGCTGTTTGTTTTATGCACTGGTATTCTTGGGAGGAAACCCGTTCCGTGTTATACGGCGTGGTCCCTTGATTTACCTTTAAAAATAAAGATTAAAAACTGTTTTAGTTCTCACACCAGTCACATGACTGACCTGGAGTTTATTGTTTTAACCTAAACTCTGGGTGCCCCTATTTTGACACGGGCAGCTAGTAGTTTTGGTTTTGCAGATTTATATTCACAGGATCCTGGTTTACAGCTGGAACGATATCCGGAAAGCTTTGTATCCGTATATCTACTTCTAGTTGTGTATTGTATTATTTTCCGCTGCTATGTATTTAAATGTAAATTAAATCTCTGATATTTCTGTGTAATATTCATTTATACTCTGTATATTCTTGTAATCTGATGCATTGTTGTAATATACAATGAAATGTTCTTCTGTATGCGTTCTGTTGTGGTTTGTTCTCGAACTATCCGACGCTTTCCTTTACGGGGAAGTTGCGGGTCTTTACATGCCGTCTGCCCCTATCTCCACTAGGTGTACCCACTACTCCCATTCGATCGGCTCCCTAACGTAGATACCCGTGCTGGCCCCACAGTGGGGTGTATCACTCCCCAAAGTGGCAACCCGATACAATCAACGGTGCACGGCTTATACCTACACGATGCAACAACGTCTTACCTATCAGCCCGGGTCCACACACGCATATGAAACCCGTTGGACTTGCGTTGCCACCGCTAACCCGTTTTGGCCTCTTATAGTCAAGCCCAGTACGCGTGTCCCGTACTCGACATGGGTCGAGCCCAATAAGATACATATGGGTTACTGGTTGAAATGGGCCCCCACAAGCTACCCACCTAAGCTTGTCCCTTCTAGTGTATCCCACTTAACCCTTTTTAATAATCATGCCCACTTACATGTTTAAAGTTTGGTTAAGTCATCTAATCATATTTCAATTGCCACTCAAGGCACCCATTAGATTTCCACATGCCACCCAAGGCACTTACTTGATTTCCACATGCCACCCAAGGCACTTACTTGATTTCCACATGCCACCCAAGGCACTTACTTAATCCTTTAATCATGCTTAATTACATGTTCCACTTTGGTTAAGTATTCTAATCTTATCTTCTATTGCCACCCAAGGCAACCACTAGATTTTTCCACATGCCACCCAAGGCACTTACTTAACCCTTTAATCATGTTTAATTACATGTTCCACTTTGGTTAAGTATTCTAATCGTATTTTCTATTGCCACCCAAGGCAACCACTAGATTTTTCCACATGCCACCCAAGGCACCCACTTAACCCATCATGCCCCACTACATGCTTATCTGGTTAAGTGTTTCTTAATTGATTAAGATCGTAACCTTTGCAAAGACCTCTCACATTAGACTATCTTTTATGGCAGCTGGATTTGCCGGTCGGGTCCGGGAAGCCTTACGCCATAACCGAGTCTAACCTCGTGTCTTTACACTTGTCACGTATTTAGTTTATGCCTAAGACCTCTCACATTGGGCCAATCATTTGTAGCCGCTGGATTTACCGGTCGGTTCCGGGTAGTCTTATGCTACAAAAGGGTCCAACCTCGTGACTTAGTCGATTAATTACACCTAATTAATCACCCCCATAATTTGAATTAATTATCCCTAATTAATTACAAATTTAACGATGTACATAATTGACTCAATTATGTCCATCCACTTTATGGTACGCATAATCATACCAACTTCACACCATTTCATTAATATGAATATTAACCCCATCGTTCCCCCCATAATTCGCTAACATGACATACTTAAGAGGGAAGATTCATCACAAATACAATGGGTTCAACTTGCATAACATTAGCATCAACATGGGTTTTAAAGGTGTCAACATGCATCTAGCATCAAACCCAACTAGCATAAATAATCAACCCAAACTTGCATGAATCACATATGTCATAAAGAGGATAACTTGCATAAGCTACTTATGTCATACAAAAGGGTAAACTTGCATATGTATGTATGACATACAAAGGGGTTAACTTGCATATGTATGCATATCATACAAAGGTGTAAACTTGCACATGTTACTTGCATATAATCAAACACCAAACTTGCATAACATGTCATATATGAACTTGCATATAATCAAACACCAAATTTGCATCATACACCAAACTTGCATAACATATCATATATTAACTTGCATATAATCATATACCAAACTTGCATAACATGGTGTCATAATGGATCAATGTTTATCATAGCGATTTGCATAACTAGCATCATGAACACATAGCCTAAAACTTGCATAACATCATGAACACATAGCATATGACTTGCATAACTTGCATAACATCATGAACACATAGCATATGACTTGCATAACTTGCATAACACATAGCATATGACTTGCATAACTTGCATAACACATAGCATGTGACTTGCATAACTTGCATAACACATAGCATATGACTTGCATAACTTGCATAACACATAGCATATGACTTGCATAACTTGCATAACATCATGAACACATAGCATATGATAACATAACTTGCATTGATCCACATTCATAGCCATAACTTCATTATATCCTATCATAATCATTTCAACAATTGGTCATTAAGGCTATAGTACTCACAATTTGTTGATTAGCACTCCTGAGAAGAAGATTAAGTTGCTAGAGTTGATTAGAAGTTGATTTGAGAAGCTGTCTTCTTCTACAATTTGATGGAGGCTCCTTCAAGTTGCAATTTGACGGCATAACGACGTTGTATCTATTTTTAGTATGAATTAGGGTAGTCTTAGGGTGTATTTATAGAATTAGGATGTAGTTTAGGCCCTTAGATTAACCCTAGATTAGGTTAGAGCCGTCAGATCTCGTCACAATCAACCAGACACAGCTCAAACTCCTTCAGGCTGCACCCAGGTCACACAGACCGACAGGGGGGGTCGACCCCTGGGTCGACCCCTAGGGGGTGTCGACACCCATGTCGACCCCTGGGTCAACACCCTCTACCTGGCGGGAATTTTCCCGCCTCTTCTGAACTGTGAAATTTTTATATTTAAATCTATTTTGAATTTTCTGCAAACTTCTTCGGGCCTTAACTGGGTCATACGGACTCCGATTTTCGAAAACTCGGACTCTATTTCGCGTATTTTTCCGAGACGAACGCAATGGCATAGCCCGTTTCCCCTTATTCAGATTTTAAAATTTAATTCTGCCCTATTTTATATTATAGCGAGTTATTCAACATACGGGGTGTTACATTCTCCCCTACTTAAAGGATTTCGTCCCCGAAATCTCTAAGTCAAGAAGAACGTATCCTACCAACCAACCAACCATCTACTCAAACCATCAAACACTGGCATCCATTGTCCTTAAAGTTTATAATGCTGTATGAACATATGCAAAGAGTGTGTGTATATGTTTCCTGTCTAATGCAAAATCAGGCGGTCTACTGATTCAGTTGACCCCCTTAATGCAAACCATGATAGTGTCATGCATCCAATATGTATGCGAAAGAACCCTATCGACACATACTATTTCTACATGTGTGCACAACCATACACCAAAATGCATCATCCATATGATAACGCAACCATTATACATCCATTAATAAAGCTACCTACACACAATTTATATGCAATATGCAATATGAAGTGACTGAGCCGATCTAGTGCCTAAAGTGTGTGTATATGCATCCACGAGCAACCACTATCAACCACTTGCATCCACACGCATCCATCAATCATAACATGTCTCAAACACATGTTTCAACCATAGGTTTACCCATTTCAAGGTCAAAGGTACTAATGAGAGGACATACTAAAGATAAGATAAGTACTAGACAAACGATAAAGGAGAAGTTAAAAGACATACCCTCAAAAAGGAATGGGTACAGTGAACGCATCTTCGCTTCTGTCTCCCAAGTAGCATTGCTCTCATCCTCTCCCCATTGCACTTTGACTAGTCGAACCTCTCTATTTCTCAACTTCCTAATCTCTGACCCAAGGATGCGGGTAGGAGCTCGTCAAATAGTCGCATCACGCTCTACCTCCACTTTTCTAAGCAAGCTCGGCTCTACCACCTCTGCGGTCTCATGTAGGCACTTCCTCAAATGTGACACATGGAATACGTCATGTACCCCCACTAAGTCTCTCGGGTAAATCCACTCTATATGCCATCCGTCCAATCCTTTCCTTAATAGGAAACGGTCCTACAAATCTTGGTGCTAACTTCCCAACGGACCCAAAGCGAACAACATTCCGTAATGGAGATACTTTGTCAAAGACCGTGTCCCCAACATCAAACTCAAGATCCGTCCTCCTCTTATCCGCGTAAGATTTCTGCCTATCTTGCGCTGCTTTCATCCTTCTTCGAATCAAATCAATCTTTTCCGAAGTCTCTCTAACCATATCGGGCCCAAGAAAGATCTTATCCGTAGAATCCCACCAACATGTAGGTGATCGACAAGGCCTTCCATAAAGAGCTTCAAAAAGAGCCATACCAATACTAGACTGAAAGCTGTTGTTATACGCGAACTCCACCAATGGAAGATGCTCTTCCCATGTACCTCCAAAATCTATAGTCTCAAAAGGTCTTCTAGAACACGATTCACCCTCTCGGTCTGGCCGTCCGTCTGAGGATGATATGCGGTGCTCAAACACAACTGAGTCCCTACCGCCTCTTGCAAACTTTTCCAAAACTTGCTAGTGAAGATAGGATCTCGATTGCTCACTATGCTAGAAGGTACACCATGCAACCGAACTATTTCTCGAAGGTAAACTGAAGCTTGCCATGGAGCAGTCCTCTTACTCTTCACGGGTATGAAATGGGCGCTCTTAGTAAGTCTGTTTACCACAACCCAAATTCCCGTATTACCCTTCCTCGATCTCGGTAACCCATCAATAAAATCCATCGAGACGCTATCCCACTTCCATTGCGGAACTTCCAATGGGTGAAGCAACCCACCGGGTTTCTTTTGCTCCGCTTTCACTTGTTGGCACACCAAGCATCTAGCGACATACTCGGCCACATCTTTCTTCATACCGGCCCAAAAGAAAACTCGCTTCATGTCTTGGTACATCTTGTCCCCACCGGGATGAATGGTCATCTTCGAACGATGTGCATCATCAAGTATAGCCTTCCTCAAACCCTCCCGAAGATCCTGTACTTTGTCCTTACCTCTTTGGACAATCCTAATAAGGTGTCCTATTTCTCCAAAACAACTAGCCTTCTCCTTCACATTCTCCTTTCGTGACTTCCCACCACGATGAGGTTTCGTCCTTTATTTACCTAATAGCTATTTGAACCTTCCTCCCTCGTCCATCTTAAAGGTACCCATAAGCCCTCCACCTCCTTGGACTAACTTCTTAGCCCGGCAAGTGTCTTAGTCCCTTGAAGTGGTTCTTCCGTCCTTCATACGGAAGTCCTTATTTATCTTAAAAAGACATCTATATGCGGAGGGGAAATTCAAAAAGAGAAAGAGGAAGAGATTCAAAACGGAGAATCGAAGGAAGGATATATGGCTCTTGGGGATTATGTTCTTTTCTTTCAAAAACTTTTCTCTTAAAAGACATGTTTTTGAAAATACTTCTTCCAAAAATGTTTTTAGAAAAATAGTTTTTCTAAAAGTTTTATCTGTTCTGGTAACCTTAAGCTCTGACACCACGTGTAACACCCCACACCCGCTAAGGTCACTCACTAAGGGAATGCCTTAACTTCGGTGGAGTATTTTATGTGAATATAGAACAGAAAAATTACAACAAGACATATATAAGTAATACTTGAAATTTAAAACATCATTTCATTGCAGCAGAAGGTAAACATGTTTGGTTACATATCAAAAACCAACAAGAGTCAAGTACAAAATATCCATCTCGTTAAAACATAAGTACATAATCCCACTACATACTAATAGCCATAATAGAAAAGATAACCGAGCTTTACTTCAAGAGTGCAAGCTCCAAAAGATAGATAAAGCAATCTGATCAAAGCCCACTAGTGCTAGGCCCACTCTGATAACCTGAGGGTTGGGAAAAAGATAAAAACAACGGGGTCAGACATAAGTCTGAGTGAGCCCTATAACTTTAACAATACAATCATTAAAGTAATTAGGGTATGATATAAACCCGGTACGGTACAATTGGGGATAAATGACTACACTAAGCAGCCAACTAGACTTAGGATGAACTAAGATAACGGTAAAGACGCGCCTATCCACCCAAGGATATATACTACACTGCACCACACCAGATCTACCCACCCAAGGGTAATTCCTACACTTAAAGATTGATCCCACTAAGTGTACTTAGTAATCTTAATAGTAGTCTCGTGTACCCCTAGCTGACTACATAGGTGCCGTCTGCCCTTATCTCCACTAGGTGTACCCACTACTCCCATTCGATCGGTTCCCTAACGTAGATACCCGTGCTGGCCCCACAGTGGGGTGTATCACTCCCCAAAGTGGCAACCCGATACAATCAACGGTGCACGGCTTATACCTACACGATGCAACAACGTCTTACCTACCAGCCCAGGTCCACACACGCATATGAAACCCGTTGGACTTGCGTTGCCACCGCTAACCCGTTTTGGCCTCTTATAGTCAAGCCCAGTACGCGTGTCCCGTCCTCGACATGGGTCGAGCCCAATAAGATACATATGGGTTACTGGTTGAAATGGGCCCCCACAAGCTACCCACCTAAGCTTGTCCCTTCTAGTGTATCCCACTTAACCCTTTTTAATAATCATGCCCACTTACATGTTTAAAGTTTGGTTAAGTCATCTAATCATATTTCAATTGCCACTCAAGGCACCCATTAGATTTCCACATGCCACCCAAGGCACTTACTTGATTTCCACATGCCACCCAAGGCACTTACTTGATTTCCACATGCCACCCAAGGCACTTACTTAATCCTTTAATCATGTTTAATTACATGTTCCACTTTGGTTAAGTATTCTAATCTTATCTTCTATTGCCACCCAAGGCAACCACTAGATTTTTCCACATGCCACCCAAGGCACTTACTTAACCCTTTAATCATGTTTAATTACATGTTCCACTTTGGTTAAGTATTCTAATCGTATTTTCTATTGCCACCCAAGGCAACCACTAGATTTTTCCACATGCCACCCAAGGCACCCACTTAACCCCTCATGCCCCACTACATGCTTATCTGGTTAAGTGTTTCTTAATTGATTAAGATCGTAACCTTTGCAAAGACCTCTCACATTAGACTATCTTTTATGGCAGCTGGATTTGCCGGTCGGGTCCGGGCAGCCTTACGCCATAACCGAGTCTAACCTCGTGTCTTTACACTTGTCACGTATTTAGTTTATGCCTAAGACCTCTCACATTGGGCCAATCATTTGTAGCCGCTGGATTTTCCGGTCGGTTCCGGGCAGTCTTATGCTACAAAAGGGTCCAACCTCGTGTCTTAGTCGATTAATTACACCTAATTAATCACCCCCATAATTTGAATTAATTATCCCTAATTAATTACAAATTTAACGATGTACATAATTGACTCAATTATGTCCATCCACTTTATGGTATGCATAATCATACCAACTTCACACCATTTCATTAACATGAATATTAACCCCATCGTTTCCCCCGTAATTCGCTAACATGACATACTTAAGAGGGAAGATTCATCACAAATACAATGGGTTCAACTTGCATAACATTAGCATCAACATGGGTTTTAAAGGTGTCAACATGCATCTAGCATCAAACCCAACTAGCATAAATAATCAACCCAAACTTGCATGAATCACATATGTCATAAAGAGGATAACTTGCATAAGCTACTTATGTCATACAAAAGGGTAAACTTGCATACGTATGTATGACATACAAAGGGGTTAACTTGCATATGTATGCATATCATACAAAGGTGTACACTTGTACATGTTACTTGCATATAATCAAACACCAAACTTGCATAACATGTCGTATATGAACTTGCATATAATCAAACACCAAACTTGCATAACATATCATATATGAACTTGCATATAATCATATACCAAACTTGCATAACATGGTGTCATAATGGATCAATGTTTATCATAGCGATTTGCATAACTAGCATCATGAACACATAGCCTAAAACTTGCATAACTTGCATAACATCATGAACACATAGCATATGACTTGCATAACATCATGAACATATAGCATATGACTTGCATAACTTGCATAACATCATGAGCACATAACATATGACTTGCATAACTTGCATAACATCATGAACACATAGCATATGACTTGCATAACTTGCATAACACATAGCATGTGACTTGCATAACTTGCATAACACATAGCATATGACTTGCATAACTTGCATAACACATAGCATATGACTTGCATAACTTGCATAACATCATGAACACATAACATATGATAACATAACTTGCATTGATCCACATTCATAGCCATAACCTCATTATATCCTATCATAATCATTTCAACAATTGGTCATTAAGGCTATAGTACTCACAATTTGTTGATTAGCACTTCTAAGAAGAAGATTAAGTTGCTAGAGTTGATTAGAAGTTGATTTGAGAAGCTATCTTCTTCTACAATTTGATGGAGGCTCCTTCAAGTTGCAATTTGACGGCATAAGGACGTTGTATCTATTTTTAGTATGAATTAGGGTAGTCTTAGGGTGTATTTATAGAATTAGGATGTAGTTTAGGCCCTTAGATTAACCCTAGATTAGGTTAGAGCCGTCAGATCTCGTCACAAGCCACCAGACACAGCCCAAACTCCTTCAGGCTGCACACACAGACCGACAGGGGGGGTCGACCCCTGGGTCGACCCCTAGGGGGTGGGGTCGACACCCATGTCGACCCCTGGGTCGACACCCTCTGCCTAGCGGGAATTTTCCCGCCTCTTCTGAACTGTGAAATTTTTATATTTAAATCTGTTTTGAATTTTTGGCAAACTTATTCGGGCCTTAACTGGGTCATACGGACTCCGATTTTCGAAAACTCAGACTCTATTTCGCGTATTTTTCCGAGATGAATGCAATGGCATAGCCCGTTTCCCCTGATTCAGATTTTAAAATATAATTCTGCCCTGTTTTATATTATAGCGAGTTATTCAACATACGGGGTGTTACAAACAATCAGGCTAAATTCTGTAATGATGAAAAGCAAGTTGAGGATTTTATACTCAATGGGAAGCTTGGCTTGGGTAGATTTGGAGGACATCTTTCTATCACCAACATCTACACCAAAAGTACTAGTGGCAACAGGGATCAAAACGGGCGATTTGGCTTCCTCCCTGGAGGTTGCAATTCTAGCCTTGACATTAGGGATTCCTGCAAGGGAAGTATACAGGGTTTAATTAGTAAAAATCTTTATTTTGTTAATAAATTGAACAATAATTCGTGATGTTTACCTGATGTAGAGGATAGGAATCGCCATCCTTCCAACAGTGATCCAAAATGCATTTTTTTTTCTCTAAGAAAGAGAAAATTTGATAAGTTTCACTGCCTTCTTCAAAAAGTTGGCAATAATCAACTTCAAAGCATGATTAAAGATAATAGGGATCAAGCAGGGCACTCTGACTTCCTCTCTCGAGGTTGCAACTCTAGCCTCGACATCAGTATGACCTATAAGGGAAATAATTGAGAACAAGTTAAAAAGCCATTTTTTGATAAATTGAATGGTAACTCGTGCTGTTTACATAATGCAGAGTAGAGAAGTTGTTGTCCATCCAGCAATGATTTAGAGTCCGTGCTTGTCCAAGATAAGAGAAAAGTTGATAAATTACACAGTTTTCTGCAAAAAGTTGGCTATAATCACTATAAAAGCATGATTAACTATCAGACCTATCACTTATCTTGGTGGAGTGATGGTGAAAGCAGTGGAAGTAAGAAGTCAGAAGACTCTCAAGGCATCAAGAGAATTAGAGAAAGCATATCAAGCTTTCATAGTATGAAGAAGCTCAATTCTGGTGATGCAACATATAAGAGACTTGAAGCTAAGGTTTGTATCGATTAAGCTAACCCTAACTCCCCCTGTAAGGAATTGATCGAAGAAGAAGACTTTATATTGAAGCTGCCATGAAGCGTTTTAGCCTTGAAGATGGAGACTGTTGAATTCTCCTTTAGATCGCCATTTTTCTTTTTTTTTCTATGGAGATCGAGTTGTGTTTGGGACAGTTGAAAGTCGGCTAAGGTTTTTGTATGTGGTTATCGGGTATTTTGTCACCTGAAGTAACTAGGCCTTGGGCCTTTAACTTTTTATGTTTTAAAAAAAGGAGAAACAAGAAAACATGGGTTTACGTTAAAAAAGAACACACATACATACATACATACATATACACACACACACACACAATTATCATGATACACAAATAACAGGAATATAAAAGTTAGCAATGGATCAATAGCATTAACACGAAACTATAAACCAACTGTTTTTTTTTTTGGAAAAAAAAAACAAAAACTCCACATTTTCGTAAAAAGATAACACAGTAATTCAACACATATAGATATTTGTCATAATCTAAATAGGAATAGAATACATCCAATTGTAAATGTAGAAACTGAAGAAAATGGTATAGTGAATAAATATCTAACATTGAAAGTTGAATGCAAATTCATAACTCATAAGTATATGTATGGTTAGAGTATTGCTGCCACTCTTCTCTTGGAACAAATTGTTTATTTTGTATAATGTGACCCAATGCTTAATTAGGCAGCATAACAAAAAAAGAATCAACAATGAAAAAAAAACAGTGAAAAAAATGTCTAGTGTATGAATAAACATTGGAAGAACAATCGTATAAATTAAGCATTATCCCAAAAACGGATGATAAACTAATTAAACGTGATTATAAATCAATTCAGTTTGGGAAAGATTTCACTGGCCATGCTTGCATATATAGCAAAGAGAAATTACTGGAATATGGAATGTGGATTGACTAACATCAAACAAACATGATATGTGCATTAATTCAAATCAAATCCAAATATACTAAAGAGCGAAGTTCAAGACACATTAAATGCGAGGAAGGGTCGTATTGAAGAAAAACATAAGTTATGTAAAC